>CM065727.1:7274944-7282444 GCA_033310375.1 Conus canariensis
TCTCACAGAGCCCAGCCAGGGGCAGATAGAAGATGAAAAGAGGGGTGGGCGGTCGGACAACAACATGCAGTGGACAATCTTGTATTTCACCAGTTGTGAGTTGACTGCAGAATAGCAGAACGGATGGAAAGACGATTTAAGAAAGTCCCTAGCGGCGCCTCACCTCCCCCTCCCCCCTCCTTCCCCCCGTGGGTTACAGACATCAAGGCAAGACAGGCAAGAACAACAAGGTCATTTATTTCTTTCCATGCGTCTTTGAAAACTTTTTTTTTCAGTTATTGTACGTAAATTTATTCTGCTTCTCTGTGACGTCAGCAAGATCAGTGATCCGCTTGTGCAGGAGAAATTGGGAGCGGCTGCTGCCCTTGTCTGACTACCCGAGAATGGCCATTGTCTTGTATAGAACTAAACAAGGTCAACAGTCGCCATGAAGAGACTGCATTGCCGGCAGCTACTGCCGTGTCCACGACTGACCAAGACCGACCACTGTCTGATACAGAAGTGATCCAAATCAGTTTCACAGCGAGATGACTGCAGGTGGAAAGGGAAACAAATCTGAAAAAAGAATTATGAGTAAGTCCGCCGAACAACAGGGACAACACAAGTTACAAGACAACACAAAAAGCTGGCACATTCAACGCCCCATCTTGCGCTGAATTTGAAAAGACAAGTGATCGCTCGTTCTTCGTTTTCATCGTCCTGAGTGTTGTTCATATCGCCTGAAGAAGACCTAAGAGGTCGAAACGCGCCGTGGTTTGCCTTGTCATTTGGCTGTTCCTGCTGTTTGACGGACTCACTAATAACTCTTTGTAAAGTTTGATCCACATCAGTTCGGCCTTCGTACAGGCCAAAGGAAGAGCGCCGTAACAAAGGGAGGTACTGCAATAGGAATAGTGAAGCAAAGCCAGAATGACTGCACAGAATGCATGACAAAGAGCGGCGCCTATCCCCGTCTGTCTACGCGTCATCCACTGTATGCCTGCCACTGCTGATCAGGATGTTGTTGTTGATGGTGGTGGTGGTGATAACGACGACGACGACGACGACGACGATGATGATGATGATGATGATCATCATCATCATCATCATCACTGTCATCAACATCATCATCTTCATTATCATCGTCGTCGTCATCATCATCGTCATCGTCCAATGTGTGCGCTGAAATAAGATTAACTATAACCGAGTGTACGTGTGTTGGAAACGCTGATGTTGCGTTGTAGTCAAAGTGAGAACCAAGCAGGAATACATCCTAATCAGCTCAAAGTGTACAAGACTACACGGGCAAAGAGGTGGGGGTATTTTTGTTTCACTTAAGAGAGAGAGAGAGAGAGAGAGAGAGAGAGAGAGAGAGAGGGTGGGTGGGTGGAGGGAGCAGCAGATAGAGTCAAAGAGAGAAAGTGTAGCAGTGAAATGGAAGAAATTAAGCGAGAAAAAAAAAAAAAACAGAAGTGGAAGGGAGAAGGAAAAATGTTGAAGAATACAGAATACACACACACACACACACACACACACACACACACACACACACACACACACACACACACACACACAAGCGCGCGAGCAGGCACACAAAAAGGGGAGGGGGGGAGGAGAAAAATGAGAAAGGTGGAAGGATGGAGGGACACACACACACACACACACACACACACACACACACACACACACACAAACAAACACACATTCCCTCGCTCACTCAGTCACGCCGCACGCACACACACACACACACACACACACACACACACACACACACACACACACACACACACACACACGCGCGCGCGCGCGCGCGCGCGCGGGCGCGCGCGCGCGCGCTCGGATGCTATACCACGCAGACTAACTCTAAGCGATCTCTACCGCCGCCAGAGGGGAGGAGGGATTCACCGGTTCATCCATACGTCAGGCGGAGAGAAAGGAAATCTAATTGTACACCGGGAGACAGATGCCCCCCGTCCATCCTTCTGTCTCTAGCTCTCTCCGCCCCCGTCCGTCCGTCTGTCTGTCTGTTTGTCCGTCTGTCTGTCTGTCTGTCTGTCTGTCTCTCTTTTTCGTTTCCTATGTCACAGATGCCCTTCGCTCTATCCTTCTCTCTCTAACTCTCTCTGCCTCCGTCTGTCTGTCTCTTTTTTTTCTCTCTGACTCCGTTTCTCTATCTCTGTCTGTCTGCATGTCTGTCTCTTTCTCTCTCTCAGTCTCTCTCTCTGTCTCTCTGCCTCTGTCTCTGCATCTCTCTCTGTCTCTGTCTCTCTCTCTGTATTTTTCTTAATATCTGTCCTAGTCTTTGTCTCTCTCTCTTTATCACTCAATGTGTCACCTCCCTGTCTCTGTCTTTGTCTGTCTGTCTGTCTGTGGGTGGAAAAAAGCATTTATATTGTTTATCTCGTTACCCTGGCAAAATTAAATTTCGTTCATTCTCTCTCTCTCTCTCTCTCTCTCTCTCTCTCTCTCTCTCTCTCTCTCTCTCCTCCCTCCCCTTTCCTCTTTCTTTCCCTAGGAAGATATCCACTATGCGTTGATAGACCCGTGAATGCACTCGATACTGATTTAAACTAAGTGTGATGCCTTCATGGAGAATTGGGAAGCCAGCGTACCTTGTGAGTGTAAAGAAGAGGAGCAGTAACAGAAGTGTCGACAATGGTCTGAGACACTGGGCAGAGGCAGGAAAACGGTGCTCAGACAGGCTGCTTCGGCCTGTGCACTGCAAACCAAAAGTCTGCTAGGGTTTGGGGTGGGAGCAACTTTCAAATGTTATCTGAACAGAGTAGGGCGGGTCGTTTGAAACAAGACTACACTGAAAAACAAATGGCAGCGACAGGGCATGAAACGTGGAGCTTTTACATTTGGTTGCAGCCGGAAAATGTCTCCCTCATATTACAATTTCCGCATTATCGAGATCTAGAAGATGAGTTGCATTGCCAACAGTTGTGTCCAGTATACGACAATGTAAGAAAGAAGTAGTTTGTCTAAACACGTACCCCAGTGACCGTGGAACACTTCCTGCAGGACTGTCCCACGCATAAAAAAGCTAGGAGCAGAGACCTGCCCTGCCAATACATCGACGAGGGAGAAGCTCTATGGATCTCTGGAGGGCCTCCGCCGAACAGCAGCCTTCGTCAGCACCTCTGGAGTTCCTGTCTGAGTGGGCGAAGAAGTCTAAACACATGCAATACTTTAGGAACCCTTTTTGCAACGCTTGTTACGAAGTGAAAGCTGAGCGGTTACCAGGGACGTTGCTACGTTCAATTTCTTATGCTCTGAAGGAGGGAGAGAGAGAGAGAGAGAGAGAGAGAAGAGGAGAGAGAGAGAGAGAGAGAGAGAAGAGAGACGTTTGTTACCAGCTTTAGTCTAGAAGTGCTTGTGTGAGATGTTTTTTTTTCTTTCTCTGTGCCTTATCTCCAATGCTTCCTATCATGAGAGATCGTTGCCTTTATCTTTGTGGTTTCTTTCTATTTTTTTCTTCTCCGCTTTAGTTTTAATTTCATGTCTTTCTCTCTTCTCTATCCTCTGACTCTCTCTGTCTATGTCTCAGTGTCAGCCTCTCTGTCTGTCTGCTGTATCTCTGCCTGTTTGTCTGTCTGTCTATCTTTCTCTCTTTCGGCTGTCGCCTTCAACCCGGACAGAGCAAGCAAGCAAGCGAGCGAGCGGGCGAGAGAGAGAGAGAGAGAGAGAGAGAGAGAGAGAGACGAGAGAGAGAGAGAGAGAGAGAGAGAGACAGACAGACAGACAGACAGCAGAGAAGGCAGAGAGAGAGAGGGGGGGGGGGGGGTGGAGGGTCGAGACGTATTCTCTCATCCTCTGACTAATATCCTAAATCGCTTGCGTTTTTTTTTTTGTTTTTTTTTTTGTCGCTGTTTAGATTATGTACATCAGCATGCACCTGCGTAGAAATGGAAAAAAAAAAAAAAAAAAGAATGAAGGAAGTAAGAACTGAGTGAACGATATTGACTGGATGACACGGAACGATGAATGAAGGCCAGCTGCAGCTCTTCAGTCGCACTACCAGGTAGCAGCCCGTTGTGTAACGAGTGTTGATGAATAAGTGCAAATGGTGGATGTAAGCGCATGAGTTGTGTAACAAGAATGCGCTATATAAGTATTATACATTATTATTATTATTATTATTATCATTCATTTTGCGTTCTCCTCTCTCTCTCTCTCTCTCTCTCTCTCTCTCTCTCTCTCTCTCCAGCTTTTTTTTTTTCCTTTTTGATCATAGCTTCTGTGGATGATAGATATTTGGGGCATGTGAACTGTGTGGAAGATGATGGTATATACTGATGTTCTGTGTTGCTTTCTTCATGAACGGGCCTGTCAGTCGGGTACGGTGCGTGCGGGTGGGTATGGAGAATACAGGACAGGGATGTGCCATGCGGTTCTGGAAGATCGGAGGCATTTGGGATGTCACTGACGGACAGGGATGGCCATACGGTTCTGGAGTGAGGATTCAGGCTGTCACGACGGACAGGGATGGCCATACGGTTCTGGAAGCTTGAGGCATTTCAGGCTGTGACTGACGGACAGGGATGGCCATACGGTTCTGGAAGCTTGAGGCATTTCAGGCTGTGACTGACGGACAGGGATGGCCATACGGTTCTGGAAGCTTGAGGCATTTCAGGCTGTGACTGACGACAGGGATGGCCATACGGTTCTGGAAGCTTGAGGCATTTCAGGCTGTCACTGACGGACAGGGATGGCCATACGGTTCTGGAAGCTTGAGGCATTTCAGGCTGTCACTGACGGACAGGGATGGCCATACGGTTCTGGAAGCTTGAGGCATTTCAGGCTGTCACTGACGGACAGGGATGGCCATACGGTTCTGGAAGCTTGAGGCATTTCAGGCTGTGACTGACGGACAGGGATGGCCATACGGTTCTGGAAGCTTGAGGCATTTCAGGCTGTCACTGACGGACAGGGATGGCCATACGGTTCTGGAAGCTTGAGGCATTTCAGGCTGTGACTGACGGACAGGGATGGCCATACGGTTCTGGAAGCTTGAGGCATTTCAGGCTGTCACTGACGGACAGGGATGGCCATACGGTTCTGGAAGCTTGAGGCATTTCAGGCTGTCACTGACGGACAGGGATGGCCATACGGTTCTGGAAGCTTGAGGCATTTCAGGCTGTCACTGACGGACAGGGATGGCCATACGGTTCTGGAAGCTTGAGGCATTTCAGGCTGTGACTGACGGACAGGGATGGCCATACGGTTCTGGAAGCTTGAGGCATTTCAGGCTGTCACTGACGGACAGGGATGGCCATACGGTTCTGGAAGCTTGAGGCATTTCAGGCTGTCACTGACGGACAGGGATGGCCATACGGTTCTGGAAGCTTGAGGCATTTCAGGCTGTCACTGACGGACAGGGATGGCCATACGGTTCTGGAAGCTTGAGGCATTTCAGGCTGTCACTGACGGACAGGGATGGCCATACGGTTCTGGAAGCTTGAGGCATTTCAGGCTGTCACTGACGGACAGGGATGGCCATACGGTTCTGGAAGCTTGAGGCATTTCAGGTGTCACTGGACGGACAGGATGGCCATACGGTTCTGGAAGCTTGAGGCATTTCAGGCTGTCACTGACGGACAGGGATGGCCATACGGTTCTGGAAGCTTGAGGCATTTCAGGCTGTCACTGACGGACAGGGATGGCCATACGGTTCTGGAAGCTTGAGGCATTTCAGGCTGTCACTGACGGGGTATCTGTATCTGGCATGGGTTTTCTCCCCCGTTTTCGGCTTATCTTTTCTTCTGTCTCTACCTTTTCCCATGATGTCTTTACTTATTGTATGCATTTCTAGTTGTGCCCAATTCATTTGAAGTTTGCATTGATTTTTTTGTGCCCAGAGGGCTGGGTGTAAAAAAAAAAGCATTGTTTATGCTTATCACACTATCCTCTTTCAATGAAATTTCGTTCGTTCGTTCATTCATTCGTTCGTTCTCTCTGTTAGTCTGTCTGTTTGGCTGGCTGTCTCACCAGACATAAAGATTGTATCATGCTTAACTAATTGTAATCATATTCATGAAATGTCAACCGTTTTCATATTGTCACCCGCCCCTTCCCTTCTCTCTTTTCTCTGTCTCTTTCTCCCTCTCTGTCTTTGTCTCTCTGTCTCCGTCTCTCTCTCTTCTCTCTCTCTCTCTCTCTCTCTCTCTCTCTCTCTCTTTCCGTTCTGAAAAATGTTTGTATATATGTATCCCTTCATGAGGGGCAATGGCCTATATACATGATTAAACTTTCCGCATTCCGTATTCTCTCTCTCTCTCTCTCTCTCTCTCTCTCTCTCTCTCTCTCTCTCTCTCTCTCTGTGATGTGTGTGCACGGGATTCAATATTTTCCCCCACTCCTTTACCCTTACATACATTCATTCAGCTTTCCTCTCTCACTCTATCACACCAAGTATCCTCCTTCAACCCTCCCCCCCCCCTTCCTCACCTCCCCCTCCTCTAACCCCCTTCTCTCCCCCCCCCCCCCCCCCCCCCACAGTCTCTGCCGTATGTTCCGGTGTCCACAGCCCAGGGAGGTGTCCGGAGGATGGAAGAGCGAGGGACAGACAGCTGATGGATTTCTCTCTCCGCCGGCACTGCCGGCCTCCATGGGGGGAAGGGGGGGGGGGGGAGAAGAGGGGAGGGAGGAGGGTCTCTCCGTCCGTTCCCTGGACATCCATCTGTCACACAACACCTTGGGGAGGGAGGGAAGGGGGCAGGGAGGAGGGAGGGGGGGGGGGGGGCAAGCGTCTTGCCCGTGTGGGCGCCAGACACAGGGACGGGATGGAGCGTACGCCTCATTGACCATGATGAGAGAGAGAGAGAGAGAGAGAGAGAGAGAGAGAGAGAGAGAGAGAGAGAGAGAGAAGAGAGAGAGAGAGAGAGAGAGAGAGAAGAAGGGGGAGAGAGAGAGAGAGATGGAGAGGATGAGGCGAGGGAGGGGGGTGATGACGATGAAATGAGGACGAGAAGAAGAAGGCGACCAAGGAGAAGAAGGAACGAAGCAATGAATTTTGATTGAAGAGGTTACGGAATATGCATGAAAATATACTCTTTTTGTTCTTCTTGACGTCCAGCCATCAAGAGGGAGGTGATTGATAACATAGTACATGAATAAACATAACAAGTGAAGAAAAGTGGGAGGAAAAACATGCGTGCAAACATAAACAAGCCAAGCGTGAGTATGCATCTAGCCTTCGTCTCCTACTTCTTCCCTCGGCTCTTTCCTTTCCTTCCCCGCTCAGCCCCTCCCTCCCTCCACACACACACATACACCCAAACACGCGCGCGTGCGCGCGCACACCCACCCACCTACCCACTCAGCTATCTTACCACGCACGCACGCACGCTGCGCGCGCGCGCGCGCACACACACACACACACATACATACACATGCTGGCACACACACACACACACACACACACACACACACACACACACACACACACACACACGCACACACACACTCGCCCGCCTTGCCGCACGACACACACCCACACTGACACACACACACACACAC
>CM065727.1:7289944-7294944 GCA_033310375.1 Conus canariensis
CACGCTTCTTCCGATTCCAAACATGTTTTGCCGGTCCGTTACGACATGAACCTGATAACAATGTTTTGCAGCTCCCATATGACACACACCTAGCACGTAGCTCTTGTAGAACATAGACATGGGAAACAAGTCGTTTGATAACATGTGTGACACAGGCTCGGCAAACATGCCATTTTGTCACTCCCGTAGAATAAACATCTAGCTCATCTTAAACAGCTACATCGGCCAAACATGAACAAACGAATCACAAGACAAAACACGACGCGTTTCGACTTCATACGTTTTCTTCAGGCAAGATAAACAACACTCAGAACAATGAAAATGAAGAACGAGCAATCACTTATCTCGTCAAATTCGGCGCAAGATGGGCGTTGAAATCCAGCACATGTTATTTTGCAACTGAGTGGACCCGGCAAAAACATTGTTTGTAACTCTTGTAAACTACTCGTATGACATAGACCTAAGAAACATGCTTTGTACCTCCGTGTCACGTACACCTAGCAAACATCTTGTTTCGTAGTCCTCGTGTGACGTCAACCTAGCATGCATGTTTTGGGCAATTCCTGGAAGCCACAGACGAAGCAAACATGTTGTTTTGTAGTCCCCGTGTCTCTCATGAGGTATAGATCTGGCAGGCGTATGCTTTTTTTTTTTTTTTTTTTTTTTTACTCCAGAATAAAGTAGACGTCGACAAACATGTTGATTTTGGATACTCCTGTAGTGCTAAGCCTAATCTTCAAAACAGGTAATTTTGCAAATACCCTGTGACGTCAGTCAGGCAAGCATGTTGTACAGACCAGATAACATATCAGCGTGCAGGACGTTGAAGTGTAGTACTGGATTCAAACAGCACTATGGATCTCGTTAATTGTCATTTTAAAAAATAATTATATATATACTATATATCTATATTTATCTATATATATATATATATATATATGTGTTGTGTGTGTGTTGTGTGTGTGTGTGTGTGTGTGTATTCAATATTACACCATAAGGAAGTTCTTAATTGAAGCAGTAATTAGGTACACATACTCACGAGGGATAGATAATTAATGACACTTCAAGCGTAAATAAATAACAAGCACTGAGTAACTAAGCATTTTTTTTTACGAATATATTCATGACAAAAAACAAATCCTGTAACGTACGAACTATAACATTATTAAGCCAATTAAATACCTTACGTTGGTAGCAAGAAACATCGAGCAGTAGTTAATCAAATCAGTTTTTAATCATGTAACGAACAGAAAAGAAGAAGAAAGAAATACAAGGAAAAGTATCCATGCTGGGGAGCAAACAGGAAGAAAGCGGGGGGGGGGGGGGGGGGGGGCAGGAAAAAGGGAGTTAAAACCTCCAGAGACTCGTTCTCACTAAACACGGCGAAAGAAGGAACCGTCGTCAAAAAAAGAAGAAAAAAGAAAAGGGAAAAAAAGAAACAGGAGGGAAAAAGAAGGAGAAAAAGGACGAAAGCAAAAGAAAGGAGAGGAAAGAGAAGCTGTACTACCTTCCCTCCAGGAAGCTCTTTCTCTGTAGTGTCCACATCAGCTTGGACACACACACACACACACACACAACAGACACACCTACACACGCGCGCGCGCTAACGTACACAGGCCTTTGCATGCGCGCGCACGCGCACGCGCACACACGCACGCACGCGCGCGCATGCATGTACGCACGCACACTCACATAAACATGGTGTATTGATTAGCGTGCACCAGTATTGTGAAGTAAATATAAGATTTAGATTTGTCTGTGTGCATTTTGTTTGTTGGTTCGTTCTTGTTTTGCTTTTTGTTTTGTTTTGTTGTTTGTTCGTTTGTGGAAGGGGTGGGGGAGGGTACAGTTGTGTGTGTGTGTGTGTGTGTGTGTGTGTGTGTGTGTGTGTGTGTGTGTGTGTGTGTGTGTGTGCGCGCGCGCGCTCCTTGTGTGTGTGTGTACGCGCTCCTCTGTGTGTGGTGTTGTGTGTGTGTGTGTGTGTGTGTGTGTGTGTGTGTGTGTTGATATCTCCTTTTTCATCAGAATGTACGGGAAGGGGAAGAGGTGGGTATGGCGTGTGATACAGGATGGGGTCAGAGCGGCCAATACAGGTGAGTCATATGCCGACAGAGATCAGAGACACTTTGTGACTCACTTTGCTGCGACGTGACTATTGATGCTTGTATGAGGGGGTATGGGTGTGGGGGAGGGTCGGGCAGTGGTCTCCAGTACGTCCAATATACACTCATGTTTGCGCGCGCGCGCGCGCGCGCGCGGTGTGTGTGTGTGTGTGTGTGTGTCCAAGCTGATGGGGACACTACAGAGAATGAGCTTTGCAACTTCCCTCCTCACACTCACATATGCACACACGCGCGAGCTGCGAACAGAGAAAGAGAAATAGATGGGGGATGGAGGGGGCGAAAGAGAGGAAGCTCTAAAAGTTACGGAAAGTAAGAAAAACAAACAGAGAAAACAAATCTTCACAATCTTGCGTTTAAAAGGAAGGTAAAAAGTTACTGGGCCGCCATATTTATTGTCTGCATCATCATCATCATTAGCAGCAGCAGCAGCAGCAGCAGCATCATTATCCATTAGCAGCAGCAGCTGCAGTATCATCACTATTGTCGTCACCGTGATTGTCGTCGTCGTTATCTATCATCATCAACTAAAAGTGTCTGCCTGACCGGCAGTCGCATCAACAAGACGTGGCGTGGAAATCAGCGCCGAGAAGGCCAAGCTGATGGCTAGCTACGACACCACCATCATGACCGTTGAACTCTCCACGGACAAAGGCTATAAACGGTGTAACGGTCCACTGGGATCCATCTTAAGCGATGAGGGATCCAAAGCAGAAATCCTGTCCAGGGCAGCAGAGTCATCCACAGCACTGTCCACACTTCACCTGTATGGACGCCCGATAATTCCCAATGAAGCACAAGACCAGGCCCGTGTGTGCAGGGTGTATTCCGTCTCTCTGTCTCTGTGCGAGGCATGACCTTCACAACGGATCGGGAAAAAACAAATCCGAGCTTTCAAAATGAGGCTACTACCAAAAAATGATAAGCATCAGATGTACTGTTGATATCACCAGTGAACAAATGCGTCAAACCCTAAAGTAGCACATCGGACCGTAGGAATTGTACCGACATCACTGAAGAGAACAACGCTTTCATGGCCATGTAACAAGATCTTATGACCTTGGTAACTCCCCCCCCCCCCCTCCTGCGAACTGTAGAAGGAGGGAGGGGAAGACAGAAAAAAAAGCGATAGACTGGGGACGTTGCAGAATGGCGGAGAAAGTATTTGGGAAGAGACCCAAGCCATGGCGGAAAAACCGACAGAATTGTAGGAAACTCGTAAATTGTTTTTCACTATGGTGCCCCAATGACTTCCTGCTGAGTGAAGGGAGAACAAGAAAGAAGAAGAAGAAGAAGAAATGTGCTGTTGCTTAGAAACCGAAAACCAAATCTCTTGGATTTAAAAGCATCAACTGGCGAGCGGAGAACCAACATATTGAGTTAGTACGTCCATCCTATTTTCCGCCATATGACATCAAATATTTTAGCACTGTCGTAAAATGTCTTAATCATCTGTTTGGCAGTAACATGAGGAAATCAGCATGGAACGTTCGAAACACCGGCATTCTTTTTTTTTTCTACGAAGGATTATTCATATATAACCTTATGTTACTTATTGTGATAACGCATTCACAACAGCCACTAAATGGGGTCATTGTTACCGAATTGCTTAGTATCAGATTCCATGAGATTGCAGTGTCAGATGAAATGAAGGGAACACATAGGCTACTGCTGCACTAGGATAAATCAAACAAAATGTTCTGTGATGAGCGGGTACAAGTGTCTCAGTTGCTAAATGTCATCATCTTGACCAGAGGCCTTTTCACCTGGCGTGGAATTCATCATGCTGTGTAGGTCTGCACCTTGGGGATGAAAGGCAGGACACCTACGATCACCTGGAGATGGGGCGTGAGGGACGGGCTGGGGCGGGGGGGATATCTTCCTAGTAAGACTGTAGTGACATAATCGTAACCTATGTCTTAATAATCGTTCGGCTTGAATGATCGTCCATTTTTTCCCTGTGTCGTCTCTTGTGCTCCTCCACTGGCATTACCTCCATGCCACACATTCCCACTCCCCGTGTACACAGCCACACACAGGCCGCTACCATTGCAACCCCAGCAGCGCTGTCCACAGGGAGCTGTTGATGTCGAGTTCTCAACAGACAGCCCACCAGTGTATGTACGGAACTCCTGTCGAGTCTCTCCAGTAGTGTGCAGTGTACATACTGAACTCTTGTCGAGTCTCTCCAGTAATGTGCTGTGTATATACTGAACTGTCGAGTCTCTCCAGCAGTGTGCAGTGTATATACTGAACTCCTGTCGAGTCTCTCCAGCAGTGTGCAGTGTATATACTGAACTCCTGTCGAGTCTCTCCAGTAGTGTGTAGTGTATATATTGAACTGTCGAGTCTCTCCAGTAGTGTGCAGTGTACATACTGAACTGTCGAGTCTCTCCAGTAGTGTGCAGTGTGTATACTGAACTCCTGTCGAGTCTCTCCAGTTGTGAGCAGTGTGGCCTGTCCAGACCCAGCCTACGCAGGACACGACCTACTGAGCCCCCTACTGACGACAATGCTTCGTCGCCGAACCAGCGTGAATGCACATACCCTGTCAGAAGTTGCCACCACGTCTGCTCAACGACAATCCCCATGAACATGCCGACACTGGACGACTTGGCCAAAGGAATATGGGCGTGGAGAAGAAATCGAAAACTGAGGTCACCTCAAGAGTAGCGCGTGAAGGGGCACGGATTATGAGACTTTTTATGCTGTTCGGTGAGGATGAGGATGATCAAAAGTGTTAGTTAGCTCAATGAAAAAAAAAATGTCCACATTGCAACTGACATTTTTTTCGGAGTACGGCAGGCGTTATACTAAGCCTTTAAAACCGAGCACCCAACCTCTTCAGGATCCATTCCTGGGCTGTCTTAAACAAGAAGA
>CM065727.1:7299944-7307901 GCA_033310375.1 Conus canariensis
TACATACACAGACACACACACACACACACGCGCGCGCCGCGCGCGCACACACACACACACACACACACACATATAAACACACGCGCGCGCGCACTTCTAGACAATTGCTAGTGATAGCGCAAAGACACTATGGCAACAACTACTACATCAGTAAGATCCAGACACACTAAGTAGTTGTCCAGTGATTGGTGAGATCAATGTCCTGTTAGCCTGGTACTGTTCAGATACAAGTTGTGCCCAGACCAATGTCTATGGGGTCGTGAAGTACTTGTCCAAGGGGTCCATTCATAAAACAACAGGCAGGCCGATGTATGGATTACTCTGTGACTGAAGTGGAAAAATGGATCAGTTCTGTAATTACATTTACACAAGGAAAAGGGAGGGAATACAGAGGAAAATGAGAAAGCGAAGAAGTGAGAAAATGAAAGTGGCAACAAGGAGGGGGGAGGGGGGGGGGAGATATTTAGACTCTTAAACATTCTGAAGGAAAAAGAAGCTCGTTTAAAAAAAACACAAAACAAAAAAAAACTGACCTATTAAAATGTGAAAACAACCCTGCCTTCCCTTCCCAAGAAAGAGAAAGGAAAGGCAAGGAAAATGATAAGCAGTCTCTTCGTACAACTATGTTCTTTGCATTTCTGGCTTGAAAACAAGCTTTTTGTTTCTTTTTTTTTTTTTAACTTTCACTTTCATTTATTTTTACTTGACACAGAAATGAAGTGCAGGATATTGTGTTGTCCAGTTGGTGGCCTTCACCGCATTTGACACCGCGCCGAGGCCGTCTTTATGAAAAAAAATGATCTACAAGATCGCACAAGTCTCTGGTGCCGCCATATTGTTTCGCTGTCAAATAGCTAAGTGATCCGCAGCCAGTGGAAAACGCATTTAGCTGTCGCTGCAATCAGCGTTTACCTAGGAACACACGGCTTTTTAACATGCAGCAGGTGAACATCGAGGTCTTTTCATCCCAATCGGCAAGACGTTAACAGACCCCGGACGAATCACGCCGAGCAACATTTACAATAATAATTATGACTAAAAGGAACAGGGATGAAAAAGAAGTCATGGACAATCTAGAATCTAATTAATTTCCTTGTGTTTCAAAGCCTCTTCATCCCGCATGTCGTTGTGATAAATATCATCCTAAGGGGCTGGAGGTCAAAACAGAAATCTTTTCCAATCCTATTCAGCCATGTATTTGTCCCCTTGCACCAAAAATAGTAACATTCTCTGATTGGTTGGGGGACCCCACAGCACTCTCTCACGACATTAGAATGGTTTTGCGTTGTGGTAGCTTTTCTCTCGCTTTTCTCTATGTCTTGCTTGACGACGCTCAAATGCAAAAAAACAAAAAAAAAACCAAACAAAAAAAAAAACCTGTGTGACTGTTTGAAACACACACAAAAAAAAATTAGGAAGAGAGAGGGTTAGTTACTGCCAAGGGCACAGACAAACAAAGTACAGGACAAAACACAATGCATTTCGACCTCTTGTGTCTTCTTTAGGCAAAAACAAGTAACATTTAGGACAGTGAAAACGAAGAACGAGAAACCACTTATCTTCTCATACTCCGCGCAAAATCAAAATGCTGAACACAAGTTTTAGTTCCTGTCTTTGTCGCAGCATTGTTCAGCTGTAGGCATTATCATTCAGGGAAACTACCACACTAAGAAAAAATATACAAAATACGTAACAGTTTTTGGGTCAGTTGAAAATTATGTTTCTCAATGTAAAAAAAAATCGATATATAACATCTTGTTTGTTTGAATACAATAGACACGACGTTCAGCTTGTGACCCAGCGTCATAGCCAGGTCATGACTAATCCCCAGTCTATGCTGTGTAAGAGTAATGCACAATGTTGGCCAACAACAACATGTTAGTTTCAAAGTGAGGTCACTGCAGGCGGTAACTGAAACAAATGCTAAGAATAATTCTTAGTGAGTCCGCCAAAAACAAGGACAAACAGGTTACAAGGCAAAGCACGACGCGTTTCGACCTCCTAGGTCTTCTTCAGGCAAGATAAACAACGTTCAGGACAATGAAAACAAAGATCTTGCACCGAATATGAGAAGCGATTGCTCGTTCGTTTTCACTGTCCTGAACGTTGTTTACTTGCCTGCAGAAGACCTAAGAGATCAAAACGCGTCACATTTCGTCTTGTAGCCTGTTTGCTCTTGTTTTCGGCGGAGTCGCTGAGGAATAAGATTACGTTTCAAACAACAGCATGGCTGTATGCTCTAAAACTTTCAAACGAACATCACGGACAAAGTGTATGAAACAGCAACAGTACACACACGTCAACCTCGCCTGATGAATGCCACACCTCAAACACAGTACTCAAACAGTCAATCCCGAGACAATGAAACGACAGGTACAACACTCAGCCTGTGAATGCCACCCTCAAAACAGTTCAACAGTCACCCGACGAAGACAAAATAGTGAAACCAAACAGTACAGGTAACGAGAACACTCAGCCTGTGAATGCCACCCTCAAAACAGTTCAACATGGTCACGGACCCCAGGAGCACCACATTGACAACGAACGACGGTACAACACTCAGCCTGTGAATGCCACCCTCAAAACAGTTCAACAGTCATCCCGGGACAATGAAACGACAGGTACAACACTCAGCCTGTGAATGCCATCCTCAAAACAGTTCAACAGTCATCCCGAGACAATGAAACGACGGGTACAACACTCAGCCTGTGAATGCCATCCTCAAAACAGTTCAACAGTCATCCCGGGACAATCACTTTTAGTTTCAGTTTCATCAAAGAAGTGTCACCGCGCGCGGACAAGTCCATATACGCTACATCACATTTGCTAGGTTTCGAGACCACACTGCGCTTGGTTTAAACTGGCTCTTGAAGAAAAATTGAACTTTTCAAGAAAGAAAGAAACAAACGAAAAATGACTAAATATGCATTTTAAACACAACTAATTAAAACAAAAAAGCAGGAATGAAGAGCAAAAACTTCAGCACTATCGATGCAATGACTGAAATCATTAGTTTCTGACAAATCTGAATAGAACTGGTCTGAAAGGAGTTACTGGAATTTGTGCTATTGTAACTCAAGAGTAAGGACGTTTTTTTTCCAAGTGAAATGCTGAAGCTTGGGACTCCTCCAAGTTATCAGTTCAGAAACCACCCAAATTCTATCGGATAGTCAAAAATTGTGTGCAATTTTAGCGAAAATCTCAGCAAGTCCAAAGCATTCGATTCTTGCGATGAAGAAAACAGTATGAGGTTCTGTCTCAACATTGTGAAATATTAAGAAGTGTAAGATAAAAAAAAAACTCTCAGTTTTACAACACCGGAGATGCAAGCTTGAACACACTGCGTGGCTCGAGAGTACGCCTGTGTTGTGTGTGTGTGTGTGTGTGTGTGTGTGTGTGTGTGTGTGTGTGTGTGTGTGTGTGTGTGTGTAAGCGCGCTTACACATAAACATGCATGCTCATACATACACATACATACTACGTACATTAATGCATACATACATTCGGACGTACGTACGTACCTACCAACGTACATACATGTATTAATACATACATACACACATTCATGCACCACACACACACACACACACACACACACACACACACACACACACATCTGCCTACCTACCTACCTGTCTACCAGCGTGCCTACCTACCTACCCACCCCCCCCCCCTTTATCCAGCCTCCAAGCCCCCCAAAAAACATGTTTGGGGACTGAAGTCAGGGTCATGACCTATTCCGATGACGTAAACAGCCCGTCCGAAATCGTCGTGTCGGCTGTTTCCCACTGCTTTTCATGTGCTTTTTCGGCCAACGTTGCAAATTCCTGAAGGAAAAAAAAAAGCTCGAGTGCGGTTCAAGCCCATCCTATGGTTGCTTTGTGAAAAGGGTGGGAAAAAAAAGCCCCCAGGAAAAATGTGAAAATTGCTCAAAAGAATATGAAAGTGTTCACCGGCACCCCATCCCCACATCCCCCAAAAAGCGAGAAAGAAGAAAAAGGAAGAAAAAAAAAAAAACAAAAAAAAAAACCGCTGAAAAGGAATGGTTCGCCAAAAAGAGTGAATAAAGAACCGGCTCGCAAAGTATAACGACGACGAAGAGACCCGCGCAAATCCAAGGTAAAACATGAGTTAAAGGCTCGAAGGTTAGAAAAACAAGAAGAAAGTCCGTGGCAAAATGTACCAGAAGAGATGATGGCGTTTGCTTAGATAAACGCCACATTAAGCATCGGGCAATCACAAGACAGTTTACATCACTGGCTGAATCATGTGGTCCAACGCACGTATGGATATCCAAAGATAGATAGATAGATAGATAGATAGAAGACAGAGATGAGAGAGAGAGAGAGAGAGAGAGAGAGAGAGAGAGAGAGAGAGAGAGAGAGACCCAAGACTCAAGACTCAACACTCAGATGATTTATTCATGTTTAGGCCATTGCCCCTCATAAAGGGGTGCAAGAAAATGCAATCATAGAAGATCCGTAAGACGACTGATTGATGTGAAGATGAGATGAGAGAGAGAGGAGAGAGAGAGAGAGAGAGAGAAGAGAGAAGAGAGAACTCAAGACTCAAGATGATTCATTCATGTTTAGGCCATTGCCCCTCATAAAGGGGTGCAAGAAAATGCAATCATAGAAGCACCACCGTAAGAGACTGATTGATTGATTGATTGATGATGAGAGAGAGAGAGAGAGAGAGAGAGAGAGAGAGAGAGAGAGAGAGAGAGAGAGAGAGAGTCTCTGATCTCTTGCTGTTGGTATCAAACCCGGTGACCCATTGAAGCCCACAAAATGAACACGGCCTTTATTATGAGCTGTAAGGTCGGAAGGGAACTGAAAGGAAATTGTGAACCTCTCCGGCACAGAACAGGAGAGAACCGCTCTCTGATTGGTCGATGGTGTCGGTGGTCTCTGTACACGTCAGGACACAAGGGTCCACTCGAAGCTTCTGTTGCCCAGCCGGTGCCTCCTTCAGAGGGAATTGGGGGAATGGGGTTCCGTGGAACGTCTGTCGTTGTACGACTGACACTCAACGTCAACAGCTTTTATATTTCCTCCCTCCCTCCTCCCTGTCTCCCTTCCTTCCTCTCCCTCTCCCCCTCCCTTCCCCCCTCCATCTCTCTCTCTCTCTCTCTCTCTCTCTCTCTCTCTCTCTCTCTCTCTCTCTCTTAAGGACAACTTGTAAGAATAGGCTCTGCCTAAAATCTCAGTCCTTCATCGAATAAAAGTTTTCTGAGCTCTCTCTCTCTCTCTCTCTCTCTCTCTCTCTCTCTCTCTCTCTCTCTCTCTCTCTCTCTCTCTCTTTAGAAAAGGAGGTTATCTTGCTGTTAGGGAAAGATGAAGTTATAACGGAAATATCATGCCAGTAGTAAATGTTTACAAATATTTGGGTATATTCTTTTCAACACGCCTGAGCTTTACATTTGCTTGTAAAGATCTTGTGAGCAGAGCTAAATAAGCCTTATTGTGTATCATGAAAAAGCTGACAATATTGAATAACAATTCTTTAGCACTATTTTAAAAATTGTTTGATTCTCAAATCCAACCAATTGTGCAATATGGTGCTGAACTGTGGGGTATCAGCAGCTCTGCTTATGAGGTGGAGAAGCTACATTTATACGCACTGAAGAAGTTTTTGGGAGTATCTATATATACGCCTAATGATTTAGTGTACGGGGAGACAAATAGGTATCCTATATATTTAGTTTCTATAGTCAGCTCCATTCGTTATTGTTTAAAGTTAACAAGAATGCAGTCACATAGATTACCCCATAGAGCTTACAATATGTTAGTTGAGTTTGATGCCAAAGGCAAGACAAATTGGGCTTCGAGGGTAAGATTAAAATTGTATGAATATGGATTTGGCTTTGTATGGGAAAGTCAGGGTGTTGGGGACATACGTGGTTTTATCCGTGAATTTCGTCAGAGATTAATAGATTGTCGATGGCAAAGCTGGCATTCTCATGTTCAGGAAAGTGACAGATATGATATCTATCGTATGTTAAACGCAGAGCATAGATTGCCATTGTATTTGTTTATAAACTTAGACAAACATTTGAGATACATCTTAACAAAATTTAGATTTGGTATCACAGAAATAAGTAGTCATTTTAATCGTTATAGAGAACTCAGTGATGATCATCTCCTTTGCCCATTATGTCACGAGGGTTTTGATAATGAAGTTCATTTTGTATTTTCATGCCAGGAACTTTATTGTATTAGGCAAGAGTTTATTCCAGAAAAATACTATAGACAACCATGTATCTTCAAGCTGATTATGCTAATGACTTCAAAAAATGAAACACTTGTAAAGCGGTTTGCTCTGTTTTTGTGCAAAGCATTTATGATTCGAAAATTTCTTACAGCCTAGGTTCTTTTTTATCATCAAATGCTTGAATTTCGTTTAATATGGTTACATATATTTGTTTAAGTGTATAACAATAAGCAGTATAAGCGTTGATGCATCGCAGGCTTAAAACTTGTAACAATGTGAACGTTGTGAACTTGTTTTTTGTTTGTTTTACTTGTCGCATTGATATTAGAATATTATCTCAATTATTGTATCCCCCTTCTGAGGGGCTATGGCCTAACAGAATAAAGATCTGAATCTGAATCTGAATCTGAATCTCTCTCTCTCTCTCTCTCTCTCTCTCTCTCTCTCTCTCTCTCAAGGGGAGAGAGGATGATGTGAGGAAGTGGAAGAGAATCAAGCGCTCTCTTAAACAGCGATCAGTAACCTTTTTTTCCCTCCGCCCGTCTGTCTGTCTGTCTGTCTGTCTGTCTGTCTCTCCGTCTGTCTGTCCCGACTTCATCTATCTTTCTTTTCCCACACCTGTTTTTTGGTCTCTCTGTCCTTTTTTGTTTTTCTCTTGTTTTTTTTTTCACACCTCACTGTTTCTGTCTATGTCTGTCTGTCTGTATGTGTCAGTTGTGTCTGTGTCTGTGTTGTCTCAGTCTCTGTCTGTCTGTCTCAGTCTCTGTCTGTCTGTCTCAGTCTCTGTCTGTCTGTCTCTGTCTGAGTGTCTGTCTTTCATTCTGGCTGTTGTCTGTCTACCTGTCTGTGTGTCTCTTATTTCTGCTGTTGTCTGTCTACCCTTCTGTGTGTCTCTGTATTGCTGTCCTTCTCTCTCTCTCTCTCTCTCTCTCTCTCTCTCTCTCTCTCTCTCTCTCTCTCTCTCTCTCCCCCTCCACCCTTCTGTTTTCACTGTCTTTTTCTATGCCAGTAACTCTATTTTGGGTGCATCTTTTCTTTCTTTCCACCAGACTTTCTGTTCCTTTGTATTGTTTGTTTCTCCCTCCTCCTCCTTCTGCTCTTCCTCCTCTTCCTCCTCCTCTTCTCTTTTCCCCGTTTTCTGTATCTCCTTGTCCACTGCATCGTTTCTCCTCTTCCTCCTCATTGACGTCATAAGCCTTCAAATGATTGTCATCATCATCATCATCATCATCGTCATTATCATCCTCTTCTTACTTCTCTTTCTATTCTTCTACCTTACAGGAGAGAGGAGAGAGGAGAGAGAGAGAGAGGAGAGAGAGAGAGAGAGAGAGAGAGAGAGAGAGAGAGAGAAGGAAAATAATGCATGGCCTTTTGTGGAGGGGGTATAATAATACGACACAGACAATGAACATACAGACAAATAAAGAAAATATATAAACAAGACTACCCGCTTCTTTTCAATTGATCATTAACGTTATCACAAACACAGTGATTTAACGTCAGCAAAGAGGAGGAGAGAGGAGAGAGAGAGAGAGAGAGAGAGAGAGAGAGAGAGAGAGAGAGAGAGAGAGAGAGAAGGGGGGGGAGGGAGGGCAGACAGACAGGCAGACACATTTTTCTTCATCTTCTTCTTTTCTCCATGTGCATTTTCTTACGTCACGGATACTAATTCCATCGGTTGACATCCCTCTCCTCCACGTTCCTCTGTCGCTCCTCCCGACACTCTGTCGATGTGGTGGAAAGG
>CM065727.1:7308001-7315501 GCA_033310375.1 Conus canariensis
TTTTTTCCTTTTGTAACCGTGATCATTTTCCTTTTTTTTGCATAATCATTGTTGTAAAATTGAAACCCGGATAACAAAAAACTATTTACACTTTAACTTGGAGCCATTTTTAAACCCACCGCTCACGTTTTCCAAAAAAAACCCCTTTCCTAAAGACCATTACTTTATTTTATCGGTTTTAACTGTCGCTGCATATCTCGCAAAAATCTTTCAAAATATTTAATTGCTGTTGTAAACCCAATTGGTGTAAATGAAGTGAACAACATCATCGCAAAAAGGAGAATAAAAATTCACAATTCAGGAAAAAATTTAAACACCATGATTACCTCTTTATTCCAAAATTTGGGCTAACTGGTTAATGAAATTGAAATAACACAGGGTCAAAACACCCCTGTCTAACACAAAGGCACGCAAAAAATTCGAAGTTTTTTTCCCCGTTACTAACAAAAGAATTTAATGCAGAAAAAAGAAAAAAAATTTCCTTTGACCCCCTGGTTTTAATGCATTCTAAAAGTTTTGTCGCGAACAGAATCAAAGGCCTTTTAAAGTCCACGAAGGCAGCGTATAATTTCCTTCCCTTCATAGACATACATTTCTGAACGGTTGCATATAGTGTAAATATCTGATCAGTAGTAGAGTAGTTTTTCCTGAATCCTGCTTGGTTTTCAGAAATCAGCTCGTTGTTGTTAATCCAGGAATGTAATCTCCTGTTTAATATCAATGTATAGCATTTTGATACAATACTTAACAATGAGACACCTCTATAATTGTCCACATTTTCAGGATTCCCTTTCTTGTAAATTGGAATTATAATTGCCTTAGACCAGCCTTCTGGGTAGATACCTTTTTCGAATAGTGTGTAGAATAGTTTATGAAGAAATTTCGTTGTCTCCTTACCGCCGTTTCTGAGCATTTCGGCATAAATTCCATCTATACCGCAAGCTTTATTAGATTTTAATTTGCTTATTGCAAAAATGATTTCCTCTTCCGAAATTGGGCTGTTTAATTCATGGTCAACTTGCTCCGATATGTCTACTTCCATTTGGGAATGCTCTTCAGTGCTAACCTCATTGCTCCGGAAAACATTTTTAAAGTGACTTACCCAGTCAGTGGTGTCTATACTATTTACAACTCTTTCTCTATTTCCACAGCCCAATTTCTTAAGTTCCTTCCAAAAAAGTGTCGAGTTAGAAAAGTAATCTGCAAGAGAATCAGCTTTTTGTTTTCGATATGCTTTGTTCTTCAATTTTAGTAACTTCTTGTAGTTCTTCCGTGCTGCAACATATATAAGTCTGTCTTCTTCATCTCTAGATCTCCTGAACTGGTTTAACTTCATTCTAGTTTCCTTTTTAACCAAGGAACATTCCTCATCAAAACCATTCAGACTTCTTTTTCGGACCCGGATGACACCTATTGTACATACATTTACTAGCATCGTGTAACATTGGTTAAATGTCAATAAAGCACTATCAACGTCACTGTCTATTAAGATCATGGCCTCATAAATTTTACTCTGTATTGCATTGCTCTTCAGAGCGTTAATGAAATTATCTTTTTTTATCTTCTTCCCAAACTAATTTTTCTGTCATTTTATTTTCACCTGAATTTTCTTTACGCTTATTTTCTCCAGTATCCACTGTTTTCCAAACGGATGTCATAATAACTGGAAGGTGATCTGATTCTACCACATTATCAATGATTACGGAAGATACATTAACCTCGTGAAACAGTTCACATGACATAATAAAATAATCTACCGTACTTGACCCTGCTGATGAAACATAAGTGTAGCTGTCATCAAAATGTCTTTCACATAAACCATTCAATATAAACAATCAAATATTTGACAAATTTCCAATAATTGGTTGCCAAATACATTTTTATGCCCGTCTTGAGATTTTCTACGAAATTCCATGGTGCCCAAAGCATTTATAATTTCATCCTCAACATCGTTATCGAAGAGGCAATAGTTTTTGTCTGCTGTTCGTGCATTAAGGTCACCAGTTAGTAAAATGTAGAAGTCACCATACAAATCCTGTAGATCTAAAAACCTTGTTCCAATATTTCCATCCCATATCCATCTTGTTGATGGTTCCAATAAATAGAATCATGTGGGGGTATATATTGTACATACCATCATTATGTGTTTTGTTGTTGAAAACAAATCTTTGTGAAGTTTTACAATTATTGCATTTTTGCTTTGCACTTGTACATGTTCAATGAAAGCCGCATACCTTTTCCTAATCATAACAACAATTCCACCAAAATGTCTACCCTGACGTGATAATTTAATAGCTTTTAAGGTGAATACCACATAATCATCAAACCAGGAGGAATGCAAATCATTTGACAAAAACGTTTCTGTTAAACAAATAAAATCATGCAACAACAAAAAATCAACAAACTCTTTATTTTCTAGTTTTGGAAGTAGCCCCTTAACCTTATAATTCAAAAATTTCAGTTGAGACGTAATGACATTATGTACAGCAGATCCCACAGAGCACTTGGTCTGCTTTGTCTCTGGCTCGCTGGAATTAACTGTATCATTGTCTGATATTGTGGCCCGGCCTATTTCCTATTTATTTTTGCTGCGGGAACAGCTTTTACTGACTTTTCGGACGTCGGATGAAGGACCCTCCCTCTCTTTAGACTGGCCTCGCGCAGGAGTTTGTCTAAGAGCGTCCGCTATGCTACTCTGGCTGACCGATCTGCGAGCCAATGTGTGGGTGTTCTTGTTCCCTGACTGTTTCCGAACAGCGGAACTTCTGGGATGCCGCTCCTGCTCTACAGGCACAGATGGAGGAGAGATAAAGTTCCCTCCACTTCTGTCTTACCATGATTTGCCTCTGAATCAACAACCTTTTCTTGGCATTCTCTGAGCAAACAGACTGCCCAACTGCCTGTCTGAGGATCGAATTACCGTCTTGACCATCACTGTCTTGTGGTACATTCGTGATACTTAATGATTTAGAGCTAGATAAGCCGCATGCATCAGTGTCCTTGCTCACTGCTTGCGTCTGTGTGTCGAGGTCAGTGTCAGTCAACTTTTGAATTAAACTCTCTGACGTCGTTGTCGGATCCGTCACTGTCGATTCCAGTTCACCCTGAAAGTCATCATCAACAGCATCTGTTAACTCTTCATCACCTGAACAGCCTTCACCTTCATCCTCACCTACACATTCGTTTTTCTGTTCTGTAAGTTCAGTTTTGTCCACCTGGTCAACCCCACATCCTTCTTCTTGGCCTGTTATTCTGCCTTCCTGATTATTTACTGTAACATTCATACAAAGACCGCATTTTGGGCCCGAGCCGAACCTGACATGTTATTCTTAATGTCAGAGTTTGCAGGGCAAACGTTGTCATCCTTTCTGAAGCCACCGTGGCCGATAGACCTCACTGAACTGCTGGTGGTAGATCTGCGGTTCTGGATGTCCTTTTGACTAGGACCAGTCTCCTGTGGTAAGTTGTCACTGGATCTCCGCCTCTTGCTGCCTGCCTGTAGGAGAGATGTCCCGGCACCACTGGTCTCTGACTGTAGTCTTGGAACCCAGAATTGCTCGGGCTGTTTGGGCGGCTGTTTGGACGGTCACAGTCTTTGAGACTATCTAGGGCTGGGCAATGATCCATAGTCTCGTTTTCCTGGTCCATCTCGTCTCGTGGATGGACATGGCTTTTGACAGACGACGATGGAACTTCAAGGACTTTTTCCTGGTGGGGAAACGACTTCTTAGACGCCACACTTCTGCGAGGATAACCAGAGGATGGTTGTCTGCTGAAATGGCCTCTGGAAATCCAGTTGTCTTTCCTCTGACGGAGGTGTGGCGAAATCGCAGTGTCGAGCATATCCCTGACACCATTCCCACGATCCTGAATAGCGTAACGCGCGTGACCGATGTTGCGAATCTTGACGATCCCTCACCTGAAGTTTGCCATTGTAGATGTAGGCGATCTTTCCCTGACTACGGTGAAAGTCCACCAGTTGTCTCTGGCGAGTGGTGAGGTCGGAAGCTACTCTGACGCCACTCTGTCTGAGACTGTCCCTGAACTGACTGTCCCTAGTATCGCCATCTTGTTGGACCATGTGCTGAATTGGACCAGCACAGGTCTGGGATCACTTCCCGGAGGCCCGGGTTTCCCCAGTCGGAAGGCCTTGACGATGTCGTGGTGTCTCCAGCTGCCTGATGGATCATGCTCGTTCAGGAGATCAACGATAATCTGGCTTGTTCAGCCTCTGTCTTCCCCCCTGTATTCATCCACATTGATGAAGATCAGATTACAGGATTTCGCATCTTGCTCAACACCATCCAGGTTTTGTTCCAGTTTGTCAATTCTATCCCATATTGCCACGTTGTCCTCTTTCAAATCTTCGATACTTTCTCTGTTTGTTTCAATGCAACCTTTGAGTTCTCTGACATCATTTGATATACGTGAGATACTTATGTCTAGATTCTGAAACTTCTCATTCAGCGTGTTTTTGATACATGTAGAATGTAGCTATAATTCATGCTGCATCTGCGCAAATCGCCACTCAAGCAGTTGCATGATATTCGGCTGAGAAGAAGACAAATTGTGAACCGACATTTTTCATGTGCCTGTGATTCCCAGATTGATGTTAAAGGTTACGTATGTTTAGCCATATAAGCTCACAGTCCAGCACTGGCGTCCGTAACCTGTTCGACAACTTAAAAACTCGGGTATTTTCATCAACCCACCCAGACAAACGCCATCACAAACATGTGCAACCTGCACAGAGAGGGTCGTGTTGACACTGCCGGACAGGTGAGTTTTAGTGACCTGGCAAGTACGCGATTTTCTTCAGTTTATATTATCAATTAAAACTTGATGATTATCAAGCAACCGACGCGACTTAGCACAATCTATGCTGATATACAGATGTACCGACTCACAAACACCCTATCTGCCAAACCTCCTGGAGAAATGATCACTGTAGCCTTCACACATTCACAAAAAGACCGCAGGATTCACACACTCCTGATCTCGCCATGACACCCGTCCGAGAGAGAGAGAGAGAGAGAGAGAGAGAGAGAGAGAGAGAGAGAGAGAGAGAGAGAGAGAATGAATGAATGAATGAATGAATGAATGAATGGATGAGGGAGTGGATAAATACATTAATAGATTCTACAGTCAGAAGGCCGTCGGCCTTTTTTGACAGTCTGAACTACGATCATGTGTACAGTTACTGATTAAATACGTTATAATTCGATCTGTACTAGTACATTAAAACAACACACCAATCTCGAGGGGAGAGAGAGAGAGAGAGAGAGAGGAGAGAGGAGAGAGAGAGGAGAGAGAGAGAGAGAGAGAGAGAGAAGAGGAGAGAGAGAGGAGAGAGAGAGAGAGAGAGAGAGAGAGAGAGGGATAGGAATGGAGGCAGAAGGGTGTGTGTGTGTTGTGTGTGTGTGTGTGTGTGTGTGTGTGTGTGTGTGTGTGTGTAAAGGAAATTGAGCTGAAAAAAGAGAGAAAGGGAGGGAAGGACGGTGAGGGGGCGGGGTGGGGGAGGGGAGGCGGTCCTCATGGTGCATGGTTCCTGTCCCGATGGCAGTGATGTGTGTTCCCGTCTACCGACCACCGGCCGATCAATAGCCGGCTGGAAAACGTGAATGACTGTCCAGGCACGCAACCGATGGTCCATATTATAGAATTATCGAATTACTCCCTGACATGTGTGCACTAGATCGTACCCGTCTTCAGGGAATCGAATCTTGACCTCTCGTTTTGCGTTACTTCTTTCTTTTTCCTTTGTGTTCTTTTCTTGTTTTCGTGATATTTCTTTTTATTCATTCTTCTATTTTTTTTCGGGTAGCGGAGAAGAGGGGGGGGGGGGGGGGGTAGATGCTGTCTGTCTTTCCATCTGTTTGCATGCTTATCGTATTTCTTTTATACTTCTGCCAGTCTGTCCTTCTTTCTTTCCTTCCGTCGTTTGTTCTTCTTTTTTTTACTATCGATTTTTACGTAATAGAACATTCCTGCCCAGCTCGAAAGAAAGTACGAAAAGAAACCATGCACACATCAAGCCTGTCTACCGTGATATGGTATCATGCTGTCTCAAAAAAATCGATGCATTAAATTGAAATGTAATGCCACTAGACTGGTTCGGTTTCACCCTGCAACAGTTTTGCAGCTGAAAGGCAACCTCTCCTTTTCCCGGTATTGATCCATGGGAATTTATTTCTCCGTTTCCACTCGGTAATAGGTCTATAATGGAAAGGCAGGCACCATTTCGGGTTCATTTCACTTTGCAATAGTTCATGATGGAAAGGTAGCATCAACTTCTGGTCCACTTTCATTTTGAAATAAGATCAGAACGGAAACGTAATGAAACAGATTTATGATAGAAACGTAAAAGCCATGTGGTGAACCACTTTCACACTGAAATAGGTTCAGATCGCAAATGTAACGCCATCTTGTGGTTCACTTTTACACTGAAATAGGTTCAGATCGCAAATGTAGCGCCATCTTGTGGTCCACTTTTACACTGAGATAGGTTCAGATCGCAAATGTAACGCCATCTTGTGGTTCACTTTTACACTGAAAAAGGTTCAGATCGCAAATGTAACGCCATCTTGTGGTTCACTTTTACACTGAAGTAGGTTCAGATCGCAAATGTAACGCCATCTTGTGGTCCACTTTCACACTGAAGTAGGTTCAGATCGCAAATGTAACGCCATCTTGTGGTCCACTTTTACACTGAAATAGGTTCAGATCGCAAATGTAACGCCATCTTGTGATTCACTTTTACACTGAAATAGGTTCAGATCGCAAATGTAACGCCATCTTGTGGTCCACTTTTACACTGAAGTACACTGAAGTAGGTTCAGATCGCAAATGTAACGCCATCTTGTGGTCCACTTTCACACTGAAGTAGGTTCAGATCGCAAATGTAACGCCATCTTGTGGTCCACTTTCACACTGAAGTAGGTTCAGATCGCAAATGTAACGCCATCTTGTGGTCCACTTTCACACTGAAGTAGGTTCAGATCGCAAATGTAACGCCATCTTGTGGTCCACTTTCACACTGAAGTAGGTTCAGATCGCAAATGTAACGCCATCTTGTGGTCCACTTTCACACTGAAGTAGGTTCAGATCGCAAATGTAACGCCATCTTGTGGTCCACTTTCACACTGAAGTAGGTTCAGATCGCAAATGTAACGCCATCTTGTGGTCCACTTTCACACTGAAGTAGGTTCAGATCGCAAATGTAACGCCATCTTGTGGTCCACTTTCACACTGAAGTAGGTTCAGATCGCAAATGTAACGCCATCTTGTGGTCCACTTTCACACTGAAGTAGGTTCAGATCGCAAATGTAACGCCATCTTGTGGTCCACTTTCACACTGAAGTAGGTTCAGATCGCAAATGTAACGCCATCTTGTGGTCCACTTTTACACTGAAATAGGTTCAGATCGCAAATGTAACGCCATCTTGTGGTTCACTTTCACTCTGAAGTAGGTTCAGAAGGGAAACAGAAAGTCACGTGGTG
>CM065727.1:7320501-7325501 GCA_033310375.1 Conus canariensis
TTAAAAATAACACCATGCCTACCCTTTTCAATAATTTCGAGAACTAACTCATTCATAAACAACGAAAATAAAACAGGACTACAAACATCCCCTTGTTTAACCCCTTGCGTACACATAATGAAATCACTGAACCTAGGCCCACTCTTTATTTTGACTTTCACGTTTTTATACATACTTCTCACACAACTATAAAGCTTACCCTTTATGCCATTTAAAAAAAAAAAAAAAGAATTGGCCATAACAGTTTCCGTGAAATCGAATCAAAAGCTTTCTCGAAATCAACAAAAGCAACATACAATTTTCTGTTATTAGCAAACTGTTTCTGAACCGCCGCCAGCAGAGTAAACATATGGTCTATTGTGCTGTAATCCTTTTTGAAGCCAGCTTGAAATTCACCAGTAATATTGTTAAGTTCTACCCACTCTGCTAGTCTTTTATTAATAATAGAACCGTACAGTTTACTAGCTATATTACATAATGAGATGCCCCTGTAATTGTTTGGATCATTTACATCTCCCTTTTTGTACAAAGGGAGAATGATCGACTCTGTCCAGCTTTCAGGATAGGTCCCCTTATCAAATAAAGCATTAAATAATTTTACAAGAAAATGTATAGCATTGTTCCCTAAATGTTTAAAAAAAATCACCTGTAAGTCCATCAGGTCCTGCAGCTTTACCAATTTTTAACTTTTTTATTGCAGATAATACGTCATGTTTTGTGATGGACCGATCTAAATAGTTGCTATACTCGTCATCTTCTGATAACTGACCGACATAAACGATAGAATCATCGGTGATATCTTTTTCCAAAATATACTTAAAGTGATCATGCCATTTATGTATTGAGATATTATTCTGATTCTGTGTACTCTTTTTTAATACAAATTTAACATTATCCAAAATTCCTGCTGTTTATTGATAGAATTAAGAACTTTTTGAAACAATGAATCGTTATATGACCTTTTCTTTCTATCTAATAAATTCTTGTATTCTCTTCTGCTGACGCAGTATACATGACGGTCGATAATGTCTAATGTTCTGTTACATGTTCTCAATAACTTTCTTACATTTAGTCTTGTAATTTTACATTCTGAATCAAACCATTTATTCTGTTGTCTTCTAGAACCGACGGAAATTTTCTGTTTCATAGAATCTGCAGCACACTTTACAGCATCGTTAAATATTTCGAGTGCGACATTCGCATTCACATCTAACATGTCTGACGCATTCAACAATCGCTCATGGGCATCGTCTGAATTAATTGCATCACAAAAAACAGTTGCATGCATACGTATAGATATGAGGAGAGAGAGAGAGAGAGAGAGAGAGAGAGAGAGAGAGAGAGAGAGAGAGAGAGAGAGAGAGAGGAGGGAGAGTTGTGTGTGAGTCCGTGTGTATTTGTGTTCCCGCGTTCGTCCGTGTATGACTTAATGTGTGTGTGTGTGTGTGTGTGTGTGTGTGTGTGTGTGTGTGTGTGTGTGTGTGTGTGTGTTATTGTGTTGGTGTGTGTGTGCGCGCTCGCGCGTGATTACAATCTTGTTTATGCGTGCGCCAACGCATCGGTGTATCTCAACTCTCGCCGTTTCCCCAGAAATGGAAAAAAAAAAAAAAAAAGATGGCGAACCACGCATACAACCGACGCTTTACTTAAGAAACGCCCCGCCGCGTCTGTGATGGAAGGTGCGGACAGACCTTTAGTGGAAGAGAGTAGGCAGTGTCTTAGATTTAAGGCCGTGTGGGCGTCAGGCCAGATACGGCCAGTCTGCAGGGATCCTTGACATAGGGAGAAACAGGATCCTGGCTGCAGCAGTGCCCTGGTCTCAGGTTCAAAGGAAACCGTGCACGTTGACAGCAGTGCCCACCATCACCTCATCTCACTTTCGTCTGGACCATGTCGTCAGTTGGGGGGGGGGGGGGTGTTTAGCTGGTTGACTGGTTGGTTGGTTGGTTGGTTAGCTGGTTGGCTAGGCTTCTGTTTCTCTTTCTTTCTATCTCCTCTCCCCCCCCCCCTTCCCCTCCCCGTCACATTCCTTCCTTCTTCCCAGCCCTATTCTTTCGTTGGCTGCAAATAAGAATGTATGCCCTTTTGACGTAAAGGCCATGTGTGCGACACTGTCAAATGAAATATCTGACGCGCCTCCCAAGTTCTCTCTCTCTCTCTCTCTCTCTCTCTCTCTCTCTCTCTCTCTCTCTCTCTCTCTCTCTCTCTGTGTGCCTGATTCTGTCTGTCTGCCTCACTTAGTGTCTCTGTCTGTCTGTGAGTCTGCCTGTTTGTCTCTCTTTATCTCTTTGTCTCTGTCTGCCCGTCTGTCTGCCAGCCTGTCTGACTCTCTCTCTCTCTCTTGTCTCTCTGTCTCTGTCTCTCTCTCTGTCTCTTCTCTCTCTCTGTCTCTCTCTCTCTCTCTCTCTCACTCACTCACTCTCAGTTTTACCTTTCTCTTACTCTGTTTTCTCTCTTATTCTTTCTCGCTCACCCCTACTGCCCTTGGCTCATGTGCATGTTTCACAAGTATCTCAGTTGATCGTCGCATCAGCAAGAGAAGCAATTAAACCACCATGGAACAGAGAATAGAACTGGAGAGAAAAGCATCCATCGTGTTCGAAATTCAAACCACGTACCCGCAATTTCCTCGCGTCCCAGGAAGTGCATTAATCTCTGGAACCCCAGTCTGCCGATGCCACTACACTACGGATTTCAGACTTCATATGTGTTCATTTGTTGCCAAACTTACCCAGGGAATTTGGATACAAACGCAAACTACAAACGAAGAGTATGAAAAGACTGTTGTTTTTTTTGTCCTATTCATCTATCCACCCGTCTGTCTGTCTATCTCTCCATCCATCAGTCTATCTATTTATCCATCTGTCTGTCTGTCTGTCTGTCTGTCTGTCTGTCTGTCTGTCTGTCTGTCTTCTGTCTCTCTCTCTCTCTCTCTCTCCACATATAAGTCTATCTGGGTAGCTATCTGTCTATCTGTCTGTCTATCAGTCTATCTATCTATCTCTGGCCACCCTGCCTCTCTGTCTGTCTATATATTTATTTATCTGTCATTCCATCAATACATTCATCAGTCTATCTATTTATCCATCTATCTGTCTGTCTGTCATCCTATCTGTCTACCTCTGTCCATCTGTCTATCTATCTTGCTATCTATCAATGAATCAATTAGTCAATCTATCTATCTATCTATCTATCTATCTATCTATCTATCTATCTTTATCTATCTATCTATCTATAATGTATGTATGTATGTATGTATGTATGTATGTATGTATGTATGTATGTATCCATCTATCAATCTATCTATCTATCTCTGTTTCTGTCCGTCCGTCCGTCCGTCTCTTTCTGTCTGTCTATATATCTATGTATCTATCTGTCTGCCTATCTCCTCTCTCTCTCTCTCTCTCTCTCTCTCTATATATATATATATATGTGTGTGTGTGTGTGTGTGTGTGTGTGTGTGTGTGTGTGTGTGTGTGTGTGTGTGTGTGTGTATCTGTCTGTAGATGAACATATTTTTGTAAATAAATAGATATTTTAGATTGATTGGTATAACATTGAAGTTTAATATCACCGTCTATCTTTGAGAGAATAAAAACAACATACGCCAGTTCCTTTTTTTAAAAGACTATTTCGGCGATAAAGTAGTCTTTATTAGAGTTCTCCTTAATATCACATTCAGATCAGCCTCAAAAGTCTAGCGACATCGAAGATCACACAAACACACGCACGCACGCACGCACACACACACGCGCGCGCGCTCACACATACGCATACACACATACACAAACAGACACACACACACACGACACACACACACACACACACACACACACACACACACACACACACACACACACACACACACAATCACTCGCACACGCACCTAGACACGCACGCACACTGGCACTCACGCACGCGCGCATACATCTACACTGACTCACAGAACTGTATGGCGATACTCCTCTCTCTCTCTCTCTCTCTCTCTCTCTCTCTCTCTCTCTCTCTCTCTCTCTCTCTCTCTCTCTCTCTCCGTCGAGGAGACTGTATGAACGTTTTTCGATATTGTCGTCAGAAACTTAAATCAAAAGCTGTTACGAATCTAAAGCTATGCCACAACATTTTAAAGATGTCGGTATACACAAATAAGGTACCCAATTTTTCTTGTATGTCCAAATGGTTTTAAAACTGTCACCGTTAAAAAAATTGCTTGACAATGACTTATGAGATCGACCCTTAGTGAATTACGTAACTATATATCATGTTATTAAAGTTAAAAAGCTTTGCCACTTTAACAAAAAAATCATTTTTAAACAGAATGAAGCACCGAGAGACAAATGATTCAAAAGGGTTTTTTTCACCCTTAGAAAAAAGTGACCTTTCTTTCTCGGAAAATTGGATAAAAAATATTACATTGCTTTTTTTTTTGAAAAGGTTTACTGCGAGATTTTAGGACATGGTTTTTATGTAGGAATGAAAGATTTCGCCGTAATATAGCTGATGTGTGCGGATTTTGAAGTATTCAACCCAAAAAGGGCATCAAAAGATTATGAAAGGTCGGCCTCAGAAGCTGTTCGTTATCATTTGGAAACATTGGCCCTAAAGATGGCAAACTTCACCGAGAGAGAGAGAGAGAGAGAGAGAGAGAGAGGGGGGGGGGGCAGGCAGACAGACAGACGGTCAGTCAATCAGTCAGTCAGTATGGATAGAGGAGAGAGAGGGAAAGGTGGAGAGAAAGAGGGGAAGAGGTGGGGAAAAGAGGAGAGAGGGGGTGTCTGTGTGAAATGAAAACAGAGAGAGAGAGGAGAGAGAGAGAGAGAGAGAGAGAGAGAGAGACAGACAGACAGACAGACAGACAGACAGACAGACAGAGAGACACAGAGAGACAGAGAGAGACAGAGAGAGGACAGACAGAGAGACAGACAGAGAGACACAAGAGTGAGGAGAAGGTCGGTGAGGGTGAGGATGGGCTAAGAAGAAAAGGCAGACCGAAACAATCA
>CM065727.1:7328001-7350501 GCA_033310375.1 Conus canariensis
TGTCTCATACCAGAATGTAGATAGTGCATTTTCTCCCCCATCCTACTTGGGTGGAGGTACATGTTTGCGGCATTGAATACCTTTTTTTTTTAAAGTCCCATCTTCCGTGCCACCTCAGTGGCATACAGTGCACCCACACCGCTTATTCCGACATCCCGGCCACAGCCCAGCCCCGGCACCAGCAATCCACAGGGAGCAGTCAATGTCAAGTCGTCAAAAGGCAACCCACTGGAGGAGACACTGCACTGCTGCCGAGTCACTTCGGTGGTGTTCAGTGGCGCCTGTTCTGATCTAACATACGCAGAACACCGTCCACTAAGCCCCCTACTGACGATAATAATTGTTTGTCGCAGAGCCGGCGTGAGTGAGCTCTCCCTCTGGAGGGCACCACCACGTCCGTCCAACGACAGCCCCCATGAACTCGCCGACACCGGTGACCCCGACAGAATCAAACCAAGGTCACATACGTGGAGAGAACATCAAAACTGTGGTCACCATGAGAGCAGGGCATGAAGTGCCACAGAATTTGAGACTTAAAAAAAATTATTAAGCTGATCGATGAGAATGAGGATGATGAAGATGATGCTATGGATTTTCATTCCGGTCTGAAATTGCAAGACAGGGCTGTACTCTACGCTTACTTTCAAAATGATTCCCGGCGTCAACCAGGCCCGCGAGATACAGACACCTGTAGTGTTGGTCTGGAAATTTGAGCAACACTCTCAGAAACGCATCCATTAAGTGGATGAAACTCGACTGTGTGATCCCAGTCTTCCCAACTGAGCCCGTATCAAACTCAACTTTGGGTAGGAGCCGGTCGGGGCAGAAAAATCCCACATGACTCTGATGGGAATCGAACCCACAACAATCTCCGTCGCTAACCACTTCGCCACGGCGGCTGGTTGCGGCATTGAATATTGATCAATCATTTTTGAACGATAAATTTTACTTGCTGACGAGTTTAGTGAGTACAGACTTTCTTCTAATCAGATCCTTATGCCACAAACGTAATGGCCCGTGTTGGAGCATAGACAGTTTGCCAAGTGTTTCTGGAGGCTTGGAGTAACATTTACCATCAAATAAGTTCAGTGGCGAATGTGTAAACATTTCCTTTGGTGTTTCGTCCATATGTGAAACATGCACATGGGTGATTATTTTCAAAGCTATCTATAAGTGTCCAAGGGTTAGCCATTTCTTTTCTTCATTCCTCGTGATTTTGTTTTAACAAGAAGCAACAGTGTGATTTACGGGGACACATGCTTGTGAGGTAGATATTGGACATTGACACTGATCGAAAGAAAGGTTCTGCTTCCTAAGTTGTTATTGTTAATCATCATGATCTTGTGGATTTGATGCGTCTCATCTCTGTTGAACTCAGGGCGCTCAGAAAAACAAAAACGCAAGAAAAACAAGAAGAACGTCTGAACGCCTGTCAAGTGAACATGCGCATACACACACCAGCACATTCAACATGTCACATCTCCGCTCATCTCACCGCCCCTGCCACTTCACATTAAATCACCTGAACATAGACAGCCAGCCAGCCAGAAAGACACACAGACACAGACAGACACAGACAAGCACGCACACACACACACACACTCACACGCACACACACACACACACACACACACACACACACACACACACACCACACACACACACACACACACACACACGCACGCACACACGCACGCGTGCACACACAACACACACACACACACACACACACATACACACACACACACACACACACACACACACACACACACACACACACACACACACACACATCTCCGATACTCTCCCACTGTGGCAGGAAAAGTACATTTGGCATGACAGAAAGGTGCCAGAGCTGTGTTGATGTAGGGGGGAAAGAAACGCAAGTTCAATAGAAACGAGTTTCTGTCTTGGAATCAAAAGTGGTAAGAGAAGGAGCATGACGAACAGAAAATGGAAGCTCATCCCACGAAACTCCGCAACGATGACAGAAAGCACGCAAACCTGGAATTTTTTTAAAAAGATGTTTTGGGTTATGCATGTGAAAGGTGCGTGTAGGAAGAGGGGAGAGAGCGCGACGAGATACACAGTACGGCAGCGCTGCTCCAGTTACAACCAAGCAGCAATGGATGCAGATCTTGTATTCGATCCGATTAGAAACAGGAAGCCAGTGTGGACAGGAGAGCAAGGGAATAATGTGTTTTCTTTTGGGTGCTTTGAAAATGAGGCCATCAGTACAACTAACCGTTCTTCGTTATTGATTTATAACATTTTTAGGAAGCTAAAGCGAGTAAAGCGTTGCACCAGTCCAGTGGAGTGAGAACAAGAGGTGTGACCAGTGTTTTTGTAGCATCGGTTGTAACTGTCAGATATAGCGAAGACCATGTATGTCAGAAAAAGCATCTGTTTTATTAGATTATAGAACTGGGAAATCATGTTGATATTTAGGTTGGCATTTCAATGTGTCCTGAGCAGAACATTACCATGATTTTTTATTTTCCAAATTTTGTGCTCTGAGCATTTCCATCTGTCGAAGATCTGTCCAAAACATGAGTTGTCCATTTATGTTTTATTTTAGTTGTAGTAGTATTTTGCCATTTGGTTATGAAATATCCCATCTTGAGGAAGAAGGAAATACTTACGTCGTAAAACAAAATGTTCAGGTGCCTAGTTTAGACGTTTATTCTGACATTTCATTATAAGATATCCCATCTTGAGGAAGAATCCATAATAATCATGATGGAAAACAAACTCCCGAGCAGCTGGTTTAGCCATTTGCTCTGCATTTTATTATTAAGTAATCCACCATGAGGAAGAAGGTATAGAAATCATGATGGAAAACAAAAGTTTTGGGCACCTAGTTTAGCCATTTATCCTGCCATTTTACTATCAGATTCTCACAATGAAGAAGAAGCCACGAAAATTGTAATACAGAAAACAATTTTTGGGCATTCAGTTGAGCATTTTTTTTCTGCCATTTCATTATCAAATATCCCACAGTGAGGAATCTAAAAAGGTCATGATGGAAAACAGAACGTCCGGGCAGTAGTACAGATATTTTTGTGCCATGTCATCACTAATTCATATCACTCGATGAAGAAAAAGCCACAAAAAAATCATGATGGATAAGAAAATTTCCAAGTATTGCAGCTGTCTTTCTGGACGAAATAGTTCATTTTCGTATGCTCAGAAATCAAGATATTGCCAAAAGTGACAATAACACATTTTTTGTATCTTCAGGAGGAACCAGCTTATGGCATTTTGCAGAAAATGGCATTGAATATGTATAATATTGAACAAATCATATTATACGGTTGTCTCCATTCTAAACAATGTAGCTCTTTTTGTCACTAAATCGTCTTTTTTTTAATTAGTTGATAATCATTTGAGTTTAGATGATTCTTCTCTTTCTTTTGTGTTTGATCGTAAAAACACGGGGGAAAGCGGATGGACATTCTTGGACAGTACACGTGTAAGATTTTTCCCGTCAAAAAGTTGGTCAGTTGAAAATCATCTTTTTCATTTTCGTTTAAGCAACAAAATTTGGGGAAGAGGGGAGGCAGGCAGGAAGGATCGTCTGTAGAGGTGGGAATACTTGGAATTAAGCGTCATTATTTGAAATGAGAAACATTAATTGATATCCCGCATTCTCCACTGAAGCCTTCTCCTTGCACCCCTTCCTCATACACACACTCACACAGAGGAGGTGCCAGAGTTTTGCAGTGCTCCTCTTGAAGTCGAGGAGACGTGCAAATTAGATTGTCTTGAACCTCACGGAGATGGTGACGCTATTTAAAAAGAGAGGAGGAAGAGAAGGACTAGAGGAGAGAGAAGAGAGAGAGAGAGAGAGAGAGAGAGAGAGAGAGAGAGAGACAGACAGACAGACAGACAGACAGAGACAGACAGACACGGACAGGCAGAGAATGGGAGATGTGAGGGTGCATGAGTGGGAAAGGGTGTGGTTATTGGTTTAGAGTGAATGAAAGGGTAGCAGACAGATGGACGGGCATACAGAAATGCATGTGTACTCCAACCCAGAGAAAAGCCTGACCCTGATCGCAATGTGGAAATTCTGGCCACGGATTTGAACAAAACAGGAAAACGCTGAACAACACAGTTCTCTTCAAATTCCAGACACGGGCCTGCAGGGAAAAAAAAGTTGCTTTTCCAGTCGTAACCCCATTATACGCTGACTTGCTCGATTCCCCGTGTCAGCACAAATTGTATTCCCAGCCCTCAGGCAGCAGCTGCAGACTGGGTGTAGGGAAGTGCACGTGCAGCTGGTTCAAGTGCTGTCTGAGTATCGATTGCCTGTGATGTGGACTGGATTTGCCTCCTGTCACCGGAGAGGCTGTGCCATTCTGGCAGGATTTGGGGTTTGGGCGATCGGAGGCAGGGTGACGCGAATCATCCTGTTATCTACCACATGATCTTTTCATGGGGACCACTGGGAAAGAAATATAGAGAACAAAGATGGTCTCTAGCTCGTTTCCTCTTACCTGAATGAAGCGTTCGATGTCTTCGACAAACAGGATAGTTTCAAGATTATTTAAACAATCTATGCTTTCATGAGATCACACAAAGCGTAGTCAAGTATTAGGGTTCATTTCCATACCTCATTGTCAAGAGTGGTGTAAAGCAAGGCTGCGTGCTGGTCTTGGAATGTTTTGATATCTTCTTTTCTTTAATGTTTTGATACGCTCTCAGCTCATCCCAGGACTGTTTTGATTTACAATTCAGCACAACATCATACAACCATATCACGCATTCTCATCAAGAAATTATTTGCGGACCATCTCTCTCTTTAGTGTTTTCTGTGGAAGCATTCCAAAAGACTCATTGAGAGACTCCTTCAAATTTGCCGTGACACTGGTCCCACGATCAGAAAGTCAAAGCCAAAGTTCACGTTCCAAGATGTTGCGAGCGTTCTTTGATCCAGGTGGGTTTTTCCACCCTTGATACTGCCAATAAGTTCTTCTATCTGCCATAACCGCCAGAGCCTCAGCCTACTGTTAATTTAAACAGTCTAATCGACATTTCTGAATTCACCCAGTGCATGAAGCACGACAGGACCTGGTCTCTTCAGCTGTGTCAGCTTTTGTAGTTCAGTCACATCATTGTCCTCATCAGTGATTTGCCATACCATCGTCTCTCTAAATTGACTGTTGCCAGGAATAAGATCACCCCATTTTATTTACATTGGCTTTGCTCTTTGTCTGAGCCAATATCTGCATAAGATTATCCAGCGTAAATTTTTTTGCATAATCAAACAACCAGCTTGTTGTACATCACTGAGGGAGTAAGACTCTGTCGCAGCACCTTTTGTGGATCGATCGTGTCATGATCAGAACAGTGTATGAAATTTAAGTACATTTCTTACACACTTTTTTCGTAAAACACATCAATTGTTTCACATGAAGCAGAAACGTAAATCGTAAATCAGATGAAGACTGAAAGAGCAAAACTTCAAGATCCTTGTCATTGATGCTATTATCTCATAAAAAAAGAAAATGAAAGGAAAAAGGAAGGAAAGGGAGAAAGAAAGAAATCAAAAGGACAAACAGATAGAGGGGACAAAGAAAGGAGGGTCAAAAATAAAGAAAAAAAATCGAAAAGAGAATAAGAAGGAGAGAAAAGAAAGAGGGATAGAGAGAAAGAAGGAAAGGAAGAAGAAAGGGAAAGAAAGGAAAGGAAATAAAAGTAGACGAAAAAAAAGAGAAAGAAAGAAGTAAAATAGGAAATAAAAGAAAGCACAGGAACACAGTTTTAACAATGAGCTATAAACAGAAGATGCTGACGGAGGGCCAGGGCACACGGAGGGTCAGACAACGTGCTGGCTTTTAGCGACTAGCGAAGGCCGACAATAACCTTAATTATCCATTTCCATTTGGGGAATGCTTGTATTGTGCAGCAGAAGATGTCTTGATCAATTCCAGTGTTCCTTCTTAGGGATCACTCTGCTGCTGTTTTGTCAGTCTGTTGGCAACAGGAAACATGACATCTCTGTCCACTGATTCCTCACTCAGGAGAGACAGCAGTCTCCAAAGGAGTCATAGAGGAGGAGATGAAATTGAGCTATACATATAGATATGAGGAGAGAGAGAGAGAGAGGGGGGGGAGAGAGAGAGAGAGAGAGAGAGAGAGAGAGAGAGAGAGAGAGAGAGAAGAGAAGAAGAAGAAGAAGAAGAAAAGAAGAAGAAGGAGGAGGAGGAGGAGGAGGAGGAGGAGGAGAGGAGAGAAGAAGAAGAAGAAGAAGAAGAAGAAGAAGAAGAAGAAGAAGAAGAAGAAGAAGATGATGATGATGATGATTATGGTGATGTACACTAAAAGGCCATGGCCCCTTTTGAAGGGATGAATAAACAAATGATCACAGGTCCAGCAGGTTTTTTTTATGAATGAAAAGCGTAAGCAGGTAACAAGAGAACATGGGGTGCGAGTAATATACAGATCGACGTTTGAATGCATTATATAAATGGCCAACAAGCTGTTCGATAATAACTTCATGCTTATATGACATCAGCCATATCGTGTGTAAGTCTACATACCGGAGGCTGCTTCTGACACTTCGAAGACATTAACTGATCTCTAAGATCGTCCAAATAAGACCACGTTAATATTACATACAGTTTGTAACGAAAACGATGATCAGATGTATATCAGAAACCTCAAACCGAAATCTGTTTATGTTTTATGTTGTATGTCAGTCCGTCTTCATTAATACATGTGTTGGGAGACAGTGGAGCAACTTAAACTGTTTATTTTTGTACAGTCTGTGACTATCCTCATTATAAGTATTCCACACCTGGTACCTGCTATTTTTTTCATCTTTTACGAAGCAGTAATCATAATGATAACAATGTTAACAGCAGTTAACAACAACAACAACACAGCAATGATAATAATAATGATAATAATAATCATAGTAGTCATAATATTCATAAAAAACAATAATTAGTCATGATATCAGTCCCCTGACTGGACGCACTGATCCCAACCTAATCAGGAAGTATCATTTTCACCTTTCTCGTCCACTTTTCTTTTGCACCTTTTTTGTAAATCATACAAAATATAAGCTTTTGTGGGCTGGAGAGGAGGGGGGGGGGGGGGGACAGTTTTGACTCTTACCTTTGGTGCAATTTTGATCTGAGTGAGGTGCGTTCATAATGCGGCATTACATCGCGAAACCGTTCATTTATTCATTCTGAAGAAATTTCTTGTGGTGAGGAGAGAGAGAGAGAGAGAGAGAGAGAGAGAGAGAGAGAGAGAGAGAGAGAGAGAGAGAGAGACAGACAGACAGACAGACAGACAGACAGACAGACAGACAGACAAGCAGAGACGGCGACAGACAGAGACAGAAAAAGAGAGAAGTTTCATGTCGGCTAGACAGAAGAGGAGGGGAGATGAGAAATAGATAATTTATTTTAAGGAAGAAAAAATGATTGTAGAAAAAGAGCCTGACATCAGGCAGACGGCTTCATTGCGGACCAGAGATACTGACAGACCAGCAGACAACGACATAGACAGACGAGTTGAGTGACCGACAGCCCAGTAGACAGACTGTCTACACTCCTGGTCAGGCACCAGAACGTGTTCAATCAATTCCAGAACACGTGTCACTTCCTCTTTTATAAACAGACCCTTGGGGCGGGGTTCCCTGTCCACGGGAAGCGTGGAGTTTCCCGCGGGAAAATCAATATAGTATTTGTATGAAAGCGCGCGATGTGACACCGTCTTTGCATTAGCTTTGCATTCTGACCACTTGTTGTGTTCATGGAGGTTGTTAGAGCCTAGTTCACAGATTTTTAAAGGGAAGTGTGGTGAGAGTGGATCTGTGTAGCATATGATCAAGGCAAACGGCCTGGAGCAAAATCGTAAATGAAAGAGAAGAGAAGAGAGGAGAGAGAGAGAGAGAGAGAGAGAGAGAGAGAGAGAGAGAGAGAGAGAGAGAGAGAGAGGTTTCTTCAGTAACAAGCAATAATGCATATGTGTGTGCAAATGTGCGTGCCTGTGTGTGTGTGTGTGTGTGTGTGTGTGTGTGTGTGTGTGTGTGTGTGTGTGTGTGTGTGTGATATTTCTCTATCTTTCGTTTGTTCTCATAGAGTAAAAGTAACACAAATGGTGTGTTTGTGTGTGTGTGTGTGTGTGTGTGTGTGTGTGTGTGTGTGTGTGTGTGTGTGTATGGGGGGGGGGGGGAGTTGTGCCCATGTGTGTGTGGGGGTGGGGGGTGCGCGCGTATAGTTGCCTAATGTCTCATATTAGGGTTGTTTTATTCACACACTAAAACTACTAGCTGTTTCCTTTTAAACGTTGTCGTTTGTTATTTACGACATCATTCACCATTAAAAGTCAATATCTTACTATCAGAATAATCTCGAGAAAAATTCATGGACAAATGAACAAGGTGAAATCCTAACATGCATACACGTAAATCTTTTACTGCAAAATGTGCATGTAAACATTATAGTTTGTGGTATGTAAGCCGGTTGTCAGTCATCTCTTCGTATCTTCATAATTGTGTACAAAACTTGACTTGAAACGTCTTTTGTGGGCCTTTGTGACGTAGTTATTGGATACTGGAAGGAAAAGATAATCTGAAGGTGCGGGTGGGAACAGAGAAGTACCGTCCTCAAATGCCGAACTAACCAGCTGGGAGCAATCCTGCACCACCCTTGGAAGCCTGTGCTGTGTTCGCATAGGGTGCAGGCACGGACAGGGCATTCCATTAAAACGTCAAGGAACATAATTGCTCCTTGGCAGATGCCATTGTGTAATGACCACTGAATGTGACACGACAGAACCTCCACGGGAGCGTTCCCTTGGGTGAACCAGCCCCTATTTCATGACCGCAGAGACCACCGGCGAAAAACGCCGCCGTCAAGCAACTGCCGTGTGTATTCTGTAGCCTCACTCGTTGGTGTTCTGCAGACAGGTCAAGACAGTACAACTCTAGACATAGCCAAGCTTTCGCCATGAGGTCTTACGTGCTCTCTGAAAAGAATCTCGGCTGTCAACGGGATTTTCCCAGCGGCCAGTGGGTCTTTCCTCACCGTCACTGGGTCGGACAGAATCGGTCAAGGGGCAGACAAGGCAAAGATACACCTGAAGGTGCGGGTGGGACCCAGAGAAGTACTGTCCTCAACTGCCGAACACACCAGCTGGGAGCAATCCTGCACCAACCTTGGTGTATTTATTTGTGACGTAGACATTGGATATTTTATTAACGAAAACCAAACATCTGACTCCTATGTTGTAAGTGATGTTATTAGATTCGCATCTAACTGAAAGATCATGGTAATGTCAAGATTCACATTTCAACATATTCTGAGCTTTTGTTATTTTGTCTGATTTTCAAATTGTTTACTGAAGTTATTTTTTTTCTGTGGAAATATCTCCACAGTATCAGTTGTGTATTTTTCTTTGGTTTTATTTGCACTGTATTCTCGAGACGAAAGTCAGGATTCTTTGGAATTCGCCCTGAAAGAAAAAAAGGAAAGAAGAAGAAGAGAAAAAGTAAAACAGCTTTTTTTCACTGTTGCGTTTTAGCCTACTGATTGATTGTACGTATCAATCATGAAAGTTTCATTAGAAATACCATCTGTTGACAATCATACACAACCGGTTTAGCTGTCATGGCCATATACGGCACACATATTTTGGTTTATTAGGCGTAAGGAAAAGCTTGGTTCCGACTAATAGGATTTAAAACGGTGGATCTGAATCTTCTTTTATAATCTGAAGATATTTTCTTTGAGATAAAGGACATAATTCACTATACCGACTGCACAACTGGAAAGCTGAAAATTCCCAGGAAACCAGCTCGGCTATTTTTTTTTCTGCCATTTCATCATCAAATATCCTATAATGAGGAGTTATCCAAAAATGTTGTGATGGAAGACAAAATTCCCGGGCTCTTTACTGAAATATTTGTTCTGCCATTTTATCATTAAATATCACTGAATTAGGAAGAATCCAGAAAAGTTATGATGGAAAACAGAATTTCCAGGCACCGAGTTTCGCTGTTTGTTCTGCCATGTCATTATCAAAGATTGCAACTTTAGAAAGAATCCACAAAAATCATGAAAAGAAAGTTTTGGTCATCTAACTCGAGTGACTGTTCAGTCATGTCAATATTAAATATCCAACAATGAAGAAGAATCTAAATCAGTTATCACAGAAACAAAATTTCGGGGTATTTAGTTGAACCAATAGTTCTGCCGTTTCAAAATCACGTTTATAACTGAAAAGAAAATATCCAGGCACTTAGTTTATCTATTTGTACTGCTCTTCCAATGTCACATAACTCAAAATGAGGAAGAATCTATAAAAGTTATCATGGAAAACACAATTTCGGGGCACATGTGTAGGTATTTGTTCTGCCATTTCATTATCAAACATCCCAAAATGAGAAGAAACCATCAAAGTTATGATGGAACATATCCGGGTATCCGGTTTAGTCATTTACTCTGTCATTTCTTCATGAAATATTCCACAATAAGGTATAATCTCTAAGAATTATGGTGGAAAATCACATTTCCAAGCATAGCAACTATCTTTCTTAGAAAAACTACTACCATTTCACATGTATTCCTAGAATGCCCACAAATTTATCTTTTGCCAACAGGTGCGGCAATAGTTTTTAACTTCAGGATAAAGCAGCTGATGAAAATTTCACAATAAAGCATTAAACATTATAATATTGGACAAACCATACGATGTAACCTTCCCATTCCTAGATGACATGCATTTTTGTAACTAACAGTATTTTGTTCATTTATTGAAAATTGTTTGACTTTGATTTTTTTCTTCTCTGTATTCCTTTGTCAGTCTTTAGCACACAATTGTAAAACACGTGAAATAGATTATTTATTTTGGGGCGGCCTCAGAGGAAGATTGTTCTCATCAGAAGATGCTTTATGCATGAAAATCATCTATTTCATTTCTTTTAATGCAACAAAATTTATAAGGGACAGATGAAGGGGGGATGACATTTGTAGAGATAGGAGTGAGGTTGTATTAATCAAATGAAATTAAAAACGCAAATTGATACTACTTTTCTTCACCAATTCCATTTCCGTGCACCCCTTCCGCATATACACAATCACACAGTGGGGATGCAAGTTTTCCGGCACTGTTCACAAACTGAGAAGATATGCAAATGAAATTGTTTGAACCACTCAGAGGTGGTAATATCATTTTAAAGAAGAGTAAGACCAGATAGAAAGGGAGAGAGAAAGAGAAGGAATGAGAGAGAGAGAGAGAGAGAGAGAGAGAGAGAGAGAGAGAGAGGGGGGGGAGGGGTATATGGGAGTTAAGGTTATAGGGCAAAAAAAGAGGGAATGAGAGGGGTATAGAGAGACGCATGGACATACCGAGACAGAGATTTAGAGACAGACAGGCTGACTCACAAAAATAGCCAGATACAAAACGCCATGTTTAAATTCTTGTCAGGGATTTAAAAGAAAAGGAAACCCAAACACCACAACCCTGGTTAAATTACAGACAGGGCCATCAGGAAGACGAGCTGGGTTTTTTCAGTAGTAACCCCATTGTACGCTGACTTGCCCAGTTCCCGTGTCAGCACAACTTGTATTCCTAGCCCTCAGGCATCAGCTGTAGCGAAGTGCACGTGCAGCTGGTTCAAGTGTTGTCTGAGTATCGATTGTCTGGGTTGTGGACTGGACTAGCCTCATGTCACCATAGAGGCTGTGCTATTCCGACGAGATTTTGGTGTTGGCTGATTAGAGGCAGGATTTCCAGTCATCCTATTATCATCTATATGATGTTTTCAATGGCACAACAGGACGAGAAATATGAAGAATAAAGGCGGCCTTTGGCTCATTTTCGTTGACTTGGAGAAAAGATTTTTGATCTCTTTAGTGAACAGGACAGTTTCACTTTTCTTCAGAGGACTGAGTTGTCCACTCAAAGTCTTTGAAATGGTTATCTCTTTCAATAAGACCACACATGGCGTTGTCAAGTGTCAGGGTTCATTTCCATAGCTCATTGTCAAGACTGGTATGAAGCAAGGCAGCATGCTAGACCTGGAACTTTTTGACGTCTTCTTTGCTGTTTTCACATGTCCTTTAGTCACCCCAGACCTGTTTGATTTATGCCAGCAGTGACAGGAGCCTGTTCAATTCAGCACAACAGAATGCAGTCATATCAGGTTGTCATCAAGAAATTATTTGGAGACCAGCTCTCTCTTCTCGATGTTATTCTGTGGAGGCATTCCTGAGGACTCATTGAGAGCATTGCGTGAGCTTGCAGTAACGCTGGTCCCACAATCAGACAGAGAAATCGACATGTTGCCAGAGTTCCTTGATCCACGTAGGAGGCTCCACTCTTGATACAGCCAACGAACTTTTGTGTGTGGGCTGTATCATGGCAGCAGGGCTCAGCCTTCCATTGATACAAACTGAACAAGCTAATCCACATTGAAATCCTCCTCAACGTCTGAATTCATCCATATGCACTAACCATGACAGTACCTGTTTTGAATCAGTCTCTTCAATTGTAGCGGAAGCTTTAGTTCAACCGCGTAATTGTCCTTGTCGGTGATTTGCAATTTCTTGGTATTTAGTTGTGCCCCATGTTGCAAAACACAGCTACTATTTCACACGAAGCAAAAATCTAAGTCGTAAATCAGATGAAGGTTGAAAGAATAAAACTAGATGTCTTTCATTGATGCCATTATCAAAAAAGGAAAGGGAAAAGGAGGGGGGAGGGATAGGAAGAAAGAAAGAAAGAAAGACAAACAGAAAGAGGAGAAAGGAAGAAGAGTAGCAATTACAGAAAAAACAGAAAGGAAAGAAAGAAGAAGAGAGAAAGGAAAGAGAGATGGTGAGAAAGAAGGAAAGACAGGAGAGTGAAAAGGAATGGAGGAGAGAAAGAAAAGTAGAGAAAAAAGAAAGAAATGAGGAAGGCGAGAGAGAAAAAAGAAAGAAATGAGGAAGGCGAGAGAGAAAAGAAAGAAATGAGGAAGGCGAGAGAGAAAAATGAAAGAAATGAGGAAGGCGAGAGAGAAAAAAGAAAGAAATGAGGAAGGCGAGAGAGAGAAAAAAGAAATGAGGAAGGCGAGAGAGAAAAATGAAAGAAATGAGGAAGGCGAGAGAGAGAAAAAAGAAATGAGGAAGGCGAGAGAGAGAAAAAAGAAATGAGGAAGGCGAGAGAGAGAGAAAAAAGAAATGAGGAAGGCGAGAAATGAGGAAGGCGAGAGAGAGAAAAAAGAAATGAGGAAGGCGAGAGAGAAAAAAGAAATGAGGAAGGCGAGAGAGAGAAAAGAAAGAAATGAGGAAGGCGAGAGAGAGAGAAAAGAAATGAGGAAGGCGAGAGAGAGAAAAAAGAAATGAGGAAGGCGAGAGAGAGAGAAAAAAGAAATGAGGAAGGCGAGAGAGAGAAAAGAAATGAGGAAGGCGAGAGAGAAAAAAGAAAGAAATGAGGAAGGCGAGAGAGAAAAAAGAAATGAGGAAGGCGAGAGAGAGAAAAGAAATGAGGAAGGCGAGAGAGAAAAAAGAAAGAAATGAGGAAGGCGAGAGAGAAAAAAGAAAGAAATGAGGAAGGCGAGAGAGAGAAAAGAAATGAGGAAGGCGAGAGAGAAAAAGAAAGAAGTGAGGAAGGCGAGAGAGAAAAAAGAAAGAAATGAGGAAGGCGAGAGAGAGAAAAAAGAAATGAGGAAGGCGAGAGAGAAAAAAGAAAGAAATGAGGAAGGCGAGAGAGAAAAAAGAAAGAAATGAGGAAGGCGAGAGAGAGAAAAGAAATGAGGAAGGCGAGAGAGAAAAAAGAAAGAAGTGAGGAAGGCGAGAGAGAAAAAAGAAAGAAATGAGGAAGGCGAGAGAGAGAAAAAAGAAATGAGGAAGGCGAGAGAGAGAAAAAAGAAATGAGGAAGGCGAGAGAGAGAAAAGAAATAAGGAAGGCGAGAGAGAAAAAAGAAAGAAATGAGGAAGGCGAGAGAGAGAAAAAAGAAATGAGGAAGGCGAGAGAGAGAAAAAAGAAATGAGGAAGGCGAGAGAGAGAGAAAAAAGAAATGAGGAAGGCGAGAGAGAGAAAAGAAATGAGGAAGGCGAGAGAGAAAAAAGAAATGAGGAAGGCGAGAGAGAAAAAAGAAATGAGGAAGGCGAGAGAGAAAAAAGAAAGAAATGAGGAAGGCGAGAGAGAAAAAAAAAAAAAGAAATGAGGAAGGCGAGAGAGAAGAAAAGAAAGAGGAAGAAGCGAGAGAGAAAAAAGAAAGAAATGAGGAAGGCGAGAGAGAAAAAAGAGAAATGAGAAGAGAGAAAAGAATGAGAAGCGAGAGAAAAAAGAAAGAAATGAGGAAGGCGAGAGAGAAAAAAGAAAGAAATGAGGAAGGCGAGAGAGAAAAAAGAAAGAAGTGGAGGAAGGCGAGAGAGAAAAAAGAAAGAAATGAGGAAGGCGAGAGAGAAAAAAGAAAGAAATGAGGAAGGCGAGAGAGAAAAAGAAAATTGAGGAAGGCGAGAGAGAAAAAAGAAAGAATGAGGAAGGCGAGAGAGAGAAAGAAGTAAAAGAGGAAATAAAAGAAAGCACAGGAAACAGTTTTAACAATGAGCTATAAACAGAAGATGCTGACAGGAGGGCCAGGGCACACGGAGGTTCAAGCAACGTGCTAGCTTTTAGCGACCAGCGAAGGCCGACAATAACCTTAATTATCCATTTCCATTTAGGGGATGCTTGTATTGTGCAGCAGATGTCTTGATCAGTTCCAGTGTTCCTTCTTAGGGATCACTCTGCTGCTGTTTTGTCAGTGTGTGGACGTTCAGGAAACATGACATCTCTGTCCACTGATTTTTCATTAAGAGGAGAAAACGGTCTTCATGGGAGGAAACGAAGAGAAGATGAGAGAGCGTCATACACATAGAGAACTCTGTGGGGTCGGGGTGGGACGGGGCAAGAGAAGATGATGATGATGATGATGCAGCATTCGGTAAGGCAAAGGCTCCTTTTCAGGGGATGGGTAAACAAAAGATCACAGACACATCAATTTTTCTCAATGAAAAATAGGAGAGAGTGAAAAAAAAGAAACATAAGCAATGATATTGCAATAATGTATCAAAGAAATACACTGTGTAAATGACCAGCAAACTGTGTGATAATACGTTCATGCATATATGATATAAGCTGATAATACGTTCATGCATATATGATATAAGCCATACAGTCTGGGTACGTCCACCTGACGAAGGCTGCTTCTGACCATTTGAAGAAATTATCTGGTCCATTCTATCGTTTAAGACGTCACAGTGAAATGCCAAATGCGCATGCACCTTTACACAATAGGCAAATAAGACCACGTTTTTGTACTGTTTGTAACGACTACTATGTTCAGATACATCAGAAACCATCAAATCCAGATCTGTTCATGTGGTATGTTATACGTCAGTCTATTTTCATTACTAATGTTTGGGTGCAATAGAGTGATTTCTACTGCCTTAAATGTAAAATCTATTACAATTCCTCGTATGAATATTACACACCTTGCACATGCAATCTTTCTATCTTGTGCGAAACATAAGTAAAAAAAAAAGATAATAATAAAGTCATGGTCCCTATCCCCTCTGTAAAAACACTTTTCCCAACCTACTCAGGCAGTATAACTTTCATCTTTATTGCCCAGTTTTCTTTTGCACCCGTTATCTTATTCATATAAGATATAAGCTGGGTTTTTTTTTTTTTTTTTTTTTTTGGGAGGGGGGGGGGGGAGGAGGAGGGACAGTCTTAACTCATGCATTTAATGTAATTCGGTGCCGAGTTTGGGGGCTTCATAATGTGGCATTGCGTTAGGAAGCAGTTCTTTTGTTTATCCTGAAGAAATTTCCAGTGGTAAAGAAGAGAGAGAGAGAGAGAGAGAGAGAGAGAGAGAGAGAGAGAGAGAGAGAGAGAGAGAGAGAGGCATGAGGTGGGACAGACAGGTAACGGGGGAGGGCGGAGAGGAACAGATGATTTATTCTAGGCAAGATAAGGCTTCCAACAATTGTACAAGAAGGGACATCAGATGGTCTGGCGTAGTGACAGACCAGTGCAAACAGAGCCCATCAGACAAAAAAGCAGCTGTTTATAGATATCAGACAGACAGACCGGCAAACTGGCTGACAGACCGGCAGACAGATAGGCAGACTGTCAAAACTGCTACCCGCGAAAAATAATGCAGTATTTCTGTGATACCACACGATGTGACAGTCTTTGCATTACATGTATTTTGGAACTTGTCTTTACAAAAAGCAAAACAGCTTTTTTTTCTCTCTATTGGTTTCCAGCCTACTGATTGATTGTCTGTGCCAAGTGTAAAAGTTTCTTAAAACACCATGTTTTCACAACATGCACATAAAGCTCAGCTATCAAGGTCATATATGGCATACTTGCTTGAAAAAAAAACTTGGTTCCAAACAATATAGTTTAGAATGATCGCGCCAAGATTTATTTTGGAATCTGGACAAACTTTTCGTTCACGTACAGGACACACTTCATTTGATGCTCACAGTACTGACAGCACCATTGGCAAGCTGAAAATGCCCTGTACCTAGTTCAGCTATTTGTTCTGTGATTTTGTTATCAAGTATCCCACACTGAGGAAGAATCCATCAAAATGACGGTGTGAAAACAGAATTACGGGGCACGAAGTTCAACCACTTGTTCCACTATGACTGAACATCCCACAGTGAAGAAGAAGCAAAAAAAAAAACAAAAAACAACTAAATCCCAGAGTGAAGAAGAAGCCCAAAAACTCATGATGGAGAACGAAAGGTCTGGGCGCCTCGTTTAGCCATTTGTTCTGCCATTTCATTATCAAACATCCCGCGATCAGAAATACTTCATAAGAATTATGACGAAAAACCGAATTTCCAACTATGGCAACTGCCTTTTCGAGGAAATATGTCCATGTGATATTTACTCCTAGTATAGATATTTTGCGCTATAACTGCGATAGTAGCTTTACACTTCAAAATAAAGCAGCTGATGAAGTTTTGCACGATAAAGCCTTTGGTATATGGTATTGGACAAACAATATCATATGGTCCGCTCGTTTCAAGATGATAATTCTCAAGCGAACAGTAGTTTGTTCATTTGTTATGAATTATTTTAACCTTGATTTCTCCCTTCTTTATTCCTCTGTAACGGGGATGGGTGATGATTGGGGAGGGGGGGGGGGGAGATAGGAATTCTTGGAGTAGAGCTGACTGCTTGAAATTCAAAACACTGTTGTCGCAGTTTCTCCAGTGATGCCCTCTCCATCCATCCCTCTCCCATACACGACCTCACAAAGAGGACATGCAAAAGTTTTTTCCGTGCTGCTCATAAAGTGATAAGACATGCAAACTAAATTGTATGAACCCCTCAAAGATGTAACGCAATTTGAAAGAAGAGTAGGAAGAGGATGAAAAAGGAAGGAGAGAGAGAGAGAGAGAGAGAGAGAGAGAGAGAGAGAGAGAGAGAGAGAGAGACAGACAGACAGACAGACAGACAGACAGACAGAGACACAGAGAGAGAAAGTGGGAGGTGAGTGGTGGATGGGTGGGTGTGGGGGTCGTAGAAAAAGAATGGAATGAGAGACGGATAGAGGGGCTGACAGACACACGGAGATGGAGAATTAGAGACACACAGCTTGTCCCAGAAACAGACAGACACACGGAGATGGAGAATTAGAGACACACAGCTTGTCCCAGAAACAGACAGACACACGGAGATGGAGAATTAGAGACACACAGCTTGTCCCAGAAACAGACAGACACACGGAGATGGAGAATTAGAGACACACAGCTTGTCCCAGAAACAGACAGACACACGGAGATGGTGATTTAGAGACACACAGCTTGTCCCAGAAACAGACAGACACACGGAGATGGTGATTTAGAGACACACAGCTTGTCCCAGAAACAGACAGACACACGGAGATGGTGATTTAGAGACACACAGCTTGTCCCAGAAACAGACAGACACACGGAGATGGTGATTTAGAGACACACAGCTTGTCCCAGAAACAGACAGACACACGGAGATGGTGATTTAGAGACACACAGCTTGTCCCAGAAACAGACAGACACACGGAGATGGAGATTAGAGACACACAGCTTGTCCCAGAAACAGACAGACACACGGAGATGGAGAATTAGAGACACACAGCTTGTCCCAGAAACAGACAGACACACGGAGATGGAGAATTAGAGACACACAGCTTGTCCCAGAAACAGACAGACACACGGAGATGGTGATTTAGAGACACACAGCTTGTCCCAGAAACAGACAGACACACGGAGATGGAGAATTAGAGACACACAGCTTGTCCCAGAAACAGACAGACACACGGAGATGGTGATTTAGAGACACACAGCTTGACCCACAAACAACAGCCTGACACCAAAATGGCATGTTGAAATTCTTGTCATGTCTTTAAACAAAAGAAGAAAACCCAAACAACACGACCCTCTTTAAATTCCAGACACGGGCCTAGAGGAAGACAAGTTGCTTTTCCGGTGGTTACTCCATTACACGCTGTCTTGGTCGATTCCCCGTGTCAGCACAAATTGTGTTTCCAGCCCTCGGGCATCAGCTGCAGCGTGGATGTAGGGAAGTGCACGTGCAGCTGGTTCAAACGTTGTCTGAGTATCGATTGTCTGGGCTGTGGACTGGACTGCCTTCCTTTTGCAACAGGGCCTGTGCCATTCTGGTGGGATTTAGGGTGTTGCTGAGGAGAGGCAGGGCGACGGTTCATCCTATCATCATCCACTTGGTCTTTTTCGCACGGACAATAGGACAAGAAATGTAAGGAACAAGGCCAGCCTTTAGCGTTGTTTTCGTTTAGCTGAAAAACGCATTTGATCTCTTCCACAACCAGGATAGTTTGACACATCCTCAGAAGACTGGGTTGTCCGTCCAAGTTTTTTTTTTTTTAATAACTGTCCTTTAATAATAATAATAATAATAATGAATACATATATAGCGCCTATTCTCGGCTAGAGACCAAGCTCTAAGCGCTTTACAAGCGACACTCATTTACACAACGGGCTGCCTACCTGGGTAGTGCCGACTGAAGAGCTGCCAGCTGGCGCTTCATTCAGTCGTTTCCCGTGTCATCCAGTCAATATCGTTCACTCAATTTCCTTACTTCCTTCATTCTTTCTATTTCTCACGCAGGGTGCTTGCAATGTGTAACGTGTCATCCATACCAACGGCCAAACTGGCCTTCTCTTCCGAAAGTTGGTGATGGGATTTTACGTGTGTGCAAGATGTTATGCATGCATTCACACACGGAACCTCGGTTTATAGTCTCATTCGAAGGACTGTATGGGAAATGGAGTCAGAACCAATGTTAACTCCGAGGGAAAAATCCCCCTGTACCGAAACGCTCCGGAGGAGATTCGAACCCGCAACCCCAGAATCACCAAGATTACGAGTCCGGCGCTCTACCAACTGAGCTATTCCGGCTCCCATCAGAACACTCATGGCGTAGTCAAGTATCATACCTCAATGTCAGCAGTGGCATACAGCAAGGCTGCATGCTGGCCCTGGAACATTTTGACATCTTTCCATCCCTGCTTTGATATGTGTTAAGGTCATCTGAGGATTGTACTGACCGATGAAAGCTGTGACAGGAGCCGATTCCACTCGGCAGAACAGAATGCGTACAGCAGTTTCATCAAGACATTGTTTGGAGACCAACTCTCTCTTGATAGTGCGTTCTGCGGAGGCATTCAAAGACTCATAGTGAGATTCACTCAAAGCTTGCAGTAACATTGGGCCCACGATCAGACAGTGAAAACCAAAGCTTGCTTTCTGGGCTGTTGCCAGCGCTCTTTGATCCACAGAGACGGTTTCAGTCTTAATGCAGGCTTCAGAGGTATCTATGTGGGGTGTACCATAACAGCCTTTCATTGATGTGAACTGAAGAAGATAATCGCCTTTGAAACGCTTCTTAACCTCTGAGTGTATACAATTGCACCAACCGCAACAGGACCTGCCTGGTTTGAATTGGTCTGCTCAGCTGTAGCAAGAGGTTTAGTTTAACTGAACGATTATCTTCATCAGTGGTTAGCTGTACGTTCGTCTCTCTAGACTGTTGCCAAGAGTAAGGTCACCCCATTTAAATCATATTGGCTTAGATCTTTGTCTTAATCATTATCTGCATGGGATGATCCCCTACAGCGTAGTCTTGTGGACTGTCAAACTGCCACCTTGTTGTATGTGACTGAGGGAACAGAGATCCTGTGCAGCACCCGTCTGGTCGACTGATGGTGGCAGGACACAAACAAGCTGTGACATTTCTGTGCAATAGGTTGTGCACCATTCTGTAAAACACAGATACTTTTTTTTGGCACGAACCGGAATCCTGAGTCATAAATTTGATGAAGACTTAAAGAAGAAAACGTGATCTCTGGCGTGACTGCCCGGATTTCTCTCTCTCTCTCAAAACAAACAAAAAAACGAAACGAAAAAAAAAAAAAAAACAACCAAGAAGAACTGACACGAAGAAGAAAGGAGAGACAGAACGATGGAAATAAGGGAATGAGAGAAGTAATGAACGAATGGATAGAAAAGAAACTAACAAGGGAGGATTAAAAAAGAATAAGGGGTGGAGAGAAAGAAGGAAAGGGAGAGAGAAGGAAGGAAGGAAGGAAGGAAGGAAGGAGAGAGAGAGAGAGCAAAGTAGATTCTAGAAAAAGGAAGGGAGGGAATCAGGTGCGAGCGAAGGAACTGAAGGAGAGAACAAACGGAAGAAAGAACAGGGACATGTGACAGTGAGCCATAAATAGAAGACGCTCACGGAAGCCCAGGCCAGCGCTTCGGCGACCAGAGAAGGCCGACAATAACTGTAATTATCCATTTCCGTTTGGAGGGACGCTTGCTATGTGAAGCAGATAACGTCTGGAACAATTCCAGTGTGAGTTTTACAGATCGCTTTGCCGCTGCTTTGTCCGCCTGTCGGCACTCAAAAAAACAAAAACAAACAAACCCTGCGCCTCTGTCACTGATTCTTCATTCAGGACAGAAAACAGTTTGGACTGGAGTCAGAGAGGACAGGATGAGAGAGAGGCATACAGAGAGAGAGAGAGAGAGGAGAGAGAGAGAGAGAGAGAGAGAGAGAGAGAGAAGGAGGGGGTAGGGAAGGAGACAGAGAGGGTGGGAGGGAGGGTGGGAATGAGACAGAGAGGAAGGGATGGAGACACACACACACACACACACACGCACACACACACAACACACACACACACACACACACACACACACACACACACACACACGCACGCACGCACGCACGCACGCGCACACACATACGCACGCACGCACGCAATCACAGAGAGAGAGAGAGGGAGCTATGAACTCTGAACAGAGAGAGAGAGAGAGAGAGAGAGAGAGAGAGAGAGAGAGAGAGAGAGAGAGAGAGAGAGAACTCCGAAGTCTGAAATGGTTTAATGAATAGGCCGTAGGCCCATGTTACAGTAGGTGGTTACAAAACGAAACATCCTTTATAGCGACATGACACAGGGCATTTGACAACAAGTATTATTTTAGTTTTTGTTGAGAGAGAGAGAGAGAGAGGAAGAGAGAGAGAGAGAGACAAGAGAGAGAGAGGAGAGAGAGAGGAGGAGAGAGAGAGAGAGGAGAGAGAGAGAGAGAGAGAGAGAGAGAGAGAGAAATCAGTATGATGTGGGACGGACAGCTAAGAGGATGAGGCTTCCAGCTATTGTACCAGAAGAGACAGACACCATGCAGACTGGCTTAATGGCAGACCGTGACAGCCGACAGACCAGCAGACAAGGAAACCAGCTGTTAGCTATGCAAACAAAAGGACCAGCCGACTGGCCGACAGACAAGCAGACAGACAGACAGACAGATAGACTGTCAACGCTCCACCACGACGGACACCAGCACGTCTCCAGTCCATTCCAGAACACAGGTGTCACTTCCTCTACCATCAACAAACCCTCAGGGCCGGGGTTCCTGTCCCACGGGAGGCGCGGAGTTTTCCTGCGGGAAAATCAATGCTGTATTTCTATGATTACCACGCGATGGTGACACCGTCTTTGCATTAGCTTTTGTACTCCTGCCACTCGTGCACGCTGTGTTCAACGTGGTTGGTGGAGCCTGCTGTGTTGGCTCGGAGAATGAGGTGGGACTAAAAGCTTCACGTGATTTTTTGTTGTGGGAAGCACGGTGAGAGTGGATTGGTATAATATGAGACCGAAGGCACACGGCCTGGAGCAGAATCATCAATGAAAAAGAAGAAGGAAGAGAAGAGAGAGGAGAGGAGAGAGAGAGAGAGAGAGAGAGAGAGAGAGAGAGAGAGAGAGAGAGAGAGAGAGAGAGATCTTCCTCTTCCTGTCTCTGTCTCTGTCTCTATGTGCGCGCGTGTGTGTGTAAACCATGTACTCCATAATCCAGCGCGCTTTTCAAGTATTTCATCTCATTGCATAATTTAGCATAGCAAGGACAGACTGGAAGAATAGGCCTTGCCTAAAATCTCTCAATACATGATCGAATAAAGGATTTCCGAAT
>CM065727.1:7363001-7368001 GCA_033310375.1 Conus canariensis
AAAAAAATTTTTTTTTTACTCATCTGTGATTTAAAGTGGTGCTGGCGATACTCACATCAAGAATCAAATGAATGCATAGACAGGGAGTTAAGCTGATACTACCCAGCGAGTCTGTATCAAGCACAAGCAAATAAAGAAGAAAAAAATGTACGTATTACCGCTATATAGCCCATCTAGCCTGTGTTTGAATAGTATTGATGTTCCAGGTCCATACAAACATGAAGCAGCCTTTCCTCACAGATTCGTTCAAATTGCAGCAATACGTTATGTTTCCTACAACCACATTTACTACGCGTTCAGATCGATTTGTTCAAATGTAGCGTTGCATCTCACTGGAACTCTCATACTGTGTTTGTCAAATGTGTGTCTGTTATGACAGTCCTTTGAAACTGCCTTTTGATTAGTCCTTGAGTCATTAATACCTCTGGCTTGATGCTTGATGATCCTGTAAACATCACGGATACTCTCTCTCTCTCTCTCTCTCTCTCTCTCTCTCTCTCTCTCTCTCTCTCTCACTCTGTCTCCCCTACCCGTCTCCCTTCTCCTTCCCTTCCTCCTCCTCCTCCTCTCTCTCTCTCTCACTCTTACTCTGTCTCCCCTACCCGTCTCCCTTCCTCCTTCCCATCCTCCTCCTCCTCTCTCTCTCTCTCTCTCCTCTCTCTCTCCTCTCTCTCTCTCTCCACTCTGTCTCCCTACCCTCTCCCTTCCTCCTTCCCTCTCCTCCTCCTCCTCTCTCTCTCTCTCTACTCTTACTCTGTCTCCCCTACCCGTCTCCCTTCCCTCTCCCTCTCCTCCTCCTCTTCTCTCTCTCCTCTCTCTCTCTCTCTCTCTCACTCTACTCCGCTCGTACTCCCTCCCTCTCCCTCCTCCTCCCTCCTCCTCTCTCTCTCTCTCTCTCTCTCTCTCTCACTCTCTCCCTCGTACTCCTCTCACCCTCTCTCCTCTCCGTCCCCACTCCTCTCCTTTCCTTTCTCTTCCCTCACCCACTCACGTCCTCCTCTTCTCTGCCCTGCTCGTCGATCACTCTGTCTTCTCTCTGTCTGTCTGTCTGTCTCTGTCTGTCTGTCTGTCTCTTCTGTCTGCTCTCTCTCCTCTCTCTCTCTCTCTCTCTCTCTCTCTCTCTCTCTCTCTGTCGCTCGCTCGCTCGCTCGCTGACTGCCTCAAGCTCTGTTTCAGTGTACGTCGCACTTTCTGCCTTTGCACTCGCTAAACTTCGGTCGATTTTTTCTCTCCTTTCTTTCTTACTCTCTTTCTTCCTTTCTAGATGTATTTCTCCCTGTCTTGCATCCTTTTGTTTTTGCCCCTCATTATTTTGCCCTGATTGCTGAACGAGCACTTCAACACCGACTTCACTGTTCCATCTTTCGTTGTATGGTTTTCTTGCTTTGCGTCTTTCTTTCTTTTCTTTTTTTTTTCTGTCTGTGCATGGTAGCTGCCTTAGGTCTTGAAACATCGCTCCAACGATTTGACCTGAAAACGTCGCTCCAACAATTTGACCTGAAAACGTCGCTCCAACATTGACTGAAACGTCGCTCCAACGATTTGACCTGAAAACGTCGCTCCAACGATTTGACCTGAAAACGTCGCTCCAACGATTTGACCTGAAAACGTCGCTCCAACGATTTGACCTGAAAATGTCGTTCCAACGATTTGACCTGAAAACGTCGCTCCAACGATTTGACCTGAAAACGTCGCTCCAACGATTTGACCTGAAAACGTCGCTCCAACGATTTGACCTGAAAACGTCGCTCCACGATTTGACCTAAATCGTTCGATTTGACCTGAAAACGTCACTCCAACGATTTGACCTGAAAATGTTGCTCCAACGATTTGACCAGAAAATGTCGTTCCAACGATTTGACCTGAAAAGTCGCTCCAACGATTTGACCTGAATGCCTTTCGTTCTGTTTTATGTGATGTCTATTTTTTTTTTTTTTTTTTCAAAATATAGTTCTTTTAACGGAGTAACACTTGAAAACCACTCAAACAGATTGATGTTGATTCTTTGTTTACACTGAACATCATCTCTGTATCTCCTGTTCATTCTTTTACAGAAAGTCTAACAGTGTGACATCAAAACTCCCTCCGTCTCTGCCTCCTCTCTCTCTCTCCTCTCTCTCTCTCTCTCTCTGTCTCTCTCTCTCTCTTCTCTGTCATCTCTCTTCTCTCTGTCGTCTCTTGTCTCTGTCTCTCTCTCTTTCGTGCACGCGCCGCACCTTTGTGTGTGTGTGTCTGTGTGTGGCGCGCGCCTGTGTGTCAGTGTTGTTTTTGTGTCTCTAGCTCCGTGCGCGCGCGTACGTGTGTGTGTTGTGTGTGTGTGTGTGTGTGTGTGTGTGTGGTGTGTGTGTGTGTGTGTGTGTGTGTGTGTGTTGGAATACGTGGATGCGTGTACATTTCATTTCTTCTCCATCGATTTCAATGTCTTTACCTTTCAGGATGTTCTTTGTTCCATTGTACGCTTTCTCCTGTTCTTTTATCAGATTACTTTCATTCACCTGCATTCTGTTCTTTGTTCTCTCATACACAGTTCCCACTCTTTCAACCCTAGTCTTATTCTTTCACTCATTTTCCTGTTCTGTCCATCAAAGTCGCCTGTTCTTTCACCGTCTTCTATTCTTCTGATTCCCATTTATTTATTTTTCCGTCTCATGTTGTCATAATTATTTTCTTCCTGTTATCTCATCTGGTCTTCCAATATTTTAGCTTTGTTTATATATATATTTTTTATCATTCCATTTTTCCACCCGTGTTCCAACTTGTCTTCTTATCTTTCATTGTGTTCTTCATCCCTCAACTTGGTATCTTTTCATTCCATTCAATATCCCCAGTTTCCTGTTTCTTTCTTCCATTCTTTCATCCACAGTTTGTTTTTCACCTTCCAGTTTTGTGTTCTTTCGTTCCCTATTTTTCCCCTTTCACTCGTTGATTCCTCTTCTTCCATTTTCGTTTCCCATTCGTTCATTATTTCACCTCCGATTTCCTGTTCTATTAGTCCATTCGTTTATCGCTGATTTCCTGTTCTATTAGTCCATTCGTTTATCGCTGATTTCCTGTTCTATTAGTCCATTCGTTTATCGCTGATTTCCTGTTCTATTAGTCCATTCGTTTATCGCTGATTTCCTGTTCTATTAGTCCATTCGTTTATCGCTGATTTCCTGTTCTATTAGTCCATTCGTTTATCGCTGATTTCCTGTTCTATTAGTCCATTCGTTTATCGCTGATTTCCTGTTCTATTAGTCCATTCGTTTATCGCTGATTTCCTGTTCTATTAGTCCATTCGTTTATCGCTGATTTCCTGTTCTATTAGTCCATTCGTTTATCGTGATTTCCTGTTCTATTAGTCCATTCGTTTATTGCTGATTTCCTGTTCTATTGTCATTCGTCTTTATCGCTGATTTCTGTTTATTAGTCCATTCGTTTATCGCTGATTTCCTGTTCTATAGTCCATTCGTTTATCGCTGATTTCCTGTTCTATTAGTCCATTCGTTTATCGCTGATTTCTGTTCTATAATCCCATCGTTTATCGCTGATTCCTGTTCTATTAGTCCATTCGTTTATCGCTGATTTCCTGTTCTATTATGTCCATTCGTTTATCGCTGATTTCTGTTCTATTAGTCCATTCGTTTATTGCTGAATTCCTGTTCTATATAGTCCATCGTTTATCGCTGATTTCCTGTTCTATTAGTTCATTCGTTATCGCTGATTTCCTGTTCTATTAGTCATTCGTTATTGCTGAATTCTGTTCTATTAGTCCATTCGTTTATTGCTGAATTCTGTTCTTTCATCTCCGTACTTTCCATATTTATTCTTTAATAATCACCACCAGTTTCCTAATCTTTCATAATAATCACCACCAGTTTCCTAATCTTTCATAATAGTCACCACCAGTTTCCTAATCTTTTATAAAATCACCACCAGTTTCCTAATCTTTATAATAATCACCACCAGTTTCCTAATCTTTCATTATAATCACCACCAGTTTCCTAATCTTTATTATAATCACCACCAGTTTCCTAATCTTTCATTATAATCACCACCAGTTTCCTAATCTTTCATAATAATCACCACCAGTTTCCTAATCTTTCATAATAATCACCACCAGTTTCCTAATCTTTCATAATAATCACCACCAGTTTCCTAATCTTTATATAATCACCACCAGTTTCCTAATCTTTTATTATAATCACCACCAGTTTCCTAATCTTTTATTATAATCACCACCAGTTTCCTAATCTTTGATAATAATCACCACCAGTTTCCTAATCTTTCATAATAATCACCACCAGTTTCCTAATCTTTTATATAATCACCACCAGTTTCCTAATCTTTCATAATAATCACCACCAGTTTCCAATCTTTCATTATAATCACCACCAGTTTCCTAATCTTTCATAATAATCACCACCAGTTTCCTAATCTTTCATTATAATCACCACCAGTTTCCTAATCTTTCATAATAATCACCACCAGTTTCCTAATCTTTCATAATAATCACCACCAGTTTCCTAATCTTTCATAATAATCACCACCAGTTTCCTAATCTTTATATAATCACCACCAGTTTCCTAATCTTTCATAATAATCACCACCAGTTTCCTAATCTTTATATAATCACACCAGTTTCCAATCTTTCATAATATACCACTCAGTTTTCCTAATCTTTTATTAAATCACCACCAGTTTCCTAATCTTTTATTATAATCACCACCAGTTTCCTAATCTTTCATAATAATCACCACCAGTTTCCTAATCTTTATTATAATCACACCAGTTTCCTAATCTTTTATATAATCACCACCAGTTTCCTAATCTTTCATAATAATCACCACCAGTTTCCTAATCTTTTATTATAATCACCACCAGTTTCCTAATCTTTCATAATAATCACCACCAGTTTCCTAATCTTTTATTATAATCACCACCAGTTTCCTAATCTTTCATAATAATCACCACCAGTTTCCAATCTTTTATTATAATCACCACCATTCCTATTTCATAAT
>CM065727.1:7373001-7383001 GCA_033310375.1 Conus canariensis
AGCTATTAACGAGTTTACAAACAATCAATCTTCAAAATCAACTGTAATTAAAGGCATCTCTGTCGAACAGCTAAACACCCACTTTTGCACTATGGCCAATAAAATTGTCACGACTTATTCTTCCAGAAACAATATTGCCAAGATAAAAACATCAAGTCTGAACTTTATATTCCATCAATAACAGTCTTTGAAGTTTATCACTACATAACGCACCTGCGTTATCCTCAAACTCCTCAAACTATAGAAGAAAAAAAAATCTACAAAACTATCTCAATCATTTCCACACTTTTTGTACGGCTTATCCACAAAAACTGTTACGCTTTTACAATCATATCTCACAATGTTATAGGCAACAATGTGTGAAAATTAATACAACTTTCTCTTCATTTCACATACACACGCATGCACGCGCGCGCACACACACGTGTGCGCATGCGTTCGCTCATTCCTACCCACACACATATACACATGTGTGCACATACACGTATACACGTAAGCGCACAGATAGCCTATATATGCAGATACGTGTGCTCACACAAACCCAGAAATTATACACACACACGCGCGCACACATACATGCAGGCACACAACACACACACACACACACTATTCCTAGAACATACCTCCTGTAACTGTTTAGTGTACCATGCCGTTTAGAATCATGTCGTACTCTAATCGTTTTTAGAGGGGCGTGTTTATCTTATATTTCTGTAAATGTATTGATCCAGTTTAACATATTCAGGTTTCTGTCAATAGAACTCGCTCCCTAATCAACACCAATGCATATCAACCTTCAAACACCATTATTTCAACTATCATCTTATGTGCCAGCACTTGCATACTCCGCCATAAACCCACCACCAACCACTACCACCCTTTTCGCCTTATGTATGAACCTGACTATTTAGAAAGTGTTTTGTATTTGAAATGTGCATGTTATTGTTTAGTAAGTATGTCCTATGTGGGTACATGTGTGTGCGTTTCCTACTACCTCCTGCCCTCTTGTCATTCATGTTGATATACTTGTATTCTTATGCGACTCTCTCTCTCTCTCGGCTCTGCTGGAATGATTTGATTTATTATCTGTATGATATTCTCCCCCCCCCTACCCATGGTGACTGAGCTATCATTATGCATCTCTCTCATTTTACTTTTTTTTTTTAAGTTTATTTTAATTCCGTATCGTACGGTAGTTCTTTTTGCATGCTTCTTTTATTTTGCATTGTTGGCCTACTCAGGGCGAGAACTGGATCTTGATCATTCACTCATGCAGCTAATTTTGTTTGCTCAGATACGTTAATGTTGAATTTGTACTACACATTCACGTTTAGAAGAGATTGTCAAGATTGTGAAATATACATACACTCCCTGTGAAGATGATTAGAACTTTCACACTTCATATTTTCTTCCCAACCTCATAATCACCCCACTCGTCACTCACTGCCTTGTGCTCCATTTCCCCATGCACTGGTTTATGTTCTCATTTCTCTCTCTCGCTGTTCTTTCCCCCAGTCTTCAATTACTGTTTGACTGTTAGCCCGACTTGTCTGTCTCTCTTTTTTCGCCTCTCTCTCTGTCATTCTTCTTTCTCTCTTGCATTCTTTTCCTTCTTTTATTTCCTAATCTTATCAATACTTGTGGTCATGTATTTTGACTCTGCTTTCTTCGTTAATTTTGATTTTTATCGGCTGAAACTCGATCATGTTCATCCCAGTCTTCCCAACTGAGCCCGTAGCAAACTCAACTTTGGGTAGAAGCCCGAGGCAGAAAAATCACACACGACTGTGATGGGAATCGAACCCACGACCTCCCAGTCGGGAGTCCGCGACGCTAACCACTTCGCCACGGTGGCTGGTGTTTCGTTTCTCTTTGTCTTTGACTGTTATAGACACAGCCAGCTGAGTTACCCTCCTTTCACCCCACCCCGCTTCCTATCCTCCCCCTCCTCATGTCATGCTTTTCACGGGTCTGCTGAGCTAACGCTCACTTCCTGTGCCTGTTGAATCAGCTCTTTGATCACACTATTTGTCAACATGTGTCTCCAAGCAGTTGTGTTGTTCTCTTCCAAAATATGTCTGGATTACATTTATTCCTGTCATCATTTGAAATGTAGCGATACAAGGTTAGTGTTGATTTTGTATTGTTTGTGTGGGTTTTTTTCCCCTTTCTCTCCCCCCCCCTCCCCTACTCCCTCCTTCTCTCTCTCTCTCTCTCTCTCTCTCTGTGTGTCTGTGTCTGTGTCTCTGTCTCTCTCTCTCCTGTAGGGGGATCGACTTCCGCTTGCGAAGTGAAAACAGCGTCTGTCAGTCGCTCTGACATCCAAGCGTACTTTCTCAAGATCAAGGCCTTTAACGGTATTTCCTGTAGTACAGTCATCAAGATGCCAGCGGTTCCTTTATCCTCTCGCTCGGTTTGTGGTGTTTTTATGTTTACTTTCGTTGCATTTATGTTTTGTCGATCGGCAAAGAAAGTCTCTTTGTTTTGTCGGACATTGAAGCTCCGAAGATGGCAAGACGGTGTCGCAGTAGGTTTGATCCTGTCGTTTTTGTTCCACGGACTTTTACTCCAGCGCTGTGGGGACATTGAACTTAACCCAGGACCCAGAACAGGCAGTAAGGAGGAGAGTCTTAAGCAGACGCGACTGAAGAGTGCCAGAGGATCCTCGCCTGCAGTCAGTGCCTCGCCGTCCCGACCGCCTGTGGAACCTTCTATCGCAGATGTCATGTCGAGTCTTCAGATGCTGAACTGTAAGTTTGATGGAATGAAGGCCGACATGAGAGAGATGAAAGAGACGCTAAGTGATTTACGTGAGGATGTTTCTCTGTTAAAGCAGGAGATTACAGATCTCAAGTGTGATAATGAAAGGCTCAGAGAACAAAACGAAAGACTGACTGAAAGTGTGATGAAATTAGAGCAAAAGGCAGATGATCTCGAATGCCGTTCAAAAAGGAACAATGTCATTTTCCACGGTGTTCATCGAAGAGAGAATGAAACTCGACAAGAGTGTGAGGCTTTAATTCAGGACTTAATGACAGACAAACTGGATCTGACCGAAGACATACCATTTGACAGACTACACAGACTGAACAGAAAGGCAGACTCTCCGATTATCGGTTGTTGCACCTTCTATAAACATAAAGAAAAACTGCTAAACGCCAGAAGCAAATTACAAGGAACCAAAATATTCATAAGCGAGGCCTTTTCTCAGCGGGTTAGGGAAATTCGAAAAAAGTTGGTGCCTCATCTAAAAGAAGCCAAAAGGAACAACAAAAGAGTGTCCATGGTCTACGATCATTTGATCATTGACGGACAAAAATTCTCTGTCGATCAGGATGGTAATCTCAAAAAGATGACCTAGGAAAATGGCCGGCCTGGTAAGGTAAGATATACGGGTGTAAATGAAAGCAATAAAAATATCCTTCACACTGACCATAGCGCAGTGGGAACAAGTAAAAGTCGGACACCGCCTACTCCTGAACACGAGATTGAAATACCACGTGCAGTTCGGGATGAGGTGGTCGACACATCCGTGCCCGCGCTACACACTGACAACAAAATTCAAAGCGTGTGTTTCTCTGATTTTCATGTGTCCCCGAATAAAGTACGTGATGATATTGAGGATGTCAGTGATGTTATTGGTCATGATATTTGGGATATCAGTGATATCATTGGTCATGAGGGTGGGGATGTTGGTGACGTCATTAGTCATGATGAGGGGGATGCCAGTGTTGTTGTTAGTCATGGTATGTGTGATGTCAGTCATGTTGTTGGTCATGATGGTGTTGATGTCAGTGATGTAATTAGTCATGATGATTGTGATTTCAGTCATGTTGTTAGTTATGATGGTGGTAGCGTCATTAGTCATGATTGTGGTGATGTTATTGTTGAAAGCAATGTAGTCAGTCATGTCAGTCATGTTATTGGTGACGACAGGAATTGGAATCATAATAGTGATTTTTCTTCTGATGTTAGTGACATTATTGATTATGACCATGATAATGCAAATGATGTGGATGATGACGTTTTCGACCACAAGCAAGGAAGTTTTCAAAATGAACGGTTAACTTTTTTGACTTATAACATTGAGGGACTGGCACGTATTTATGAACCTGATATGCGATCTTTTATTGGAAATTTTGACTTTGCTTTGCTGGTGGAAACTTTTTCTCAGACGTTTTCTTCACAGTGTTTTCCCCAGCATAAAGCCTATGTTACACCGGCTGTCAGACTGACTGACTCTGTCACTGCCCGCCTCTCGGGCGGCGTTGTGCTATTAGTCAGAAAGGAACTAACTGCTTATATTGAATGTATAGAAATGGAATATGATAATGTAGTTATTTTGAAGTTATCTAAACGTTTATTTAATTCACACTCTGACATTGTTTTATTGGGTGCATATCTCCCTCCGACTGACTCGGCATACTACAAAGATACGGAGATAACTAATGGTGTTGCACTAATTGAACAGTGTATTTTGGATGTTCTTGAACTGCTTGGCGATGTTCAATTTATTTTGTTTGGTGATTTTAATGCTAGGACTGGTACCGAATACCCTCATGATGACATTATCCCTGATGACTTTTTTGATAACTCTTCTGTGACCCATGTTAATTCAAGCTATCCTAGTCGACATTCTATGGATCATGTCGTGAACAGTTTTGGAAGGTATCTCATTAATGTCTGTGAACAGTTTAGTTTTTCAATACTAAATGGAACTGTAGTGGGTGATGCACATGGGAATTTTACATATGTGGCTTCATCTGGTTGTAGTGTTATTGATTATTTCTTGATGTCGAGCAGCCTTTTGTCCTTGTGTTCGTCGCTGAAAGTTCAGAGCAGAATTGAGTCTAAACATATGCCAGTAGTTTTGGAGTTGTTGACTACCGCTATTGCTGAGATTCCAGAAAGAGTTCAGCCTAAAGGTAAATCTTATTCTAAGTATGTTTGGAATGAAGATTTTAGTCAAGACTTTTATTTGTGTTTAGATTCTGATGAGGTTAAAAACCACATCAATGAAGCAATTGAACTCGTTGATTATGATATCAACGCCGCTTTGACAAAGTTTAATGAGGGTTTATATATAGCTGGACGGTGTATGAAGAAGACTGTAACAACAGGTAGGGACAAAAAGCAGGTTTGGTACGATGTGGAATGTAGACAAAGTAGATTGTTTCTAAGGAGAAAGCTGAGAGTTTTTAATAGGACACACGATGACACGGATAGACTGGCATATTGTGAGAGAAGAAAACAATATAAGTACTTGTTAAGAGATAAAGCAGCTGGACACAGGGAGAGGGTGCTGTTGACGCTAAAAGAAAAAATGAATGATCCGAAAGTTTTCTGGGCTACTGTGAAGTCTTATGTTTCAAAATCTTCCGCTTCAAATGAAATTACTAAAGAGGAGTGGTATAATCATTTCAACAATGTATTCAATTCACTGCCTGTTGATGGTAACGATATTGATTCCTTTGACATTGATGGCTATGGTAGTAATGATGATGTTGGTTTCCATGGTGGGGAACAGGTTGATGACGATATTATTGAAGCTTTAGAAGATGATAATATAGATATCCTTGAGCGAGACATAAATAATGATGAAGTTTTGGAAGCTATAACAGCACTAAAAAAAGGTAAGGCTTCGGGACCAGATGGTATAATTGGTGAATTTTTCAAAAACCCGTCAACACAAATAATACAATTTCTTGTTAAATACTTCAATTTTCTTTTCACGTCTGGTTCATACCCTGATGTATGGATGGAGTCTTTAATCCAACCATTACATAAAAAAGGTGATACTGCTGTCCCAGATAATTATAGAGGTATATCTTTGCTGAATATAAGTAGTAAAATTTATAGTTTTATTTTAAATAAAAGACTCTCAAACTGGGTAGAACAAAAAGAATTAATTCATGAAACCCAAGCCGGCTTTCGAAAACATTACAGTACTATTGATCAGATCTTTACTTTAACAGCGTTAGTTCAAAAGCAGTTAGTTAAACGCAAGAAATTGTATGTTGCTTTCATAGATTTTAAGAAGGCGTTCGATTCGGTGATAAGGGAAAGGCTTTGGATTGTTTTGAAGAAAAATAAGATCAGGGGTAAAATGTTCAATGCAATAAAGAGCATGTATAATGTTGTAAAAGCTAGGGTTAGAGTAGGAGGAGATGTTTCAGAAACATTTATGTGCCCTCTTGGCCTTAAACAAGGAGAAATATGTAGTCCTGTTTTATTTTCTCTTTTTATTAATCATTTAGCTGAAGAAATTACACGAACAGGAAAGCATGGTGTTCAACTTAATCCCGATTTCACAGAAATTTTAATCCTCCTCTTTGCAGACGACGTTGTGCTAGTTTCAGATACTATAAACGGATTACAAACTCAATTAAATATCTTGTGGAATGTGTCCAAGCGATTAGGACTAATTGTGAACCTTGAGAAATCTAATATCGTTATATTTAGAAATGGTGGTTATGTTTCTATTCGTGAAAGGTGGAAATATGGAAATGAAACACTTTCGATAGTAAATATGTATAAATATTTAGGTATATTCCTTTCTACCCGTCTGTCATTACACATTCTCTTTTGGATTTGTCCAGTCGTGCAAAAAAAGGGGTAATTGCAATATTTCGTATTTTATGGTCAATTGGTAATTCGTCTCCTGCAGTATTTTTCAAACTGTTTGATGGCCAAATACAGCCCATGCTGACGTATGGGGCTGAGATATGGGGTATAAGAACAAATCTTCAGCCAATTGAACCTGTTCATCTTTTTTCTTTAAAAAGGTTTCTCAATATAAAATACATTCTTCAAATATACTAGCTTATGGTGAGACTGGACGATATCCACTTTTTGTAAATGTTTATGTTAAATGCCTGAAATATTGGTTACGCATTCTGAGAATGCCACTGAATAGGTTACCACTTAAAGCATATAGCATGTTACTAACTCTGCAGAATCAAGATAAAGAAACTTGGGTGTCCTCCATGCGGAATCTTTTATATCGTTATGGTTTTGGACACGTTTGGGAAAGCCAAGGTGTCGGAAACTGCAATTTGTTCATATCAACCTTCAAAAATAGATTAATAGAGTGTTATAAGCAGGAATGGCATTTTGACATAACAACAAGAGATAGATTCTCTTTTTATTGTTCATTCAATTCGGCGTTATCTATTAGTTTTCATCTAACTACAGTAAAACATGTTCCTGTGCGAAATGCTTTGACTAGATTAAGACTTGGTGTCTCATCATTGAGACCTCATCGTTTACGACATTGTCAAAATGTTTCAGGAGAAAATTTGAACTGCCCATTTTGTTTTGTTAGAGAAACGGAAATACACTTCATTTTAGTATGTCCGAAATATAAGGAACTAAGGGAACAGTATATTCCCGCCAAGTTCTATAAATACCCATCATGTTTTAGATTATCAATGCTTTTGGCAAACCAGAATAGTATCGTAATAAATAATCTAGCAACATTTATATTCAAATCATTACAATTGAGACGGCTTTTCCTGATTTAAAAGAATTGCAAACCAGTTTCAATTCATCTGGTATTCCAGCATGTACTTTTGCTTTCCCATTGGTGAACATGTTCTGATAGTGTGTCTAATGATCGACATGTTACACTATAATTGTTGTCATATTGTACTTGGAACTCAACTCCCATGATATGGGCTGTAGGCCTAATCATTAAATTTCGTATTCGTATTCGTATTCGTATTCTCTCTCCTGTACGTATGTCGCAGGCTTCTTTCTTTTCTGGCATTTGATCTTTTCCCTGATTCATTTCGTGTCCCCGTGGCCTTTTCCTATCTTTCGGTTTCCCTCTGTCTGTCGTTCGCCCATGGGCGGCCCTTTAGACTAGATCAGCTTATCATTACCGTTGGAATGTTAATATAGATAGATTGTTTTATCCGCTATATTTATTTCTTTTCATTGCCCTTTAGACTAGATCAGCTTATCATTACCGTTGGAATGTTAATATAGATAGATTGTTTTATCCGCTATATTTATTTCTTTTCATTGCCCTTTAGACTAGATCAGCTTATCATTACCGTTGGAATGTTAATATAGATAGATTGTTTTATCCGCTATATTTATTTCTTTTCATTGCCCTTTAGACTAGATCAGCTTATCATTACCGTTGGAATGTTAATATAGATAGATTGTTTTATCCGCTATATTTATTTCTTTTCATTGCCCTTTAGACTAGATCAGCTTATCATTACCGTTGGAATGTTAATATAGATAGATTGTTTTATCCGCTATATTTATTTCTTTTCATTGCCCTTTAGACTAGATCAGCTTATCATTACCGTTGGAATGTTAATATAGATAGATTGTTTTATCCGCTATATTTATTTCTTTTCATTGCCCTTTAGACTAGATCAGCTTATCATTACCGTTGGAATGTTAATATAGATAGATTGTTTTATCCGCTATATTTATTTCTTTTCATTGCCCTTCAGACTAGATCAGCTTATCATTACCGTTGGAATGTTAATATAGATAGATTGTTTTATCCGCTATATTTATTTCTTTTCATTGCCCTTCAGACTAGATCAGCTTATCATTACCGTTGGAATGTTAATATAGATAGATTGTTTTATCCGCTATATTTATTTCTTTTCATTGCCCTTCAGACTAGATCAGCTTATCATTACCGTTGGAATGTTAATATAGATAGATTGTTTTATCCGCTATATTTATTTCTTTTCATTGCCCTTCAGACTAGATCAGCTTATCATTACCGTTGGAATGTTAATATAGATAGATTGTTTTATCCGCTATATTTATTTCTTTTCATTGCCCTTTAGACTAGATCAGCTTATCATTACCGTTGGAATGTTAATATAGATAGATTGTTTTATCCGCTATATTTATTTCTTTTCATTGCCCTTTAGACTAGATCAGCTTATCATTACCGTTGGAATGTTAATATAGATAGATTGTTTTATCCGCTATATTTATTTCTTTTCATTGCCCTTTAGACTAGATCAGCTTATCATTACCGTTGGAATGTTAATATAGATAGATTGTTTTATCCGCTATATTTATTTCTTTTCATTGCCCTTTAGACTAGATCAGCTTATCATTACCGTTGGAATGTTAATATAGATAGATTGTTTTATCCGCTATATTTATTTCTTTTCATTGCCCTTTAGACTAGATCAGCTTATCATTACCGTTGGAATGTTAATATAGATAGATTGTTTTATCCGCTATATTATTCTTTTCATTGCCTTTAGACTAATCACTATCATTACCGTTGAAGTTAATATAGATAATTGTTTTATCCGCTATATTTATTTCTTTTCATTGCCCTTTAGACTAGATCAGCTTATCATTACCGTTGGAATGTTAATATAGATAGATTGTTTTATCCGCTATATTTATTTCTTTTCATTGCCCTTTAGACTAGATCAGCTTATCATTACCGTTGGAATGTTAATATAGATAGATTGTTTTATCCGCTATATTTATTTCTTTTCATTGCCCTTTAGACTAGATCAGCTTATCATTACCGTTGGAATGTTAATATAGATAGATTGTTTTATCCGCTATATTTATTTCTTTTCATTGCCCTTAGACTAGATCAGCTTATCATTACCGTTGGAATGTTAATATAGATAGATGTGTTTTATCCGCTATATTTATTTCTTTTCATTGCCCTTCAGACTAGATCAGCTTATCATTACCGTTGGAATGTTAATATAGATAGATTGTTTTATCCGCTATATTTATTTCTTTTCATTGCCCTTAGACTAGATCAGCTTATCATTACCGTTGGAATGTTAATATAGATAGATGGTTTTATCCGCTATATTTATTTCTTTTCATTTCCCCTTTTGTGTGACCCCCACCGTCCCACGTTCCTTCTCTTTTTCTGCTGATGATTTAGCTCACTGCCTATGATTCGCTTTTCTTCTCCTTCTCTCTCTCTCTCTCTTCTCTCTTCTCTCCCTTCTCTGTCTCCCCCCTCCTCTCTCTCTGTTCCTTT
>CM065727.1:7388001-7393001 GCA_033310375.1 Conus canariensis
TTTCCCGATGTACCCCATCATGAGGGGCAATGGCCTATTTATGAATGAAATATCCATATATCTCTCAGTCTCTCTTTGTCTCTCTGTCTCTGTCTGTCCGTCTTCTGTCTGTCTGTCTGTCTGTCTGTCTGTCTGTCTGTCTGTCCATCTGTCTGTCTTTCTTTCTGTCTGTCTGTCTGTCTGTCTCTCTCTCTCTCTCTCTCTCTCTCTCTGGTTTGAATGATTTCCAGATGTACCCCTTCATGAAGGGCAATGACCTATTTATGAATGAAATATCCCCCTCTCTCTCAGTCTGTCTGTCTGTCTGTCTGTCTGTCTATCTGTCTGTCTCTCTCAAAAAGATTTGAATGATTTCCCGATGTACCCCATCATGAGGGGCAATGGCCTATTTATGAATGAAATATCCATATCTCTCTCAGTCTCTCTTTGTCTCTCTGTCTCTGTCTGTCCGTCTGTCTGTCTGTCTGTCTGTCTGTCCATCTTCTGTCTGTCTGTCTGTCTGTCTGTCTGTCTGTCTCTCTCTCTCTCTCTCTCAAAAAGATTTGAATGATTTCCAGATGTACCCCTTCATGAGGGGCAATGACCTATTTATGAATGAAATATCCGTCTCTCTCTCTCTCTCTCTCTCTCTCTCTCTCTCTCTTCTGTCCGTCTGTCTGTCCACGTCCGTCTGTCTGTCTGTCTGTCTCTCCCACTAGCATGGCATCCTGTCCAGAATTCACCGGCGTGGTCATGACGCATGGCACGTGACTAAAGAGGTGTGGTGCCACGTCCCTTCACTCTCTTCCCCTCAGTTCCCTCCTCTTCCTTCCTTCCTCCCGCCCCCACGCCCTCTTTCTCATTCTCTACTCCCCTCACTGTGCGGTTTGTAAACCTGAATTTGTATGTCGTGACAGAGAAGGCGGAAAGGAAAGCTGAAAGGTCACCTTCAAGAGGCGGTAGTCGTCACAGGGAAGTCGAAATTGCCTAAAGTTTCGATATAGTTATAAACTTTGCTCTCTCTCTCTCTCTCTCTCTCTCTCTCTCCTCTCTCTCTCTCTCTCTCTCTCTCTCTCTCTCTGCCTCCAAGTCTGCATTTGTCTCTTTCCCCTTTTCCTGCTCTGACTTGGTGCTGTCTTTTTCTGTCCTTGTCTGTCTGTGTGTCCGTCTGCCCGTCTGTCCATCTGTCCGTCAGTCCGTCTGACTGTCTGTCTGTCTGTCTGTCTGTCTGTCTGTCTCTCTCTCTCTCTCTCTCTCTCTCTCTCTCTCTCTCTCTCTCTCTCTGTGTGTCATGTCTGCCTTTGTCGCTTTCTCCTTTTCTTTCTCTGACTTGGTATTGCCCTTTCTTTCCTTGTCTGTCTGTCCGTCTGTTGTCTGCTGTCTGTCTGTCTGTCTGTCTGTCTCTCGTTTTGTTTCTGTTCTTTCCCCATATGACAAAGTTCACGTGCATTTCTTTTCTATCGACCTACCCCAGCTTCTTACGCCTGAGAGGCAGAAAATGGTTTTTAAACATGCCACAGGAACAGGGAAAGGAAACTGCACAACTGAGAGAAGGGGAAAAAAATTGAAAAAAAAAAAAAAAGAAGAAGAAAGGTGGGATGGGGGGTGGGGGGTGGGAGACCAGTCGGAACGGAGGAGGAGTGAAGGAGAGAGGAGGAGAGAGGGAAGAGGAAGTGGGGAAGAAGCGGGGGGGGGGGGGGGGGTAAAAGCTAGCAGCGCTGCGCGCTGAGGGTGGTATTTTGTTGGTTCCTTTCCTTGTTTGTGTTTCATGTGAACCCGCCGTGCCCTTACTTCGCGCTCACATTATGCATGTGTGTGTGTGCGTGTGTGTGTGGTGTGTGTGTGTGTGTGTTGGGTGGGATGGTCGGATGTGGGGCGTGCGTGCTACAGCTTGCATCCATGGATGTGTGTTCGTCCATGTGAATATACATTGATGAGTGCAATAGACTAGCTTGACAGTTGGCAATCGGGGTTGTTTTTGTTTTTCTTTCTTAATGATCACATGTTTAATTTCATTCTTTGTTTTTCTTTTCAGCGTTTTGAGTTCATTGGAGACGGGGTGCTCTGAATGCCCTTTACTTTTCTCTCTTTCCTTCTTTCTTTCTTTCCTTCTTTCTCTCTTTCTTTCTTTTTTCTTTCCTTCTTTCTTTCTTTTTTCTTTTTTTCTTTCATTTTTTTCCTTCCTTTTTTCTTTCTTTCCTTCCTTCCTCCTTTCTTCCTTTCTTTCTTTTTTTTTTTTTTTTTTTTTTAAAGAAATGACATTTCCTGAAAGTTCCGCGCTGAGCCGGTTGGCGACAAAATGGCGCGTGCAGTGCTTGTCTGAAGGAGTCAGTGCTCAAAGAGCGATGGCATCTCAGTCAAAAGTCACAGCCAGCGTGACCAACACCTCACGCGTGAGGCATCCTTTGAAATGAAACCGTTCACAGACACTGGAGATCACGTCCATGCTGTCATTGGATAACGGGGTAGACTATCTGCCACCGTAGGCATTACAGGCTGCAACATGAACCTTCCGTGATGACTAATCTTGGTTATGATACTGATTTCGTGAAGGTTCGGACGCTTACACATGCGAACCTTTGTTGGCATTGACAAGTCGGCGCATATGGTATACATATCACACATCTCTTTAAGGATCGTTTACATGTGTTGGATGTCAGAAAAGGGCGTTATAAACACCAAGCACGCGATCATGAAAAAAGAAAATGTAGCTGCAATAAATCCCGCGATATAATGCTTATATATTTTTTTTCTTTCTTTTTGTTTTGGTACATATCCCAAGCATTAGGACAGAAAAAAATATTGCTTTAAGCGCCCATCCCTCTGTCCTCTGTTTGTCTGTCTGTCTGTCTATCTGCTCTGTCTTGTCTGTCTGTCGGTCCATCCGTCCGTCCGTCTGTTCGTCTGTCTGTCCGTCCGGTCTACGTCTGTCTGTCCGTCTGTCTGTCTGTCTGTCTGTCTGTCTCTCTCTCTCTCTCTCTCTCTCTCTCCCTCGCTCGTTCGCTCGCTATAAAGAAGTAGCAGCAATCAGCATAGCACAGCGTTTTGTTTCTTTTGCATTATTGGAGGGTATAGAAGTAAGATAGAAGAACAACAGATCGAAGGTCAGTGGGGATGGAAAACGGCTTTGAAAAACAGCTCTTGTTAATGGATTACGGAGGTGAGGGTGCTTTGACAACAGATTCTATGGGTCAGGTGCTTGAGAAGGATCCCTTAAAAACAGCTCTTTTAGTTAGTTGGGTTTTGTTTTTAAGGGGGGTCCTTGATAACATCTGTAGTATGTCTGTGAGGCTGGAGAACGCATTGAAAAAGCTAAAATTGAAAATAAAGTGATATGACACGTTTCAAACCAAATGATTCTGTGAAGCCACTTCATTCGGGCGTAGAACGCTGACTGAGATCGACTCTCCCAACACATCGAAAGTGTCTACGTCCAGCAGAAGACTGACAGTCTTTTAACTCACCGTCACAACGGTCCCAAAACAGGGATGCATCCATAGCCTTCATAGACCTCTCTCTCTCCCGTGGATGATCGAGTTTTACGTCCCCATGGCATAAGCTTTTAGAGACGAGGTTTTTTCTTTTTCTTTTTGTAACTCTTATGTTTACGTCCTCGCAGCTTCCCCGAAGATGGACTATGGCTGCCTTAATGGCGAGATAAAAAAAACGGTCATGCACACAAAACTCCACTCCCTTTGCTGGGTAGATGGGATTAATACTTGCCTGTCCATATAGGGAGTGTCCGCGGAAGTATCAGCCTGCGTACGCAGAAGAAGAAGTCCTCGCAGCATAAAATTTTAGGGACAAGCTGTTCTTTGCCGGTAGTCCTGCTGTGTCTCTCTCAAACTAACACCCCCGTTATCAATTAAATGACACGATCCAGAAAACAAGACGTATTGCAGCCAGCCAACAAACCTGAAATATTCTAGATAGAAAGTTCAGGACTCGTAACGTAATAAAAGAGCTGATCAAGAAGAGTTGGGTAATTCCAGAAATTTCTGGAACCATGACGTGTTATACAGACACTGAAAAGGCTTGGAGCTTTGAAAAACTGACCACCGTGACGTAGTGTATCACTACCGTGTCGTGGTTAGGTGTGTCGGGAGTGGGTTAGCGTTTGGTATCAAAACTGACGGGGAAAACGCGACAGGAAAAAAGGTTTTACAAACTGTCACTGAAATGGGGGAAAAAAAGGATGTTGACCAATTTAGTGTGGGGGGTGGGGTGGGGGTGGCACAGGTGCAGGCTAACAATTCCTCCGTCATTACATCAATGACCAGGCAAAGATTAATAACACAAGCAAACAAAGAGAAAAAGGTGATTGGGTGAAAAAAAAAGGTAGAAGAAAGAAAATGACAAACGAAAAATCAGGGAAATATGCTATAAACATTAAATTTTAATCCCTTCACTAGCAGCAGATGGAACCATTGTAATCCATCCTGAAGACAGAACAAATCATGTTGCCTTCCCCGAGGCCTTTCGTCCGCTGGATCGGACTCATCAGGGAGGCACGGCCGATTGGGTTTGTCCTCCCTTGGCATCAAATGGCAATACACCACGGTCTGTAATTCTGTTGTATTCTCACCACCAATGGTTCAAAAGCAGAATCCAACAGCACCCCAAAGCAGCCAGCCAAGGGTTGAAAAGTAAAACGACAAGAAGGTTTGGTAAGGAAATAAGTGTCTGAAAAACTAAAATCATTATGCACACAGTATACGATGTAGGGGAGAATGTTTGAGCCTATGCTTGAGGATCCACTTAAGGAGGCAAGGGAGATTAAAAGGTGTCCAACGGTCAGAGTGGTCAGCTCTGCTCTTTAATAACCCAAGCATTGTCAGCAGCTAAGAGTTGTGCAGAACAGCTTTCACTTGGATCTCTAAAGAGGTGCTATCCCTCACTGATTGACCAAAGAATATTATGTTGAACAACTTGGTAGTGGGGGAAAACAAGTTCAGGCTAACAATTCCTCCGTCATTAGTGACTTGGCAAAGATTAAAAAAAAAAAGACCAAACCAAACCAG
>CM065727.1:7413001-7418001 GCA_033310375.1 Conus canariensis
AGCTGGCGCGTGACCACGTGACATGCAGCTCACGTCGGCCCCGGTGCACGGGGAGGGCTGAAAATAACAACAGCGAGTCATTGGACAAACAGGGGAGACAAAACGCAACTCACGGCGTCTGGGACATTGGTTCTGACGTCTGTTCTCTGGCTAGGACGCTTAGCGTAGTCCGGAGAGTATAGTTCTCAGATATAAGTAAGGTATCCGCTGTTTCTGCTTGTAGTAGCCAGCCTGTCTCCCAGTCGCTTTGGCATGAATGTGTACTTTGTTTTGTTTGTTTCCTCTACGAAAATGACCAAGTTCTCGGCGTTAAAAAAATTGAACTGCGAATCATCGATCATACAGATCATAATAGATGTGACTGACTTATTTTGAAGCGAAAATAACATCACGTTAAAAAAACAACAACACGAAAATAATTCAAAAGACAAGCTAAACTAGTGCGTCCACATAAATCGAACACTGTCACAGTGTAAATGCGAAATCATGAGCCGTGACAGGTTACACACTGTAAACAGATGCCACTCTGAAATGTGCGTATTAATGATGAAATGTTATCTTGAATATCGGTGCGAAAAGCATCAAACATTTTGTCTGATATTAACCGTGGCTTTTTTTTCCTAGGCAGAGCAGAAAACTGCAGCTGAAATGTGTTCGAGTTCTCAAATACCGCGTAACAACAACATCTTGAACTTTAAACTCTGAACAGAAAAGAGGCATAGAGGCGCATTCTGTTTAAATCCTGTTTTGAACTCGGTAAAAACAACAGCACTTGTTTATAACTCTGTGTGGTGAACTTTGAACCCAACAAGCGGCAGTTGACTGACTCGGGATAGTGTGGAGTTCTTCGAGTCGGATTTTCAGCGAGGACGATTCCTCAGCGTCTGGTGATCAGATCCGACGTCCACAGGACGCGTCCTGAGCTAATGGTGCACATTGTGGAGAGTTTGCTGAGGGCGCTAGCAGGCACCTCGGGGTAAGGTGGACACCGCCCAAGTGGAGTGGGTGCCTGAGGTGACCTGTGTGCTGTGGACAGTCGCTGTGCTGGGGGCCGTCCAGTGGTGCTGGCCGTTTCATGGTGGCGGATTCCAGCATGACTGTGTGTGGGACAGAGGAGGAGGTGCAGAAATGCAGTCCACAGGTAAAATCACTGTCTTTTTTGTTTTGTTTTTAGTTCTGTCGACGCCCGTTCTTTGTTGTCCGCTGTGTTTGTTTTGTTTTGTTTTGTTTCCTTTCGCCTTTTAACTCGCTCTCTCACTCTGTCTGTCTGTCTGTCTGTCTGTCTCTCTCTGTCTGTCTGTCTCTCTCTCTCACTCACATACACACACCTCTTTCTTTGTGCCTGTCTGTCTGTCTGTCTGTCTGTCTGTCTGTCTGTCTCTCTCTCTCTCTCTCTCTCTCTCTCTCTCTCTCTCTCCCTCCGTCCCTCCCCCCCTCTCTCTCTACAACACAGTGACCAGCGGCCCAGTGGCCTACTTACTGCAGACAGTGACGTCATGGGCATTCAAATTTGAATCGCCGCCATGTTAACGGAAAGCGTTCTGTCCTTTCCACAGCCTGATATATGCCCCTGTATATCAATCATGTCAACAGATTTGATTTCAATACTATCATCTCTAAATTACTGTATTGGAGCCCCGAGTTTGATTTAAAAAAAAAAAGTCCGCTGTGAATTCATCCTTTTGGTGTTGTTTTGGTATCTTTTCGCTTACGTCAACAATTTTGAGGTGTTGTGCTATATTATCTCTACAATGAACTTAAACCCCCCCCCCCCCCCCCCCCCAGTTATTTCAATGTTGCATGAAACAAATCAAAAGATCATCAGTGATATCAAAACTATTTCTATTGTCGGTCAGTAACTGGCACTTGTGTTAAGCTGCAGTGAACTTGAGTGGCTTCCCTTGTCTCTCTCTCTCTCTCTCTCTCTCTCTCTCTCTCTCTCTCTCTCTCACACACACACACACACACACACACACATGCATACACACACTTAAACTCAGTGAAGGAGACTTAGAGAGATGGAGGGAGAGAGAGAGAGAGGGGGGGGGAGAAAGAGAGAGAGAGAGAAGAGGGGAGAGTGTCAAAGAAAGAAAGAGAGAGAGAGAAGAGGAGGGAGTGGCGAGTGCACGCCCCCTCCCCCCCCCCCCCACGGAAGAGAGAGAGAGAGAGAGAGAGAGAGAGAGAGAGAGAGAGAGAGAGAAAAGAGAGAGAGCGGCAGACCGACCGACAGACAGACAGAGTATAAATGCGTGTTCTCTAATACTCCTGTTTCGACTGGTTCTTTGCCTGCCTAGAGCGTAGAACTATTACATGTTGCGCATCGATAGGGTCGTCCCGAAACCAGCTGGTCAATGGAGCCGTTACAACGTAATGGAGTTCGTTCACTTTTGTCAAACCTCTCGGTTTTCCTGATAAAGATCTGTTTAAGCCATCGCTTAGAAAGCACTATGCACGGTGTTGTTAATCATTAGTTAACCTGTAATTGTAGAAAACAAGGTCAATCTCATTCACAAATAGCACACTCACATCCACTCCGACTTGTGCGCGCGCACACACGCACACACCCCACACACACACACACACACACACACACACACACACACACACACACACACACACATACATTTATACTTATCTCGCTTCTTGGCTTTCCTCATGTCTCCCTTGTAGACTTCCTTTTCTCTATAAGGGTAGCATCTTCGGGGAATTGTCCAATTTTCGAGATTATGAGTGATCATCGTCTGTGTCTCCTGTATGCTTATATCTTCTTTCCTAGTGTCGTCCTTGCATTTGTTTTCGTCGTTTTTCGTCAAGGATGATTACCGGGAATGTTTGGAAGATCAGGTTTGACTGCGATGGATGTCGTAACTTACTTTTTTTTTCTCTCTCTCTCTAACTTTGCATACAAATGTACATCAGTAAATGTAAGACACGGATCTGGATGGTAGGAAAGTGCTGACAAGGGAGGGGGAGGGGGGGGGAGAGAGAGAGGGGGGGGGGGAGGATGCCCTTATCGGAGAAAAGCTAAGTGGTGAGCCGGGTTTTAACACATTTTACACACATATCTACGATACCCACCTCTGTCTGTCTGTCTGTCTGTCTGCCTGTCTGTCTATTTGTCTGTCTGTCTTTCTGTGTCAATCTCTCTCTCTCATTCTCTCTCTCTCTCTCTCTCTCTCTCTCTCTTTCTCTCGCTCTCTCTCTCCCTCTCTCTCTCTCCCTTCCCCCCTCTCTCTCTCTTTCTTTCTCTCTCTCTCTCCTGGAAAAACTGTAAGAAAAGAAAATGATGAAGTCTTTTGTTTCATTTATGTTGTTCTCTTTTTATAAGCAGCACATTATTCGAGTGAGAGTGCCAGTACACCACACATTAGAACACTAACAAACCCAGACACTTTGTATCAAGCGCCAAAACACTAAAATCAGCAAAATGTGTCCATTTAAGCGAAAACATACAGACAATGCATGGTGTGTAAGGGATTGATTGGAGAAGGAGGGGAAAAAAAGAAAAAAAAAAGAAAAAAAAAAAAAAAAAAAAGAGATAGTAGTAGAAATTGTTTTTTTTTTTTTTCCGCTTTTTGTTGTTTTTTTTGTGTTTTTTTTTTGCAGATGAAGAGGACAGTGTGAAGCACCAAAAAATGAAGAGGTGGATTTCGGCCTCAGGGGGGGAAAAAAAGTCACCGCCTTAGGTGCTCCATTGATCCGACAACTGATGCCTTAAAAAAAAAAAAAAAAAAAAAAAAAAGCACTATGCACCTAATTTACTGAATGACTATTTCGATCCTTAGAAGTGAATTTAGAATCATTTGAAAAGCTAACTCTGATTCGGATCATTCTGCGGTTTAGTCCGTGACGGAACAACGGAGAAAAATATTATGTATAATTATGTAATATACGGTTCTTAACGGGTTTTAACGTTCAGTTTTAAGTTTCCGTTCGTATAAGTTGTATATCATTTTTCAGCGTGTAAAACTGCATCTGTATACCGAATTTCATCAAGAACGGTCTAAATTTATATGATAACGGTTTTCAACGGTCAATTTTAAGTTTCGGTTCGTGTAAGTTGTATGTCATTGTTCAGCATTTAAAACTACACCTGTATACCAAATTTCATCAAGAACGGTCTAATTCGTCCCTCTAGACTCATGCCAAGTTTGGTGGCGATCCGACGAATCCCTTTGCCGCCAACATTAGAAAAGATTGTATTTTTAATCGTTTTTAGGGGGGTACGTGTTGTTAACGGTTTTTAACGGTCATAAATAACTGTCGTAGAAACTGTCCAATGACCCTATGTTACTCGGGAGATGTCCCTCTAGGTTCGAGCCAAGTTTGGTGACGATCCGTCGATTCTCCTGGCCGCCAAACATCAGCCTGACACACACACACACACACACACACACACACACACACACACACACACACACACACACACACATTTTGTCAAGCAGCAGAGATGAGCCCTAAATTGCTGTCCCGTCGCCAATTCGTGTGTCCCTGCAGCTACTACTGTCTTTACGGTCCAGTGGCTGGCAATCACAGGGGTTGCTTGCAACTGAACTTTGGTCGATTGATTGACACCTGTCAGTGTCGGCAAGTGCTATAATGAGGTAGTGTGCTGTACTTCATCCCCGATGCTCTTTTCTTTGGCAGCACCGTTTTCTCCTTGGATTTCTATTTATATGTGAAACAGACTACAATTTATTAACTGACTGGGTTCCGCCTTGACGTTCCTTGCCTGAGCGGGATCACCATCTTCACCTTGTTCCCTCCCCCTTTACCTTTACCCCACTCCATCTGTATGCAATCCGCTGCCCTCACCACCCACCCCTTCCACTAGGGTTGACCACGCCTGGCGCTGCCAGCAGGATCACTGTGTGTGTGTGTGTGTGTGTGTGTGTGTGTGTGTGTGTGTGGGGAGAGAGAGAGAGAGAGAGAGAGAGAGAGAGAGCTATCTTTTTGAATTTTTGATGCTCTGAATCTGACATGATTTGATGGACAATATC
>CM065727.1:7420501-7428001 GCA_033310375.1 Conus canariensis
TGTGTAATGTCACAGCCGTCTCCCTGTGATGTCCAGCACATGCACTGTCCTGATATATGCAATGCCACAGTGCGCTGTGCTGCTGCGTACTGTAGTCTGACTGCTGTCCTCGAGGAGGGGGAGAGTAGGGCCGGGGGGAGGTGGGGTGGGGTGGGGGTAGGTGAGGGTTTGGGGGGCTTGCAATGATGATGTTTGAACACACACATAAAAACACGCGCGCGCTTGCGCACGCGCACGCACGCACACGCACACGCGCGTACACACACGCACACGCGCGTACACACACGCACGCAGGCACTTGCACACACACGCACACGCGCGTACACGCAGGCACGCACGCACGTGCGTACACACACACATACACACACACGCACGGACACACGCACACACACACACGCACTCACGCATGCACACACACATACAACCACGCCACGCACGCACGCACATGCACGCGAGCGCGCATGCACGCAGTGGGCGCGCACGCACGCACAGACACAGACGCACACACACACACATGCACACGCACGCACACATGCACGCACGCACGCATGCACGCACGCATACACATACGCACACACACTCATACACGCACGCACTCGCACGCATGCACGCGAGCGCGCATACAGGCAGCTCGCGCGCATGCAGGCAGCTCGCGCGCACGGACGCACGCACGCACGCATACAGACAGACAGACAGACACACACACACAACACACCACACACACACACGCGCGCGCGCGCGCGCGCGCGCGCACACACACACACACACACACACACACACACACACACACACACAAGGAGATAGTGAAATCCAACACTCCGTCCATCTCTTATCCACAGCGGGAATTGCAGGAGACTAATTTTGGTATCAATTAGTAATCTGCAAGAAAAAAAACCCACAATATGGATATTCTCATTGCATTAGTGAAGGATCATATATGAAACAATGATCCTAATCATTGTGAAATCTACACTACTGGTCCCTGTTGGGTAGTCAGGAAGCTTGTGCAGCAGTTGTTATTCCACGCTTCAAAGTGGACAAATGTTTCATATTGAAAAACAAACCCATTTTCAGGGCCGAATGAACTGCTGTTCTGTTGTCCTGGCTCTATAATATTTAGGCCTACTTGAGTTTTCCCACAGTTTATCGCAGGTGCTTTTCTGTGTTGATTACAAGCCGTTATGCTTTGGGTACATCAAATTTGAAAGTGATTGCTCGTTGAAAACAATCATCTCATTCTGAGAGGGAGCAGTATTAGTACCTTCTGTTGGGTGCCCTCACTCAGCAGAATTCATTGTTAATGAAATAATCGGTAGTCTGGCAAAAGGTCTGGCAAAATATACAGGCCATGTTTATGTAGTTTAAACATTCACTATCCCTTATGGAGAGATGCAGTTTAGGACAAAATGTTTGCTGTAAGCTCTTCAGGAAGAAAAACAAAACAAAACAAAACAAAAAACAGAAAAAAAACAAGAAGACTCGTTATGTTTCGACCACGCTTGCAGAACACCAGTATCGTTATGTTTGACCTAATTTAAAGACCTCGTTATTGTCAAAAACAACCAAATACCAGATCAAGAGCTGTTTTTAATTCCTAGAGTTAACCGAACGCCTTTCGAATAAAAGTTAAAAAGAAGCACCTGAAGCTGTACTTAGGTGAAAAATATCAAATATTAATTTTACTTTTCCATTCCTGGCCTCTGATTGATTTTTTTTGGTCTGCTTTTTCTGAGTCTTCCTGAGGTGAGCTTTTATACAGCCCAGCTTTACTCTGTGATATTGCATTAGCGCTGACGCAAAGGCCGTTCATTTTTTTTTTATCGCTAATGGAGTTGTGCTGTTCAACATTTGTTTATAATGTCACGTTAATTTGAAGTTTTCATTTGCATATATACCTTGCTGTTTTTTTTTTTAGGACTACTGGACACTTTTTTCCGTTTTCTTTTTGTCTTATAGACATGATGTGGATCGCGTGGTCTCTCTCTCTCTCTCTCTCTCTCTCTCTCTCTCTCTCTCTCTCTCTCTCTCTCTCTCTCTCTCTCTCTTGCATTTAAGTCACCAAAGATGATCAATGGACAATATCAACTTCTTCAAAAGAATCCATTATGCACTGTTCTAGAAGTGAAACTCCATTATCTATTTCAGTATTTGTATAATAGATACTGTTTGCTGGAGGCAAATAAATCCCAACCAGAAGAACATCTAGGTCTGGAGTTTTAAGCTGAAGTACTATAGTATGATCATATTCTACTCGAATTTGTTTAACCATTTTTGCAAAAGTCTTCCTTACAAGAAATGCAATCCCACCTGACAAGCGTGCTGTAGCAGCATCAGATAATCGTATACCAGGACAAAGAAAAACTTTATAATCAGGAAAAAGAAAAGAGGGAAATGTTCTTGAAAAAATTTCCGTTAGAACAACAAAATCAAACTGAGAGATATAATTTTTTACATCTAAGTCATAAACTAAAGACAGACCCTCAATATTGTAGGTCAAAAAGGAGAGACATTCTTTCTTACTGTCCTTGACACGAGCACGGCCGTTTCCCTAGGTCTCCACGTTGTCTGGAGGATGCAGGGGCACCAGAGGATCGTTATTTCGTCCACAGATACGTCCAGAGCTGTTTTTCGGGTGGGCCCTGGAAAAACTTTCAGTGAGCTGCATCTGCCTGGTCCTCACACGACTTCGGGTACAAGGACCATAGCCTGGGGACCGACCCTCAGTTTCATTGACAAGGGACACTTGAGAGGGCTGAGGGTTCTTCAGCGCACCAGCACCGTCACTCGTTACAGCTATTGTCTCCATACAGTCAAAGGACTGGCTCTCCACGTCGGCTGGCGGGTCCACAGAGGAGACTTTCTGTTTAAGCAGAGTCAGGCTATCGTCCAGTACGTCTGCTGGAATCGATGTGGGACTCTGAAGATCCTCTGAAGCACTGACAGGAACTCCTACCTGGTGCACGTCGTTGCAGCCCGTGGTCACGCCAGGACTTGACGCCTCCCCATGGGAGGGTGGACCAGGTCTTAAGTCACGGCAGTATGTGTGGGCCTCAGGGTGGTTGCTCTGGCTCTGGATTCGCTCAAGATGTGCGGGGGTCAGTCCTCTGTTCCTGGGTGTACTGGTTCTGGGCAAGGTGGGGAACTCATGCATGCTGCACAGAGGAGGGGGAAAGGAGGATATGGAAGACGGCACTGGATGTCTAGAAACACAAGATGGAAGGGGACAGGTGGAGGTGGAAGGAGAGGGGTGGATGGCTGTAAGAGGCACAGGGGGATGGATGGAAGTCGGTGATGCACATGGACGGTTGGAAGTGGAGGGTGAAGACGAACAAGTGGAAATGGAAGGCAGAGAGGAATGGATTGAAGTGGAAGGTGGAGGGAGGAAACGACTGGAAGTAGGTGGCAGAGGGGGACGGGTGGAAGTGGAAGGTGGAGGGGAGTGGGTGGAAGCATGTGGCAAGGGGGGACGGGTGGAAGTTGAATGTGAGGGCTGGAAGTGGGGTGGAGGAGCATATGGCAGAGGGGTACGGGTGGAAGTGACGGGTGGAGGGGAGTGGGTGGAAGCATGTGGGTGAGGGGAATGGGTAGAAGTGACGGGTGGAGGGGAGTGGGTGGAAGCACATGACGAGGGGGACGGGTGGAAGTGACGGGTGGAGGGGAGTGGGTGGAAGCACATGGTAGAGGGGAACGGGTGGAAGTGATGGAGGTGTGGACAACAGGCACGTCACCGTTCAGAACAAGGTGCTCCAGCTGTGCCCTGGGTCCAAACACCGACTGGCGCTGGCTGTCACGCTGGTTGCCACGTCCTCTTGCTGTCCTGAAATGGGGAGATCTCTGTTCCCGGAAACACAGGCGACCATTTCGAAAATATGCTGTCTTGCCCTGTGATCGCTGTCGACGCAGTTCCCCTTGTTGACGGATTGTCAAATCACCAGCCACACGGATACCCAAGGTGTCCGACATGTCCTTTCTGCAGTCGCTTTCTTGTAGGATGGAAATCTTGTCACTCCAGCTACGCAATCGCGCGACAAGAGTTCGAGGTCTGCCATCTTGGTACTTGGGGCCTACCCGATGAGCCCGCTCTACATCTTCCAGAGACCATGTCTTGATAGGGTAAAACCGAGTGAGCAGCTGTACAACTTTGCGAGCACACGTTATGTAATCTTCTCGCTGATCTTCTTGAACATTGAAAAATCTGATGTTATACTGGCGAGAAAAAGTTTCTAGTTTATCTTGGTGGTTATGTAAACGATCAATCATGTCCAGAAGGTAATCTTTACATTGGAAGAGTTGGGAGAACCGACGCTCAAAAACAGAACATTTATGAGAAAGACACGACAGTTCCTTCCTCAGCCCCTCATTTTCGTCCTTCAGTGAACAACACAAGGATTGAAGAACACAAAGATCACTCTGGTGAAAATCGTGGCCCTGGGCTTGAGTGGTGTGTTTGTAAGTGGGTCCGGGGTTCAATTCAATGTCTCCACATCGAATGAGGACTAAACTCCAATACAGGTAAGTTAATGTACACCCCATCAAACACCATTTGGCCTGTCCTTCAAACGTATTACTCGTATTATCCTCTTCCTGATCGACACTTCTCTTTGTGCCATAAAACTCCAAAAAGTCCACAGAAAACCACCACAAACGTGCCAGAAAACCAAGGAAGCCGACGGCATAGCTTGCGGAATGCGACACAACGCAAAACTCGAAAACAGCTCACAGTCACATAAACATTCGCAGAAAGGGAGCACCGGAGAAAACACGTCCGCTCGCTATGACTGTTTGCGCGCGTCTCCCCCAGGTGGACTAAATGCAAGGGAATGTTCTACATATGATGGAGACTTTAACAATAGAGATGATACTCCCGGTGATGACTTCCTCCGTGCGTCAAAAGATCGTTCAACAAACGATTTTGGTCACTATTTAATTAACATTTGCCAGCACTTTGAATTAGTAATTTTGAACGGTCTTCTACCTGGTGATGAAAACGGCAATTATACATATATAGCCCACAATGGTTCAAGTGTAATCGACTACTTTATCTCTTCAAGAAGCTTAATTTCATCGTGCCGCGAGTTGAAAGTAACTCAGCGGATAGAATCCAAACACATGCCCGTTGAACTTAAGGTAGGTTTTCCAAACCGTAGTCAGAAGCCGGTAGCACCTAAAATTACACAATTTCAAAATATGTGTGGGATCCAGCTAAAGAAAATGATTTTGTTTGTGCACTTGGATCTGATGTTGTAACTTCAATTTTTGATGAAGCTATTAAATTTATCGATGTTGATTTCGAACATGCTCTAGCAAAATTTAACGAGGGTCTTTCTGTGGCTGGTCAGTGCATGAATAGAGATATTATCATTGGTAACGACAAGCGCAGCCCGTGGTTTGATATAGAATGCTCCGTTAAACGCCGTCAGGTAAGACAGGCACTGAGAATGTTCAGCCGGGTAAAACTTGCTAATAGCCCTGACGCCGTTGACCTGAGATTAAATTATTGTTATTTGAGAAATCAATACAAAGATTTACTCCGCTATAAGCAGCAGTTATATCGACAATGTGTTCTGCGCACTCTTAATGAAAACGGTAGAGACTCTAAACAATTTTGGAAGACTCTGAAGTCAATAAGAAGTAGTTCCGTTGTGTCAAACTCATTATCCAACACAGACTGGTTTCAGCATTTTGAACGATTATTTAATGAAGAGTTGACCCTACCTGACTCCACTTCTCCAGGCTTACATGCAGAAGATGACTGCTTGCTTGATGTTGACTGTGATACCAGTTGTCTTGATCAAGATATAACAGAGGGAGAAATTTTAGACTCGATAAAGGCTTTAAAAAGAAACAAAGCTCCTGGTCCAGACGGACTTATCGGAGAGTTCTATAAGTATGCTATGCCCACCGTTCTCCTCTTTCTTAAGAAATATTTCAACAAACTCTTTGATTCTGGAATCTTTCCCTCTGCATGGTGTGAAGCTCTTATTCAACCGTTGCACAAGAAAGGTGATATCAATTCCCCTGATAATTACAGAGGTATTTCCCTATTGAATATCAGTTCTAAATTATACAGCTACATTCTGAATAAACGATTAACCAAATGGATCGAGGATAATAGTGTAATAAACGATGCACAGGCTGGTTTTAGGAAGGGCTATAGTACCACTGACCATATATTTACACTCCTGTCTCTCGTGCAAAAGCAACTTTCTAACCACCAAAAACTATACGTGGCTTTTATTGATTTTAAAAAGGCTTTCGACCTGATTGATAGAAATCGACTTTGGTTAGTCTTAAAGAAAAAGGGTATAAAAGGAAAGATGTACAATGCAATTAAAAGTATGTACACCGTTGTCACGGCTAGGGTTAAAGTACGGGGAGACTTAACTAATATTTTTATGTGTCCTAAAGGTCTAAAGCAAGGAGAAATATGTAGCCCGGTTTTATTTTCTTTATTTATTAATGAACTTGCTGAAGAAATTACAGAGTATGGTAAGCATGGTATTCCTTTATCTCCTGACTTCAAAGAGCTATTGATTCTGCTGTTTGCTGACGATGTGGCGCTCGTGGCGTCCACTGTCATAGGTCTTCAGACACAGCTGAACGTTTTGAGTAAAACAGCTAAGAAACTTGATTTAATAGTGAATCTGGAAAAATCAAAAGTTATTGTGTTTAGAAATGGCGGTTATATTGCTTCAAAAGAAAAATGGTTTTACGATAGTATGCAACTAGAGATTGTTAATCAATATAAATATTTAGGTGCTATATTCTCCACTGGCCTTACTTTTTCTCATTGCCTTGAGGATTTAGCATCCAGGGCAAAACATCAGGTCATTATTATATTGAAACTTCTGTGGAAATATCAGAGTGTGGCCCCAAAATTATTCTTCAAACTTTTTGATTGTCAGATCCAGCCAATCCTTACCTATGGCGCTGAAGTATGGGGCTTAACTGCAAACCTCTCGGCTATAGAAAAAATACATTTGTTTGCACTCAAGAGATTCATGAATGTTTCTATAAAAGCGCCTAATGCCTTGGTTTATGGAGAAACTGGTAGGTTTCCACTTTATATAAACATTTATACTAAATGCGTGAAGTATTGGATACATGTCGTTAATATGCCTGACAATCGTCTTCCCAAAAAAGCGTATAAAATGTTATATCATTTACATTGCCGGGGTAAAAACAATTGGGTTACATCAGTCTGCCTCACATTAAATCGTTACGGTTTTGGATATGTATGGGAAAATCAAGGAGTTCCCAAAGTAAAAGTTTTCCTTTCAAAATTCAAAAGTCGGCTAATCGATTGTCATTTACAAGCATGGTATAGCCACATAGAATCTAAGGACCGATTTCTCTTTTATTTTTCTTTTAAGCAGTTTTGGGAAATGCCAAATTATCTATTCACTGTAAACAACGTGAGCAGTCGTAAAAACTTGATACGGTTCAGACTTGGTGTATCCTGTTTGAACACACACAAACTGCGGTATTCGAGCGTCCCCC
>CM065727.1:7445501-7448001 GCA_033310375.1 Conus canariensis
CGTGTGTCCTCATACGGACAGGCTGCCGGCCTTGTACTGCATTTCCATAATTCTCTCTCTGTCTGTCTGTCTGTCTGTGTCTGTCTGTCTGTCTCTTACTCTGTGTGTGTGTGTGTGTGTGTGTGTGTGTGTGTGTGTGTGTGTGTGTGTGTGTATGCCGCCTCCCCAATCTGTCTCCCTGCTCTCTCTCTCTCTCTCCCTCTCTCTCCCCCTCTCTCTCTCCCTCCCTCCCCACATCTGTTTCTCTGTTCCTCTCTCTCTCTCTCTCTCTCTCTCTCTCTCTCTCTCTCTGAGATTGAGAATATTTTAATAAAAAGAAGCTTGAGTAAGAGGTTCTGTTTCAGTTTCTTAAGCACCTATTTTGCGTATACATGGGTGATTACGGGCGGGCGGGCGGGCGGGCGTGTGTGTACCAGAGAGGTGATTAAATCAGTGGGGCTGGAGATAACGGTCATGCACAGAAGGGAAGGGGTGTGGAGAAAGGGGAGGGCATAAAGGGGCTGGGGAAGGGGGAGGGGGGCAGTGTGGAGAGTGAGGAGGGGAGGCCTCAGTGGTGGTTGAAGAGGAAGGCCGTGTTGCTGATGGTACCCGCCCACACCCACTGCCTTCACCACTCATTGCACTTTCCCTTCATCATTCCTACGCTGCTCTCCCACCCTGCCCTCCGCAACACTTCTGCATAGTCCTCTCTTCCACCTCCTCTTCTTCTTGCACCTGCACGCGTGCGCATGTTCGTACGTACGCGCACACGCACGCATACACGCACACGCACACACACACACACACACACACACACACACACACACACACACACACACACACACACACACACATAATATATATATACAATACACACAACACGCACACACCACAACACACCACAACACACACACACACACACACACACACACACACACACACACACACACACACACACACACACAACACAACACACACAACACACACACACAACACACACACACACACACACACACACACACACACACACACACACACACACACACACACACCCCACAACCGATTTTCACCCGCAAGAAGTGAAACAGAACATCCCCCCTTCCAAACCAGTTCAGTACCTGCCGAGACCAGTACACATCCCCCCTTCCCCCCCCCCTCCGCCCATCCTCTCCCCTCCCTTATAGCCCCCCTCCCCCTCCCCCCCCCCCCCTTCCCCCACCTAAGTTGGCGTCTGTTTGAAAAGCGATGAACCTCTTCATCAATACCTGGTGACGTCTGCCAGCACCAATCTGCCGACTTCCCGTGAAGCGCTCGGCTGTTAGCACCACTACCCGGTACTGCCGGTACTGACAGTACAGTGAGGGAGGGCCTTGATGCGAACAGCGGGGATGGGGGTGGAAAACACCCAGCGGAATACAGAGCCCCCATGGTCCCTAGTGCAGCAAGATGGCCTGAACAAGCGGCCATGCAGACAGGTTGCCGGGTCTTGGGCTGGCAAGAATGTGGGAGTATGTAAGATAGTAGACATGTGTTGCAGCTGGCCAGAACTTCCAATAGAATCCGTTTGGATTATGGTCCAAGGGAAGAACTGGCTGGCCTGAACGTGCGTTGAATGGTTTAGTTTGTTGTGGTATGTTTTGATTGCGGTGAGGTCTCTCATCGTGGAAGACCTACATGATGATTGAATGATCTGTGAGGATTTTGGACCATCTGCAAATAATGGTCATCGGCCTTGACAGTATAGTGTGCGGGTCATGGTCATCGGCCTTGACAGTATAGTGTGCGGGTCATGGTCATCGGCCTTGACAGTATAGTGTGCGGGTCATGGTCATCGGCCTTGACAGTATAGTGTGCGGGTCATGGTCATCAGCCTTGACAGTATAGTGTGCGGGTCATGGTCATCGACCTTTACAATGACCGTTCACTTAGGTGGTAAGGCAGGTTGTCTCCCTGCCTGCACATTGTACGTTTCTGATTGGTGTAACACGATGACGTCACCGACACATTAACTTAGTATTTTCATCATACGAAGGGGACTTCACTCCTCGAAAATGTGGATGATCAAAAGTAAAAATAAAAAAAGGCTGAAATTCAACTCCAGAACAAAGTCAACAATCGAACGAACAATCACACCATAAATCACAAAATAGCGGGGGGTTTGTGTGCGTTTTGTGTGTTTTTAATAGATAAAGCACAACAGATAAGTGATTTTTTTTTTTAAAACAGTCTTCTCCAATTGCTGGGCAACAACTGTACGCGCAGAAAACAAAACGAAACCAACACAAAATGCAGACTGCATGTAGGCCTCAACAAGGGGAGCATGTAGGGTTCAATGCCGATGAGGTCAAACAAAATGAGCGAGTCAGCCAAGTAAAAAAAAACAAAAAAAAACAGTCCGGTGTTGGTGTTGAACATACTTCCATCTTCAGGAACAGTTTTACGAACGAGGCTAGAAAGTTAGCCAGTAGCCTCTAATGCAAATTGTCCGGATTTGATGGAGGCAACCAAAGAACGAACCATC
>CM065727.1:7458001-7460501 GCA_033310375.1 Conus canariensis
AAAAAACAAGTCAATAAAACAATAACAAAATAAAACAACAGCAAAATGACCTGTCTAGTGAAAGAAAAACAGAAGAGCAATAACAAAGCAACCAAACAGCATAATAACAACAGAACGACGAATCACAACAGCAACAACAATATAAAAAAAACAAGAAGAAAAAACAGAACAGTCAAGAGAACACAACGAATGATCGGCGACACTGCACTACACAACACTACGCAACACCTACACGACCAAACGCTACACCTCTCCATTACACGACACAACGTGACATAGACCCACACTGCAGTCCAATGCACACACATCAGACTTCTTCCTCCTTCCTACCGTCCGTTATGGCGGGGGAGACAGCGGTCAAACGCGAGGTAGGTTGCCTCGGTGACTTGCAGACCATGGACATGCAGGACCTGTGTGGGCTGCCTCAGTGACTGACACCATGGACATACAGGATCTGTGTGGGCCGCCTCCGTGACTGACAGACCATGGCCATGCAGGATCTGTGTGGGCTGCCTCAGTGACTGACACTATGGACATGGAGGATCTGTGTGGGCTGCCTCAGTGACTGACAGACCATGGACATGCAGGATCTGTGTGGGCTGCCTCAGTGACTGACAGACCGTGGACATGCAGGATCTGTGTGGGCTGCCTCAGTGACTGACACACCATGGACATGCAGGATCTGTGTGGGCTGCCTCAGTGACTGACACTATGGACATGCAGGATCTGTGTGGGCTGCCTCAGTGACTGACAGACCATGGACATGGAGGATCTGTGTGGGTTGCCTAAGTGACCGACAGACCATGGACATGCAGGATCTGTGTGGGCTGCCTCAGTGACTGACAGACCATGGACATGCAGGATCTGTGTGGGCTGCCTCAGTGACTGACAGACCATGGACATGCAGGATCTGTGTGGGCTGCCTCAGTGACTGACAGACCATGGACATGCAGGATCTGTGTGGGCTGCCTCAGTGACTGACACCACGGACATACAGGATCTGTGTGGGCTGCCTCAGTGACTGACAGACCATGGACATGCAGGATCTGTGTGGGCTGCCTCAGTGACTGACAGACCATGGACATGCAGGATCTGTGTGGGCTGCCTCAGTGACTGACACTATGGACATGCAGGATCTGTGTGGGCTGCCTCAGTGACTGACAGACCATGGACATGCAGGATCTGTGTGGGCTGCCTCAGTGACTGACAGACCAAGGACATTGAGGATCTGTGTGGGCTGTCTCAGTGACTGACTCCACGGACATGCAGGATCTGCGTGGGCTGTCTCAGTGACTGACACCACGGACATACAGGATCTGTGTGGGCTGCCTCAGTGACTGATACCATGGACATGCAGGATCTGTGTGGGCTGCCTCAGTGACTGACAGACCATGGACATGCAGGATCTGTGTGGGCTGCCTCAGTGACTGACAGACAGTGGACATACAGGATCTGTATGGGCTACCTCAGTGACTGACAGACCAAGGACATGGAGGATCTGGGTGGACTGTCTCAGTGACTGACAGACCATGGACATGCAGGATCTGTGTGGGCTGCCTCAGTCACCGACAGACCATGGACATGCAGGATCTGTGTGGGCTGCCTCAGTGACAGACACTATGGACATGCAGGATCTGTGTGGGCTGCCTCAGTGACTGACAGACCATGGACATATAGGATCTGTGTTGGTTGCCTCAGTGACTGACACTATGGACAAGCAGGATCTGTGTGGGCTGCCTCAGTGACTGACAGACTATGGACATGCAGGATCTGTGTGGGCTGTCTCAGTGACCGACAGACGGTGGACATGCAGGATCTGTGTGGGCTGCCTCAGTGACTGTCAGACCATGGACATGCAGGATCTGTGTGGGCTGCCTCAGTGACCGACACCATGGACATGCAGGATCTGTGTGGGCTGCCTCAGTGACTGACAGACCATGGACATGCAGGATCTGTGTGGGCTGCCTCAGTGACTGACACTATGGACATGCAGGATCTGTGTGGGCTGCCTCAGTGACTGACAGACCATGGACATGGAGGATCTATGTGGGCTGCCTCAGTCACTGACACTATGGACATGGAGGATCTGTGTGGGCTGCCTCAGTGACTGACAGACCATGGACATGCAGGATCTGTGTGGGCTGCCTCAGTGACTGACAGACCATGGACGTGCAGGATCTGTGTGGGCTGCCTCAGTGACTGACGCTATGGACATGCAGGATCTGTGTGGGCTGCCTCAGTGACTGACAGACCATGGACATGCAGGATCTGAGTGGGCTGCCTAAGTGACTGACAGACCATGGACATGGAGGATCTGTGTGGGCTGTCTCAGTGACTGACAGACCATGGACATGCAGGATCTGTGTGGGCTGTCTCAGTGACCGACAGACCATGGACATGCAGGATCTGTGTGGGCTGCCTCAGTGACCGACAGACCACGGACATGCAGGATCTGTGTGGGCTGCCTCAGTGACCGACAGACCATGGACATGCAGGATCT
>CM065727.1:7468001-7473001 GCA_033310375.1 Conus canariensis
ATTATCAGTGAGGGGTAAGACGTGAAGTCAATGAAGTAAATGTATGTTGATTTCACAGTTACACGCTATAAAAGCCTTGGGGTTCAAACAGGTGGTTGGACAGATGAAACGGTTTGATGATTTCCAGTGTGCAGATTATTTATCGAACAGCGACTCCTTTGGTCACTGTAAAACAGTGTCTGCAGCTCATGTGTTGATACTCTTTGACGAATGATGAGAAATCATTTAAACATATAGGCGTTTTCTTTTCCATTTTTCAGTTCATGAATTAAAAAAAAAAAACAACCGAGATCTTTTGAGAATTTCCAAGCACGATGAAAGCGAATCAAAAGTACTTATTTTTCTTGTGTACATGGACACTTAATCAGTCTTTAAAAAAAATTATATCATTGCAATGTGCCATGCCTTGTTTATAAATAACGGTCTTTGCCCGGAGTGGGGGGGGGGGGGGTAGAGGGGGGATATCTGTCTCTCTATCTAATTGTCCGCTGCCTGTCTGTGTGTCTGTCTGGAAATCCATCTGTCTGTCTGTGTGTCTGTCTGGTTTAGAAGAAGGAGGGGTATGTTTTTGTTCTGTAATTTTATTCAGTAAATTTGGTAGTTGTTGTTTTATAGATTACGATTTTTGAAGCGACAGGTTTGGTGTACAAAGGTGTTAGCGAGGTAAATGCATGCTGAGGTGGTGGGTTTGGGTGGGTTTTGTGTCTGGGTGTTTCTGTGAGGACAGCGGGCAGATGTCCGTGAGGAGGTTGTTTTCCAGGAAACATCTTTAATTTAAGAGAGAAAAAAAAAGCAAAAATGGATCGCTTCCCTTCTCCACCTGCACGCTGATCTGATTCTGTGTTGCGTTGTACTGTGCTGTTGTGTTGTACTGTGCTGTTGTGTTGCACTGTGCTGTTGTGTTGCACTGTGTGTTGTGTTGTACTGTGCTGTTGTGTTGTACTGTGCTGTTGTGTTGTACTGTGTTGTTGCGTTGCACTGTGCTGTTGTGTTGTACTGTTCTGTTGTGTTGCACTGTGTGTTGTGTTGTACTGTGCTGTTGTGTTGTACTGTGCTGTTGTGTTGTACTGTGTGTTGTGTTGTACTGTGCTGTTGTGTTGCACTGTGCTGTTTTGCTGCGACTGTCTTGTCTTGTGTGTTGTGCTGTACTGTGTTCCAGTGATTTTGAGAATATAGGGTTGTGTTTTGTTGTCTCGTGTCGAGCTGCGATGTGCTGGCTTTGTGCTGTACTGTACTGTGTCATGTTCTACAGGTTCCCACTGTACTGTGTCACGTTCTACAGGTTCCCACTGTACTGTGTCACGTTCCACAGGTTCCCACTGTACTGTGTCATGTTCTACAGGTTCCCACTGTACTGTGTCACGTTCCACAGGTTCACTACCAACTGTACTGTGTCATGTTCTATAGGTTCCCACTGTACTGTGTTATGTTCCACATGTTCCCTATGAACTGTACTGTGTCATGTTCCACAGGTTCCCTATGAGCTGTACTGTGTCATGTTCCACAGGTTCCCAATGAACTGTACTGTGTCATGTTCCACAGGTTCCCTATGAACTGTACTGTGTCATGTTCCACAGGTTCCAACTGTACTGTGTCATGTTCCACAGGTTCCAACTGTACTGTGTCATGTTCCACAGGTTCCAACAGTACTGTGTCATGTTCCACAGGTTCCAACAGTACTGTGTCATGTTCCACAGTTTCCCTGCCAACAATACCGTGTCATGTTCCACAGATTCCAAAAATACCGTGTCATGTTCCACAGGTTCCCTGCCAGCCTTTTCCCCACGTGTGCAATCGCCCGTCCCTTCACTAATTCCGACATGGTGCCGTTAGCAGGACGATACCATCTTGGCGTCCAGCGACCAATGTACACCCGGATTGCAGGGCGGCCTGAATGGTGTGGTTATGAGGAGGGTGGCGGCGGTCACTCTGTCGGCCGATCAATAGCAGAGAGCGGATCATTGCAGGCAGGCAGTCAGCCGGCACCCGGGCAGTCAGGGACCACTTTGCTTAGTGCTGCCAAACAATCTGCTCCACTTTTCGCCTGGGGAGATAGGCTGGGGTGGGCGGTGCGGTGGTGGTGGTGGGGGTGGTGGGTGGGGGTGGATGTGGAGCAGTGTTAGTGTCAGGAATGACACACACTCTCTGTCTTTCTCTCTCTCTCTCTCCTCTCTCTCTCTCTCTCTCTCTCTCTCTCTTTTCTCTCTCTCTCTGTTTTTGTGTCTCTCTGTCTCTGTCTCTGTCTCTGTCTCTCTCTCTCTCTCTCTCTCTCTCTCTCCTCTCTCTCTCTCTCTGTTAAAATGAAACTGGTTGAAAATACGTAGAAGCTCTCACATGTTGGGCTTTTTACCCGTTTCCTCCCCCCCCCCCCCCCCCTCCTTTTTTCCCCCCAAGACCCACCATTTTTGTTTTCACTTAAATCCCAGCATATTGTTATAATCGGATATACCTTTAAAGAACGTGTGTGTGTTCTACATAGATGATTGAGAACTACATTGAACAATCAATGTTTCACAAGCAAATTTCCGAGAAAAAAAATCATGAACTGTCCAAAAAGTGTGTGTGTGTGTGTGTGTGTGTGTGTGTGTGTGTGTGTGTGTGTGTGTGTGTGTGTGTGTGTGTGTTCAATCGTCAGACAGTATATTAATTTCGCTAAAATTAGTGTTTTCAGTCTTAAAAACGGCATAGTGAAAGTTTGCTTTCTCTCCATAAATGATCGCTTGGTTAAAAACGCATTTGAAAACAATATGGCTCGATTTGTGGGGTTTCACACGCGCGCGCGCGTGCGCGCATGTGTGTGTGTGTGCGTGTGTATGTGTGTGTGAGTGTGTTCCCATTATCACTTCTTGACTCCACTTACATGGCTATCAACACAAGCTATCATCTTTATCTTCGTGTGGTTCTGTCCTGGCTGTCACTGTGTTTGGCACCAGCACGTGAAACGCGGCAGGCAGACTAACGTAGTGCACAGACGGCAGGTCACAGAGCAAACCAGCATGACATTGACAGAGGAGAAACACTCACGGCTTTGCTAGTAATCAGAAGATGTTACTGTTCATATTTAGGTGCATGGAGAGGTGGGGATGGGGTGGGGGATTCAAAGGCTGAAAATGGTCAGGGGAGATGGTGTGTGTGTGTGTGTGTGTGTGTGTGTGTGTGTGTGTGTGTGTGTGTGTGTGTGTGTGTGTATTACTTTCAGTCCTTAACTAACAACATGTGTCTTGTTTTTATCAAAGATGAAGTATTGTTTGTTTGTTTGTTTTAACGTTAGAAGCTGAATCAGAAACGACACTGCTCTAACTTCGTCTTCTTTGTTTCTCATCTCTGCGTTTGTTACCGAACACATATCGGTATGTATGGCGGGGTATATCATTCACCAAATTCTCTCCACTTTCTTTGTGACTGGTAGAAAGCCCTGTCGGTATTGATGTCTGCTGTGATTCCAGCACGCGGCTCTGGAAGTGTGTTTGTTTTGCCCGCGTGCCGCCAGACGGTCAAACAGAAATGGAGAAGTTGTCAACATCATCTCGCCTCGCAGCAGTGGGCTGTTCTTAGTAAACAAGCAAATAGGCAAGCGCTCGCAGCGAAGCTGGCATATACACCAGCACGTGCTTGCCTTGTATGCACGTGCTCACGCTGGTTTACGGCACAAGTGTGTGTGTGTGTGTGTGTGTGTGTGTGTGTGTGTGTGTGTGTGTGTGTGTGTGTGTGTGTGTGTGTGTGTGTGTGTGTGTGTGTGTGTGTGTGTGTGTGTGTGTGTGTTGTGTAGTTTGTGTGTGTGTGTGTGTGTGTGTGTGTGTGTGTGTGTGTGTGTGTGTGTGTGATAGAAATAAGTTCTGTATTGAGGGACTGTTGATTGGTCGCACACACTGACACATTTTTGATGAAATTGAAATTGTGACTTTAATCTAAAAAACAAACAAACCCATGTACACATGCCTACACACACGTACATCATGTACAGAATGTAGGTAAGCATACATCACATACACTTACCCGCAGCACATACGCACGCACACATACATGTTTGCACATAATTATACACAAACACACACATGCTCACACCCACGCGTGTACGCGGGCACGGGCACGGGCGCGCGCACGCATACGCACGCACACGCACACACACACACACACACACACACACACACACACACACACACACACATTCAAACATAAACTCACACGCGCGCGCGCGTGCGCGCACATACACACACGCACACACACACACACACACACACACACACACACCACACACACACACACACACACACACACACACACACACACACACCAGGTGCGTAAATGTGCAAGTTCATGCACATGCAGAAACACTGACACACGCCCATGTTGCAGAGGGTTTGGCGGTCAAAAGGACACAAAGTTCAGTTCCAGTGCCAACAGTGTTGAGTTCGAGCCACTTACAAGGTCGGATTTGCATGGCTGACTTCTTCTTCTTCCGCGTTCCCTGATCATGCTGGTGAGATACGAAGTCCGGTAGCTTGGGCAAAGTCAGCGGTCCGTCGGAGTGAGTCCGCCGTTCCCCACAGCTTTTCTTGGACTTCCACTGCACCGGGCCAAAACTCACGCCGCAGGCTGTCGAAAGTGGGACAGGACTGAAGTACGTGGGCTGGGTTTTGTGGGCCAGCACCACATGGGCACTCATCTGTGTGCAATATATTCAGGCGATACAGGTGGGCGAGCAACTGACAGTGTCCGGTTCTTAGTCTGAAGATGGCGACTTGTTGGGCACGCTCAAGATGGTGAATGTCATCCTTCTCTACCTCCACCTGTAGTCTTTCTCTCCATGCTGTCCTGAGGAACTGGCTGCGGATGATGGTCTTCGCCTCTCTGTAGGAAACAACATGGGCTATTTGGTCTTGTTGGCTGCCCGCCTTGGAGAGTCTGTCCGCCTCTTCATTTCCTGCAGTGGGAGGGAATCCACTGCAGGACTGGTGTTGTCTTCCTGCTCAACGTGTGCAGTTCCTGTATGATTTCCT
>CM065727.1:7485501-7493001 GCA_033310375.1 Conus canariensis
ACCATGGGGTGGACAGGGAGGCCATTGACAATGGGGTGGACAGGGAGGCCATTGACCATGGGGTGGACAGGGAGGCCATTGACCATGGGGTGGACAGGGGGGCCATTGACCATTGGGTGGACAGGGGGCCATTGACCAGTGAGTGGACAGGGAGGCCATTGACCATGGGGTGGACAGGGAGGCCATTGACAATGGGGTGGACAGGGGGGCCATTGACAATGGGGTGGACAGGGAGGCCATTGACCATGGGGTGGACAGGGAGACCATTGACCATTGGGTGGACAGGGAGGCCATTGACCATGGGGTGGACAGGGGGGCCATTGACCATGGGGTGGACAGGGAGACTGTTGACCATGGGGTGGACAGGGGGGCCATTGACCATGGGGTGGACAGGGAGACCATTGACCATGGGGCCATTGACCATTGGGTGGACAGGGGGGCCATTGACCATTGGGTGGACAGGGAGACCATTGACCATGGGGTGGACAGGGAGGCCGTTGACCATGGGGTGGACAGGGGGACCATTGACCATAGGGTGGACAGGGGGGCCATTGACCATTGGGTGGACAGGGAGGCCATTGACCATTGGGTGGACAGGGAGACCATTGACCATTGGGTGGACAGGGAGGCCGTTGACCATGGGGTGGACAGGGGGACCATTGACCATGGGGTGGACAGGGAGACCATTGACCATGGGGTGGACAGGGAGGCCATTGACCATTGGGTGGACAGGGGGACCATTGATCATTGGGTGGACAGAGAGGCCGTTGACCATTGGGTGGACAGGGAGGCCGTTGACCATGGGGTGGACAGGGGGACCATTGACCATGGGGTGGACAGGGAGGCCATTGACCATGGGGTGGACACGGAGGCCATTGACCATGGGGTGGACAGGGAGGCCGTTGACCATGGGGTGGACAGGGGGGCTATTGACCATGGGGTGGACAGGGAGGCCATTGACCATTGGGTGGACAGGGAGGCTATTGACCATGGGGTGGACAGGGAGGCCATTGATCCTGGGGTGGACAGGGAGGCCATTGACCATGGGGTGGACAGGGGGGCCATTGACCATGGGGTGGACAGGGAGGCCATTGACCACTGAGTGGACAGGGAAGCCATTGACCATGGGTGGACAGGGAGGCTGTTGACCATTGGGTGGACAGGGGGCGGCCATTGACCATGGGGTGGACAGGGAGGCTTTTCAAGCCAAAGTCATCCCACCCCACCAGTGGGTTCGGACTCGCCCCGCAGGCAGACGCTTTCCCCATTTGCCCAGCGGGCCCCTCGTTTAGTTCTTGAAAGAGATTAAATATTTTCCATCTGATCTAAGTTTCAGTTTCATTTTCATCAAGGAGGTATCACTGCGTGCGAAGTAGTCCATATACGCTACACCACATCCGCTACGTTTTGAGACCGCACTGTACTTAGTATAATTTAAAGCTGATGAATAAATGAATTAATGACTGAGATGAGAGAATTGAAGAAGAGGGTCTCGTAGTTTCGACTAAGCAGGTGTCTGAGCTACGCATTAGCCCGACGCGCTGGTCAGACAATGATTTTACGGAAGTATGATTTTTAGGCACACACACACACACGCACCCACGCACGCAAGCACGCACGCACGCACGCACGCGCACACGCACACACACACAAGCATACACACACGCTCTCTCTCTCTCTCTCTCTCTCTCTCTCTCTCTTTCTCTCTCTCCCACCCTCCCTCTCTCTCTCCTCTGTCAATCCGTCTATCTGTCTCTGTATGTCTCTCTCTCTCCGTCCCTCCCTCCCTCCCTCCCTCTCTCCCTCTCTCTCTCTCTCTCTCTCTCTCTCTCTCTCTCTCTCTCTCTCTCTCTCTGAACGTGCGCGTTTTGCCTGTTCAAGAATTTGGGCTTTTTTTCTTTTTCTCTCCCCCCCCCCCCCTCCTTTTTTTTTTCACCTGCATATTCAACATGGGAAAATACGGCTGGTCTGGTGATGACGAGAGTGATTAGGAAAGACGGATGGTGTGGGTGGCAGGGGGAGAGAGTGAAGAGAAGAGAAGAGGAGAGAGAGGGAGAGAGAAAGAGAGAGAGAGAGAACTCAGGGGAGGGGGGTGCGGGGGGGGGGGGGGGGGTTGGAAGGAAGGAAGAGGACGAGGTTCAGGTACAGCAGGGGCCTTGACGACAGCGGCGATGAGGAGTGGGGGCGGGGTCAAAGGGCAGCGCGGAGTGAGCGGCCTTGGGAGGCGGGCTGACGTGGAGCGTGCCAAGGCTGCTCAGGTAGTGGTGGGAAACACCTTCCGCACGCCCTTAATGAGCGCGCCTGCTGGAGGCCGTTGGGGGGGGGGGGGGGGGGGGGGGAGGGAGAGGGAGGGCAGAGGAGAGGGGGACTCGCTTGCACCACATAGAGGGCAGAAAGCGGTTGAGGGGTGGGGTGGGTGTGTGTGTGGGGGGGGGGGGGTGGGGGGTGGGTGGGGGTGTTGATGGTTGGGGATTAGCCTGGAGGTGAAAGGGTAATCATCGCATCGTTGTGTGGTGAGAGAGAGAGGGGGGGGGGAGAAAAAGGGAGAGAGGGGGGGAGAAAGAGGGAGAGAGAGGAGGGGAGAGAGAGAGAGAGAGAGGATGGGGTGGGGGTGAAAACGCTTTAGAGTGTCCATGCCGTTGTCAGAGGCCCCGGAAATATGAGGCCAGTACCTACCGCAGAGAACTTCTCCTCCACCACTGACTGCTGGTGGCTACATACACACAGAGCTACTGGAACCTCCACCACTGACTGCTGGTAGGCTACATACACTCAGAGCTACTGAACTCCCGCTGCTCACAGCGCTCGACATTCTCTGAAACGTGAACATCTCCAACAGATTACATAGCCGCATCACCGGATTACACTTACAACAGTTGGAAAGTCCACGTGCGAGCGGTGTCATACAAAGGTGCTGACAAGAACTATTTTGGGAGAGAAACGGTTATGAACAGAACACATTCAAGATTCTTCAGTAGGAAAGAATACTTATTCTTGGGAGAGAGAACGGTTATGAACAGAACACCATTTCAAGATTCTTCAGCTAGGAAAGAATACTTATTCTTGGGAGAGAGAACGGTTATGAACAGAACACCATTTCAAGATTCTTCAGCTAGGAAAGAATACTTATTCTTGGGAGAGAGAACGGTTATGAACAGAACACCATTTCAAGATTCTTCAGCTAGGAAAGAATACTTATTCTTGGGAGAGAGAACGGTTATGAACAGAACATCATCTCAAGATTCTTCAGCTAAGAAAGAATACTTATTCTTGGGAGAGAGAACAGTTATGAACAGAACATCATCTCAAGATTCTTCAGCTAAGAAAGAATAACTTATTCTTGGGAGAGAGAACGGTTATGAACAGAACATCATCTCAAGATTCTTCAGCTATGGAACTCATGGCAGTCCAGTGAACATGACAATGATGAAATTGCCGCGGGAACAAGTAAGCATGTTTGTTTGTTTTTTCTATAGCAGGATGAATCAGAAAACAAAAAGTGTGAAGGAAATAACTATCAATCCCTGTGGTCCATAGCTCCACAGGTGGGACTGACTGTGTGTGCCTGTGCTCCTTGCAGTCTGACCGCTCACACAAGTCATCCTCACAGTATTAGAGAAGGAGGGGGCAGTACCGAGGTAGGATGGGCTTGTGATTTGTTTGATGTGTAGAATGGGAAACATGAAGATGTAGGCCAGTTATCTCGTATGTCGAGAATCGCTTCAAATTAAGAAGTGAAAGCATGCATGGTAGGATGAATGCTTAGGATTACTACACAGTAAGTACCATACTGAGCTACATCTGCATAGAATCACCACAGACTCCACAACTGAGACGTGTAGGGTTAAGTGCCTGCGGTCAATACAAACGAGACATGTAGGGTTAAGTGTCTGCGGTCAATACAAACTGAGACATGTAGGGTTAAGTGTCTGCGGTCAATACAAACTGAGAAGTGACATACGCGTAGGTGTCTAGGAACGTCTAGGATCATTATTTAAAAAAATAAAGTGAGTATAGTTTAGCTCTAGGAGTGTCTATCATTACTGCAAAATGAGAAGTGAATTGAGTATGGCTATAGGAGTAGCTAGAATCACAATAGAAAAAAAGAAATGTGTAGATCTTGGAGTGTCTGGATCACTACAAAGTAAAAAGTGACTAAATATAGATCCAGGAGTGTTTAGAAAAAAAAAAAAAAAAAAAACCCCAATAAAGCGACAAGTGACATATGTGCAAGTCAAGGAGTGTCTAGAATCACCACAGAGTGAAACGTGACTAACATAGAGGGCTAGGGGTGTCTAGAATCACCACAGAATGAAACGTGACTAACATAGAGGGCTAGGGGTCTCTAGAATCACCACAGAGTGACACATGACTAACATAGAGGGCTAGGGGTGCTAGAATCACCACAGAGTGAAACCGTGACTAACACAGAGGGCATAGGGGTTGTCTAGAATCACTAGGAGTGAAACGTGACTAACATAGAGGGTAGGAGTGTGTAGAATCACCACAGAGTGAAACGTGACTAACATAGAGGGATAGGAGTGTGTAGAATCACCACAGAGTAAAACGTGACTAACATAGAGGGATAGGATTGTCTAGAATACCACAGAGTGAAACGTGACTAAATAGAAGGTTATGAGTTTGAATCACCACAGAGTGAAACATGACTAACATAGAGGGCTAGGAGCGTTAGAATCGCACAAGATGAAACGTGACTAAATAGAGGGCATAGGATTGTGTAGAATCACCACAGAGTGAAACGTGACTAAAGTAGAAGGTTAGGAGTGTAATCACCTACAGAGTAAAGCGTGACTACAGTAGAGGGCTATGGATGTGTAGAATCACACAGAGTGAAACGTGACTAACATAGAGGGCTAGGTGTGTAGAATCACCACAGAGTGAAACGTGACAAAGTAGAGGGCTAGGAGTGTCTAGATTCACCACGAGTGAAAACGTGACTAACATAGAGGGCTAGGAGTGTGAATCACACAGAGTGAAACATGACTAACATAGAGGGCTAGAGTTGGAATCACCACAGGATGAAACGTGACTAAAATAGAGGGCTAGGAGTGTGAATCACCACGATGAAACGTGACTAACATAGAGGGCTAGGAGTGTGAATCACTACAGGATGAAACGTGACTAACATGGGCTGGTGAATCACTACAGGATGAAACGTGACTAACATAGAGGGCTAGGAGTGTGAATCACTACAGAATGAAACGTGACTAAAGTACAGGGCTAGGAGTGTGAATCACTACAGATGAAACGTCACTAACATAGAGGCTAGGAGTGTGAATCACTACAGGATGAAACGTGACGTAAAGTACAGGGCTAGGAGTGTGAATCACTACAGGATAAAACGTGACTAACATAGAGGGCTAGGAGTATGAATTACTACAGGATGAAACGTGACTAACATAGAGGGCTAGGAGTGTGAATCACTACAGGATGAAACGTGACTTAAGCACAGGGCTAGGAGTGTGAATCACTACAGGATGAAACTGACTAACATAGAGGGCTAAGAGTATGAATCACCACAGGATGAAACGTGACTAACAAAGAGGGCTAGGAGTGTGAATCACTACAGAATGAAACGTGACTAACATAGAGGGCTAGGAGTGTGAATCACTACAGGATGAAACGTGACTAACATACAGGGCTAGGATCGTGAATCACCACAGGATGAAACGTGACTAAAGTAGAGGGCTAGGAGTGTGAATCACTACAAAATAAAACCTGACTAAAGTAGAGGGCTAGAAGTGTGAATCACTACAGAGTAAAACGTGACTAACATAGAGGGATAGGTGTATTTGGAATCACCACAGAGTCAAACGTGACTAAGATAGAGGGCTAGGGGTGTCTAGAATCACTACAGAGTGACACATAACTAACATAGAAGGCTAGGAGTGTCTAGAATCACCACAGAGTGAAACGTGACTGAAGCAGAGGGCTAAGGGTGTCTAGAATCACCACAGAGTGAAACGTGACTGACATAGAGGGCTAGGAATGTCTAGAATCACCACAGAGTGAAACGTGACTAACATAGAGGGCTAGGAATGTCTAGAATCACCACAGAGTGAAACGTGACTAAAGTAGAGGGCTAAGGGTGTCTAGAATCACGTAGGTCTAGGAATATCTAGAACAACTGCACATTGAGAAGTGAAATACGTGTAATAGGTGTAACTCTTGGAGTGTCTAGAATCACTATTGAGTGAGATGCGACTTTCTAGAATCTCGGTAGAGGTGAGGAATGACACGAGTATAGGCTAGGGCTAGGAGAGTTAGAATCACTGCAAAGTGAAAAGTGACAAAAGTGTAGGTCTGCAAAGTGAGAAACGACACAGATGTTTACCTAGGAATATCTGCTATTATTTTACAGTGAGAAATAGTAACAACAAAGGGCTGAGACGGTCCAGAGTCGTGGCAGAATTAGAAGGGACAGAAATATTAGGCCAGGAGTGTCTAGAATCACTGTACAATGAGGAATGAGAGAAGTATAGGCCTTGGAGTGTCCAACACCAATGAGAAATGACAGCAATACAGGACTAGGAGTGTTAGAATCCTCACAGACTGAGAAGGACAAATTGTAACTACCGCAGTGTCTTAAAATGACTGTACAATGAGAAGGGACAGAAATACGAGCTAAGATCCAGTGTCCAGAATCACTGTAAAAGGAGAGGCGACAGAGGTGTAAGCCTAGGAATATCTAGACTGGCTATACAGTAAGAAGTGACAAGCGTCGGATTAGGAATGTCTGGAATCACTGTAGAACATGAAGCGACAGAAGCTGAAGGCTAGGAATGCCCAGAATTGTGAAACAGAAGGAGAGTTGACAGGTGTGTGTAGCAAAGAGTGTGTGCAATCATTCCACGATGAAACCTGAAGACGTACAGGTGACAGGAGTGTCTGGAACCCAAGGAGAAGTGACAGGCATTGTGCAAGGAGTGTCTGGAACTGTTAGCAACAATGAAAAAGTCTGGAGATGAGCACTATCTTTAACATCAGTCAGAATAGAAACAGACCTGCCGACACGAGGACAGTCTCACAGCCTTCCTGCCGCACGTGTCCTGTGATTGATGCCAACACGCCCACTCTGAAACAGCCCTCCGAGGACTGCACGCCAGAGGGGCAACAGAATCAGTGCCACCTTGACTGGTGCAGGATGAAAAAAGAGTGGAGGGGTTGGGGGGCGGGAGGGAGGGGGGGGGGGGGCAGGACGAAGGCAGTGGAAGAAAGTTGGAACTCCGTTCTTCTCCATTGTTTACAGTGGCACTGACATTCCAGCGTAGACTGCTGCCTCCCCCCCCCCCCCCCACCTCCCCCGGCACAATGCAGCAGCCACACTCCCAGTGATGCCGGTGTGTCTGTGCGCCCGCCTCCGATGCACACGTGCACTTGTCAGGGTAGCGCCGATAGCCCTGAATGTACTATCGTCTTTCTGGCCCCAAGTCGTCATCATAAACCCTCCGCTCACGCCGTCAACACCCAGGAACGCTT
>CM065727.1:7498001-7500501 GCA_033310375.1 Conus canariensis
CACACACGCACACGCACGCACGCACGCACGCACGCACCACACACACACACGCGCGCACACACACACACACACACACACACACACACCACACACACACACACATACACACACACACAGGGGGGGGGGGGGGGGTAGGTAGTGGTGAAAGCAGTGATGTTTTCCGACAAGAACGGAAGGTAGGCCTAGCAGAACTTCAAAGAGTACACGTTGCTTGTGTGGATATTGCTATGGGTACCTCAGAGACTGCGCTTGTAAGGGTGTTTGTATACATACCACAAATTGTGTATGCCCAGACGAAGGCTTGTAGACGTGCCTGAGACTGCGGTTGCGCGAATATTTGTGTAAGTGCCATAGATTGTACTTGTGAGGATATTTGTATAGCTGTCATAGACCGTACTTGTGCGGATATTTGTATAACGATCATAGAGATGGTAGCACGGATAGTTGAATAGCTGCCATAAATCGTACCTGTGCGGATAGTTGTATAGGTGTCATCGATCGTACCTGTGCGGATAGTTGTATAGTTGCCATAGATCGTGCTTGTGCGGATAGTTGTATAGGTACCATGGATCGTGCTTGTGCGGATAGTTGTATAGATACTATAGATCGTGCTTACACGGATATTCGTTACATCGGCTTATAAAACATATTGTTCATGTGGCTTATAAAACATATTGTTCATGTGGCTTATAAAATATTGTTCATGTGGGTTATAAAGCATTGTGCATGTGGGTTATAAAACATAAAGCATTGTTCGTGTGGGTTATAAAACATTGTTTATGTGGCTTATAAAACATTGTTCATGTGGCTTATAAACATATTGTTCATGTGGCTTATAAACATTGTTCATGTGGCTTATAAACATATTGGTCATATGGCTTATAAAACATATTGTTCATGTGGCTTATAAAACATATTGTTCATGTGTTTATATCGATGTCTGTACAGTCCCTCTTGAGAACCACAGTTCGTGCTTGTAACCGTCATGATAAATACCATTTACGTCCTGATTATGTGTGTGTGTGTGTGTGTGTGTGTGTGTGTGTGTGTGTGTGTGTGTGTGTGTGTGTGTGTGTAGAAGCGGGGAAAGGTTGGGGAGGTGGGATGGGGTTAATTGATATACAGTACACTGACATCACCACTTCATGTTGCCGAGCGTTACCAAAAAAAAAAAAAAAAAAAAAAAACAACAACACCGGCATCCCTGTTAATTGCTCCTGCTGGGCTCTGTGATTGTCGTTAGCATCATTACGCCCCACGCAGTGCCTCCCTGGCAGACCGAAACCGCTGGGGGAGGAGGGGAGGGGGAGGGGGAGGCGGATGCCGAGCGCTGCTGCTGCTGTATACATTTGGTGGCTGTTTTGTCCATGTTTCGTGTTGGTCAACGAGCCCCTCTTTGGTTGGGTCACCCAGTCTACCCTCATCAGCCTCTCAGTTACAACATGGGTCGTGACCCGTATCATCCACCAACCTAACCCATGGCCCACAGAAGCAGTCGGAAGCACCCAGTCAGCTTGGAAGGGACGTGGAGAGAACCTGAAACCTGCATCAATATTTGATTGGACAACAGACGTAACGCCAGGGGAGGGTGTCGTTCACCACAGGCGGCAGAGAAGGTGGCCAGGACCAATGAAAAGCCAGCATTCCGCCACAGTGGGTTGTTTGCTGGAAGATAATGCCGTTAGTTCACAATGGGTTGTCAATGACGTACCAGTATGTGTGTGTGTGTGTGTGTGTGTGTGTGTGTGTGTGTGTGTGTGTGTGTGTGTGTGTGTGAGAGAGAGGAGAGAGAGAGAGCGTTTTAGTGTGTGTGTGTGTGTGTGTGTGTGTGTGTGTGTGTGTGTGTGTGTGTTCGTGACTGTGTATGTGTGTGTAGGTGTTTCAGTGTGTTTTTTGTGTAGTGTGTATATGTGTGTGTGTATATATATATATATATGTGTGTGTGTGTGTGTGTGTGTGTGTGTGTGTGTGTGTGTGTGAGGAGAGGAGAGAGAGAGAGAGAGAGAGAGAGAGAGAGATTGATTTAGTGTGTGTGTTTGTGTGTGTGTGCGTGCGCGTTGTGTGTATGTGTGTCTGCGTGTGCGTGCGTGGCTGCATGTGTACATGTGCGTTTGTATCAAGTTATAACAACCATGAAACGAATACATCAACATATCAGAAGCAGACACTAACATCTACGTTATAAGATAAGACTATCTCCAGCAGACGTGTATGATGAAAGAAGGCAGCACGGTGATAGAAAGCTGTGGGAACTGCGACAGCCTTCCGCTGCACATCTCAGTTCAGAGCGGTGGGAAAAAAACTCATGCGCGCCGCCACCGCCGACTCCGTGGAGTCCGTTCCTCTTCCGTGTGAACTGCAACATGACTCCGGGTTTGCCGGGCTGATTGCCTTTGAAGTGGCGAGGCCGTCATCCATGTTATCGCCGCCATGACAGGCCTGATGCATGACGGGATTCGTCGTCCTCGCCGCGTCATGGCATGCCTGTCAGACACATTTT
>CM065727.1:7505501-7510501 GCA_033310375.1 Conus canariensis
TTTTTTTTTTTTTTTTTTTTTTTTTTTTTTTTTTTTTTTTTTTTTTTTTTTTTTTTTTTTTTTTTTTTTTTTTTTTTTTTTTTTTTTTTTTTTTTTTTTTTTTTTTTTTTTTTTTTTTTTTTTTTTTTTTTTTTTTTTTTTTTTTTTTTTTTTTTTTTTTTTTTTTTTTTTTTTTTTTTTTTTTTTTTTTTTTTTTTTTTTTTTTTTTTTTTTTTTTTTTTTTTTTTTTTTTTTTTTTTTTTTTTTTTTTTTTTTTTTTTTTTTTTTTTTTTTTTTTTTTTTTTTTTTTTTTTTTTTTTTTTTTTTTTTTTTTTTTTTTTTTTTTTTTTTTTTTTTTTTTTTTTTTTTTTTTTTTTTTTTTTTTTTTTTTTTTTTTTTTTTTTTTTTTTTTTTTTTTTTTTTTTTTTTTTTTTTTTTTTTTTTTTTTTTTTTTTTTTTTTTTTTTTTTTTTTTTTTTTTTTTTTTTTTTTTTTTTTTTTTTTTTTTTTTTTTTTTTTTTTTTTTTTTTTTTTTTTTTTTTTTTTTTTTTTTTTTTTTTCGGGGGGGGGGGGGGGGGGGGGGGGGGGGGGGGGGGGGGCGGGAAGGGGGGGGAAGGGGGAAGGGTGGGGGTGATGGGGGGAAGTAGGGGGGGGAGGGGGGGGGAAAGGGTAGAGAAAAACAGTGGGAAACAGCGACATTGAGAAAAACAGATATAAGACAGACTGATAAACAGAGCGACGGAGATGGGTTTTTTTTTTAAGAACCTCTGGCGGAGAGAGAGAGAGAGAGAGGGAGAGAGAGAGAGAGAGAGAGAGGGGCAGAGACAGAGACAGAGAGAGAGAGAGAGAAAGAAAGAAAAAGAAGAGCAAGAGAGAGAGAGAGAGAGAGAGAGAGAGAGAGAGAGAAAATTAAGGCGCGCGACGGAAGAAAGAGAGAGAGGGGTGGTGGTGGAGATGGGAGATAGAGAAGCATGGGGGGGGGGGGGGAAACGGAAGATAATGACAGAAGATGAAGAGAGAGAGAGAGAGAGAGAGAGAGAGAGAGAGGGAAAAGGGAGAGGTGGAAAGGGGAGGGCGAGGGTTGCAGAAATTCAGGGGATTCATATGCTCGTAGCATGATTTTTGGATTGTGTCGCTTATCTCTTTGATTCTTCTCCTCTCTCTCTCTCTCTCTCTCTCTCTCTCTCTCTCCTCTCTCTCACTCTCTCTCTCATCCTCTCTCTCTCTCTCTCTCTCTCTCTCCTCTCTCTCTGTCGGTGCACATGTGAGCGTATGTGCATGCACACACATGTGTAATTGTATGCGTGCGTGTGTATACAATGAGTGTGTGTGTGTGTGCTCCCTCTCTCTCTCTCTCTCTCTCTCTCTCTTCTCTTCTCTCTCTCTCTTTCTCTCTCTCTTATGTATATATTTTTTTTTTTTTGCAAACGGTAAGTATCAGTGCGTGCGCGTCCGTATATGTCTGTGTGCGTGCATGCATGCATGAACGCGCGCGCGCGCGCGCGCGTGTGTGTATGTGTGTGTATGTGTATGCACGCACGAGCATACGTGCTAATTTTCAGTCAGGAAACGTGGTTTTTTTTTTTTTTTCAATTTCCGTCTTTTCCTTTCTTTTCTTGTCTTCTTCTGCCCTCCCGTTATGCCCTCCCCCTTTTCTGTTGTTGTGTGTGTGTGTGTGTTGTGTGTGTGTGTGTGTGTGTGTGTGGAGGAGTCGCATTGCGCATTCTTGGGGCGGACGGAGGATGAGTCAGGTCAGCGTCACATTGATCCTCAACCCTGCACAGCGCAGCACAGCACAGACCTCTGGCTGCACACTTCACCCCCCCCCCCCCCACACCACACACATACACACACCACGCTCCTCCCCCCCCCCTCCCCCGACCCCCGCGCCCTGACAAACCGATCCGTGCACGTGCACACACACACACACACACAGACAGGGACATGGATACAGACATGCCAACCAGCTGAAACATGCAGCTTGACTAATTCCAACGAAAACAAAAGAATCCAGGGCAAAAGGCGGAATTTTTTTTTTTTTTAATCCCCAGCGCGAATGGCGGTGACGGGAAGAAATGAGACAATCCTCCCCCTTCTGTCGCCAGACTGGGCAACAATTGACAGCAACGACAACACGTCTGTCTCTCCCTCTCCCGCTGTCTGCCTTCTGTCGCCACACTGGGCAACAATTGACAGCAACGACAACACGTCTGTCTTCTCCTCTCCCGCTGTCTGCCTTCTGTCGCCAGACTGGGCAACAATTGACAGCAACGACAACACGTCTGTCTCTCCCTCTCCCGCTGTCTGCCTTCTGTCGCCACACTGGGCAACAATTGACAGCAACGACAACACGTCTGTCTTCCCTCTCCCGCTGTCTGCCTTCTGTCGCCACACTGGGCAACAATTAACAGCAACGACAACACGTCTGTCTCTCCCTCTCCCGCTGTCTGCCTTCTGTCGCCACACTGGGCAACAATTGACAGCAACGACAACACGGTCTGTCTCTCCTCTCCCGCTGTCTGCCTTCTGTCGCCACACTGGGCAACAATTGACAGCAACGACAACACGTCTGTCTCTCCCTCTCCCGCTGTCTGCCTTCTGTCGCCACACTGGGCAACAATTGACAGCAACGACAACACGTCTGTCTCTCCCTCTCCCGCTGTCTGCCTTCTGTCGCCACACTGGGCAACAATTGACAGCAACGACAACACGTCTGTCTCTCCCTCTCCCGCTGTCTGCCTTCTGTCGCCACACTGGGCAACAATTGACAGCAACGACAACACGTCTGTCTCTCCCTCTCCCGCTGTCTGCCTTCTGTCGCCACACTGGGCAACAATTGACAGCAACGACAACACGTCTGTCTCTCCCTCTCCCGCTGTCTGCCTTCTGTCGCCACACTGGGCAACAATTGACAGCAACGACAACACGTCTGTCTCTCCCTCTCCCGCTGTCTGCCTTCTGTCGCCACACTGGGCAACAATTGACAGCAACGACAACACGTCTGTCTCTCCCTCTCCCGCTGTCTGCCTTCTGTCGCCACACTGGGCACAATTGACAGCAACGACAACACGTCTGTCTCTCCCTCTCCCGCTGTCTGCCTTCTGTCGCCACACTGGGCAACAATTGACAGCAACGACAACACGTCTGTCTCTCCCTCTCCCGCTGTCTGCCTTCTGTCGCCACACTGGGCAACAATTGACAGCAACGACAACACGTCTGTCTCTCCCTCTCCCGCTGTCTGCCTTCTGTTGCCACACTGGGCAACAATTGACAGCAACGACAACACGTCTGTCTCTCCCTCTCCCGCTGTCTGCCTTCTGTCGCCACACTGGGCAACAATTGACAGCAACGACAACACGTCTGTCTCTCTCCTCTCCCGCTGTCTGCCTTCTGTCGCCACACTGGGCAACAATTGACAGCAACGACAACACGTCTGTCTCTCCCCTCTCCCGCTGTCTGCCTTCTGTCGCCACACTGGGCAACAATTGACAGCAACGACAACACGTCTGTCTCTCCCTCTCCCGCTGTCTGCCTTCTGTCGCCACACTGGGCACAATTGACAGCAACGACAACACGTCTGTCTCTCCCTCTCCCGCTGTCTGCCTTCTGTCGCCACACTGGGCAACAATTGACAGCAACGACAACACGTCTGTCTCTCCTCTCCCGCTGTCTGCCTGCTGTCGTCACGTCCTGGTGATCGGCGCATCATTCTTTCCAAACATGTCTGTCCGTCTGTCTGTCCGTCTGTCTGTCCGTCTGTCTGTCCGTCTGTCTGTCCGTCTGTCTGTCCGTCTGTCTGTCCATCTGTCTGTCCATCCGGAGTTTCACAAGGTGCACGGTGAGGTTCGTTGTTGGTCAGTCTCCCTCTCTGTCTGTCTCTCTGTCTGTCTGTCTGTCTCTTCTCTCTCTCTCTTTCTCTCTCTCTCTCTCTCCCCCTCCCTCCCTCTCTCTCCTCCCTCTCTCTCTCCTCCTCTCTCTCTCTCTTTCTCTTTCTCTCCCTCCCCCTCGCTCTCTCTCCCTCTCTCTCTTGCTCTCTTTCTCTCCCTCCCTCACACACACACACACACACACACACACACACACACACACACACACACACACACACACACACACACACATATATATATATATATTATATAAGTGCACGCTTGCGGCCTACTGCATCGCATACGAGATAAGAGAGGAGAGAGATGAGATGAGATGAGATGAGCAGAGCAGAGAAGAGCAAATCGAACGACAGTAAAACACTTCTCCAATCAGTACTGCATGTCTGATCTCCGTGTGGGCAACGATGTGCTGTGTCTATATCTGTGGGATTTAGTGTTCGAATATCACGAAAATTTCCCATCGCATCCTCCTTCTCCAAACGGGTCAACATTGTGGAAATGGGCGGAGGTAACCGCTAGCTTCAGTTATTCAAAAGAAAAAAAGTAAAAGTTGAATGATGGACATAATAGGGAACTGTACTTCGGAAACAATAAAGATTGAAATGGTGGAAATTAACAGGTATTCTAGTAAAAAAAAAAAACAAAAAGCAAGCAAATGTTAGAAATAGGGAATGAGCAGGTAATTTAGTAAAAAACAAACGAGCCAAATATGGAATGAACAGTTACACCCGTCAATCAAAAAAAAAGGCTCCTACAGTGGAATGAACAGTTACACCATTCAATAAAAAAGTCCCCCTACAGTGGAATGAACAGTCACACCCGTCAATCAAAAAAGGCTCCCTACAGTGGAATGAACAGTCACACCCGTCAATCAAAAAAGGCTCCCTACAGTGGAATGAACAGTTACACCCGTCAATCAAAAAAGGCTCCCTACAGTGGAATGAACAGTCACACCCGTCAATCAAAAAGCTACCTACAGTGGAATGAACAGTTACACCCGTCAATCAAAAGCTCCTACAGTGGAATGAACAGTCACACCCGTCAATCAAAAAAGGCTACCTACAGTGGAATGAACAGTCACACCCGTCAATCAAAAAAGGCTCCCTACAGTGGAATGAACAGTCACACCCGTCAA
>CM065727.1:7515501-7528001 GCA_033310375.1 Conus canariensis
CTTTTTTTTAAACTGTGCTCTGGCAACAAGGTAGTGAGACTGGACAATACATGCCTATTTTCGCAGTGTCTGTTTGGCCATATTGCGTCACACACACACACACACACACGCACGCACGACCACGCACGCACGCACGCGCGGGCACGCACGCGCACGCGCGCGCGCGCGCGCGCACACACACACACACACACACCACACACACACACACACACACACACACACACGACCCACCGACGCACACCCGCGCGCACGCACACACACACACACACAGACGCATGCACGTACATACACAACATCTTAATCTGTCTACCTATCTACCTACCTATCTATTTATCTATCCACCCCTGTATAATTTAGTATATCCCTCTCTTTGTTTATCTATCTGTCTATCTGTCTACATATAGACATATATATAAAGTATGTGTGTATATATATATGTACGACCAACAGGAAGTGTTGGATGCCTTCACTGTGTACAGTGGAACTCAATCGGGAAAATGCACAGATATTAATCCCGTTCCTTAAAATCTGTGTGGTGGTCAAGCTCACTCGCTAAAAGGAGGAGAAGAAGGAGGAGGACGAGAAGAAGAAGGGAAGAGGAAGAAGAAGAAGAAGAAGAAATGTAGAATAAATTTCCGCATAAGAGCACAGTGAAAGATGAGAAAGGCTCCGGCCCCTTTCTGTGACAGGGGAATGAGGGGAAAGGTCACCAGGTGGCTGGCCTGGCCGGCACGTGCAACGCGTCTGGTTGACGTCCGTGGCGTGCCGGTGGTCCCACACCGCTTGGTCTTCATTGTGTAAGGTGCTCGTTGTGCGTCAGCTTTATCCGGTGCGTCCGACATAGGGGCTTGGTGTTCCTCACTTCGTCATCACTATTGTCTTCACTGAGGAATCCTGTATGGTGGGACTGGTTTGTCTCCAATCGTCTTCATGACGGTCATCGCTGGGGAGTCCAGCATAGGAGTTTATTAGCCTTAAAACGTCATCATTACTGTTTTCACTGAGGAGTGGGAGCTTTTTTTTTTTTTTTTTTTTAGACATAAGATCCTAGTGATTGAGGAGTCTTTTTGACAAGAGCTTTTTGTTCCGAAAGGTCGTGATTAACTGTGTTACTGAGGAATCCAACATAGACACTGTTTTTTTAAATTGTTCAGGTCATAATAACCGAGGAGTTCCACATCGGAGCTTCTTTGCCTCAAAATATCGTGGTTACTGTTTTTCCTGAAGAGTGCGGCTCAGGAGCTTATTTGCCCCAAAAGTTATGATTAGGCTACTTTCTTCATTCAATAAACCTTTTCCATTTCTATTTGCATTTTCATTTATCTGCCCCCCCCCCCCCCTCCCGCTCTCTCTCTCTCTCTCTCTCTCTCTCTCTCTCTCAAAATCTCTCAATCCCTCTCTTTCTCTCCACCCCCCTCCCTCTCTCTCTCTCTCTCTTTCTCTCCCTCACCACCCCTCTCTCTCCTCGCTTCCACCACAGAAAGAAAGATCAAACACTCTCTCACTGACCTGAAAAAAAGGAAGTTGGAAGAGACTCTTTACTGTTGGAGAACAATGAAAGATGAGAAGAGTTCCGGCCTGCTTTGTGACAGGGGGAATGGAGGGCAATGTCACGTGGTGGCTGACAGGCACGTGCAGCGTGTCTGGTTGACGTCTGTGGCGTGCCGGTAGTCCCACACCGCTTGGCCTTGATTGTCTGTTCTTCGTTGGCTGACTGTGGGCTGTGTCTGGGGACTCCCATCCCTGTCTGAGTCTCTTGACACCTCTCTGTCTCTCTCTCTGTCTCTATCTCTCTGTCTGTCTCTGTCTCTGTCTGTCTGTCTGCCTCTCTGTTTTGTCTGTCTGTCTGTCTGTCTCTCTCCCTCTCTCTCTCTGTCTCTCTCTCTGTCTGTCTCTCTGTCTGTCAGTCTCTCACTCTCTCTCTCTCTCTCTCTCTCTCTCTCTCTCTCTCTCTCTCTCTCTCTCCCCCTCTCTCTCTCTGTGTCGTGGATGAGTCATAATTATCGCGAAAAGTATTCAGAACATTATTCGAGTTAGGCTCTGGTGGTAAGACAAACTGGGTATCTTGACATTCGCTGTAAATCATATATGTTTGCTTTTTGGTGGGGGGAGGGGGGGGAGGGGGGTGTTAAACCAAAGTGTTGAAGGAATGAAACAGTTTCTCGCTGACTTTAAAGAAAGACTAGTAGTACTTTGCAGATGACAAGACTGAGATTTTCATGTCAAGAACAATGACAGATTTAGTGTATACAGGACTGTTGCACAATAGCCATCCGAAAAAATGCATTTAATGTTGAATCTAGACACACATGTCAAGATTATTACAAGAAGATTCAGATTGGTATTTCAGATATTGCTGTACATAGATGTTGTTGTCCGTCGAGACGACAAGACCATCTAGTCATCCTGGGATCGGGGGTGAGTGCGTAGATGGCTGGTCAGGCCGATCTGCGCCCGGAAAGATCTATCACAGTACGGACATAGATATTGATACAAACAACATACATACCCCTGTTGATTTGATTTGACCATTGTGTGAAGAAGAGAAAGAAGACGAAGTGCATTGTGTGAAGAAGAGAAAGAAGACGAAGTGCATATTGTTCTGTGCTGTCCTTTACTAAACGAAATAGGGGAACGTCATACACATTTGAAATACTATGGATTTCCAAGACTTTTCAGATGAAGTTTTCTTCTAGCTTCCAGTAATGAGCGGACAGCTAGAAACATGTCCATTTACCTCTGTAATAGTCTGAGCAAAACTCTGAAAAATATGGCCCCAGCGTGAAGTGCAAGCTTTAAAAATGGTTTGTGTGTGTGTTTTTTTTACATTGTGGAAAGGGTCCCTTATCTCATGAAGTAAAGTTTACCAAAATCTGCGGGGACCTGATCTATTTTTAGACATGTTTTCTATTTTTAGCTCAGCTCCACTGGTGATTTCAAAAACTTATCCATATGATGAACATTTACCATGAAAAGTGTTTTTTTAATTTCTTGAGGCAAATTTCAATTCACTCTTGCTTTAAATGACAGCAATAGTAATGATAATAATAACTATTATTAGAATTATCAATATTATGGGTTTGTGCATGCACGTGTGAGCGCACATGCATGTGTTAACAAATCCACAAACGTTTGTTTACATGATTTAGAAAATTTGGTCATCATATAAAATAATAATGAAAACAACTATACATGTATATAACTTGGGAGGAATATGAGACGATTTCTGTCATTCATTATCTTCCTTTGTCACAGAAAAAAATGTCACATTAAAGTATGTGCTTCAGAGGCACTGTCATCCTGAGCCACAGTTTCTTCAGATTCACCACTACAAATAAGACTGCACTTAAATGTAATCATGCTGAAACACAGTACAGTTTTGATTTTGTGTTCAAAAATCAAGACAATAGTTTACAAATAACCTTGTGACTGCTTTCGAAATCAACAGATTTCTCTTACCGAGTATATAAATGGAGACATTACTCATTGTCGTCTGAAGAATCGCTGTCATCAAAGCACGCCATCTTCTGTATGGAGCTTAAACAACTTTCCTCTCTGCACTCACTGCAAGCAACACCACACACAAGACGGTGCTGTCTGCATGAACACTTGGCCGTTTGGCAGTCAGTTTTGCAGCTACATTTAATGATGTTCAGCAGCTCCTCTGGGGCAGCAGGCTAATCACAGCAGACTGGAAGCAACATACCGCTGGTTCTTTGCCATCCCCTTTCAAGTTGGTTGAGATAGAAATCAGGACTGCCGTTATTGAGAAAAAGCCACTGTTGCGCTTGGTAGTAGCATCGCATGGAATGGAACTTCGCTGCTGATGCTGTTGGAGGTAGTTTGGTTGCAAAGCTGAAGAGCTGACGACCAGCCTCTGGGAATACTTGACATATCGGAGTCTATCAAGCTTGTCGTCAGATCTCCCACCAAACAGAAATACAAGGGCAGTCTCACCAGCTGCAACCACCTCCTGTGTGTCACTTTTCCGAAGAAAGACGTCTGCCTGCTTTCGAAAAAAACTCCGAAATTGCCAGCTTTTTCAAGGGAAGCGATTTTCCCAAAGAAAAAATAGCGCTGGTAGTGTCACACCCCCAAACGCATGGGCAAAAAGAATTCTGCAGCAAACATCTGTGCCCAAAGTTTCTTGGATAGATCGTATGTCCCACACTCTGGAATCTTTCTTAGTTCCTGAAGACATGAAATAAACTGGGTGGTGATCTGATCCGAGATGATGCTGGAGTAGCACCAGAAGGTCGGTGTCCTTGCCTGCAAGTACTGTTTTCACCTCCACTGCTTTTTCAAGGGTTGTCTTGACGATGAGACAATCAGCATCTCCATTTGCATGCAACACGTCAACGCTGCTGCTCTGAAGGGAGTGGCTGAGCAAGTCTATGAAACGTTGTTGTAAGGATTGGCCAGCAACTGCTCTTTATATCCACAGAGAGCCATTTCCGGTTGGAAAGCAATGTCTCTGGCAGTGGTGTTTTGTTTCGTTCTATGGAGGTGTGCAGCATCTTCTGTGGACGATCTGCAGTGTCCATCAAACACAACTGACACTTTCGTGTATCTTCGAATGACAAAATCCATGTACATGGCAACGGTCTCCGAATAAGTTGCTCCACTGGGCCAAGGGATACGGTGAAGTAGAGACCCCCCATCGATGACTGTGAATGCACCAGGTGGAGTGCTTGGACTGACTTGTTTGGTTGATGTCCAAATGTAGTCTGCTAGAGCTGCCTTGTTTGCTCTTCTTGGAAGACCACATGCATCAAACAGCGAAGATGGAACATTAGTTAGTGCATATTTCAACGAATCTTCCAACAGATTTAGAGTTTTTTCAGCTGTTTTTGTCAGTCTTTGGAACAAAAGATTCGGGTCAACTGTCATCGCATCATTGTTGACTTTGATCACAGTTCCTGAAGCCATTGTCTTTGCTTGATTTTTCTTCGAGAAGGTGACATCTGCAAAGCTCTTGCCAGTCATGGATTTCAAAATTTCATCCCCAATTTCTTTTGCTTTGTCAGGATTTGCTGCTTGGTCTGCTGTTTCCACTTCCAATGCTCATCAACACATCCGTTTCACCAAGTGGATTCCTTTGCTGCAAATAACGTAGGATCACGGTTGTGACTCATGCTGATGTCCTCATGCTGCTCGCTGGTCTTCAGGCAGACTTCTGTCACAGACTGCATTGCGACGCTGATCTCGGTGCACGCAGGCATGCACAACAACCAGACAGACCGCTCTCCTTCCCCTAGGCCAGTCCCTCGAGTTAGACCTCCACCGGCTTTCAGACTTCGCATCAGAACCTGTTCTATAATGAGGTCAGTTGACAGACCTGCCCAAAATCGGTCAGATCGTCTAATGACGTGGTGCCCACAAAAAAATTCCTGATTAACAACAGGATGTGTTTTTTCTAGAGCTTTCATTTGTTGCACAAAAAACAACCCCAGACAGCCCCTTTCCCCATCATTTAAAAATTCTGTTAGTATGTTCTTTGCAGAGCATCCCACTCCCTCTCCTATAAAAAAAAAAAAATTTGGTAACAGTGATTTTAAAACAAAAGATCCCACACACACGATAAAGTATAGTATTAAAATGCAAAAGCAAAACAGAAAGCATAACAATTAATGTTGAAAAGAGAAAGTATATTAATAAAACAAAAGACAACACCCCATTAGTAGCTGTGCATTTTGGGCTACAACCTGTACTGGATATAAGATTAGATCATGAAATGAATTTTACAATTAGAAAACATTTATATTTAACGTATTATTTTCCATCTTGTCGATGAAAACCAAGAGCTATAAAAGACTATGATAACCAAAATTAACCATTTAAATATAAACGTAATAAATTTGCCAAGGGAGTTAATCACGCTTTCTTTTTTTCGGGCTCACTCAACTGAAATGTCTTTGTTTACATGTTCAGGTATTGTTTGTCGAGCTGAAAACTACTTTTATTCTTTAATGTTATGCTCCCATAGCCATTACACAACTACAGATAAAAGCATTGAAGACTGCACTCCTCCGACCGGTTTCTCCGACGCCGCCATCTTCCCAAGTTTGCGTGTGTGTGTGTGTTTTTTTTTTGCATTCAAGGGAAGTAACTCGTGGGTTGAAACCTTACTCTTACTCGGTTCGTTTTTAGGCCCTAGGGCATCGCTCAGGTGGTGAACTTATTTTTCTAGTGTTGTACGTGGTGTCGTGCGTCAGTTTATTCATAAAACAATTTTAAAGCTTGCACTTCAATCTGGAATATTCTATTGCTCAGACTATAAAGCATTGAAGTTACTATCTGGTCTTGTTTCTTAAGGTATGGTATTGAATGAGCTCTGACCGTTAGAAATATTGGAATGATGTCCTGCTGCACCCCGTCATGAGGGGCAATGGCCTATTTGTGAATAAAGTATCTGTATCCCGTATCTAACTGTCTGCCTCTCTTTCTCTGTCTATCTCTGTCTCTCTCTTTTTCTCACTCTCTCTGTCTTTCTGTCTCTGTCTCTTTCTGTCTGTCTGTCTCTGTCTCCCTGCCTCTCTCTCTCTGCGTCTCATCTATCTCTCTCCTCTCTCTCTCTCTCTCTCTCTCTCTCCTCTCTCTCTCTCTCCTCTGCCGCTCTGTCACGGTCTTTGTCTCTCTCCATCTCTGTCTGTCTGTCTGTCTCTGTCTCTGTCTTTCTGTGTCTTGTCTGTCTGTCTCTTTGTCTCTGTCTCTGTCTCGTCTCTCTCTCTCTCTCTCTCTCGTCTCTGTCTGTCTGTCTGTCTGTCTGTCTCTCTCTCTCTCTCTGTTTTTGTCTTTGTCTCTGTCTCTCGTTGTCCCTGTTTATCTGTCTTTGTCTGTCTGTCTCAGTCTCTCTGTCTCTGTTTCTGTCTCTGTTTCTGTCTCTCTCTGTCCCTCTCTCTGTCTCTGTCTGTCTCTTTGTCTTTGTCTCTGTCTCTCTTTGTCTCTGTTTATCTATCTTGTCTGTCTGTCTCTGTCCGTCTGTCTGTCTGTCTCAGTCTCTCTGTCTCTGTTTCTGTCTCTCTCTGTCCCTCTCTCTGTCTCTGTCTGTCTGTCTCTGTCTGTCTGTCTGTCCCTCTCTCTCTCTCTCTCTCTCTGGTTTAAACAGTTTTATTTCCATGAACATAACATACACATTGAACACAAAGCACATTTGCCAGGATAACAAGAGGACTCTTATGTACAGCCCTGGCGGTGAGACTTGCAGAATAAACATGTGACTGATGGCTGCCTCGCTAAAATGTATAATACAACATATTACCATAACAGACAAGTTTAAACACTTAAACTCTCTCTTGCTGTCTTTGTCTCTGTTTCTGTCTGTCTCTCTATGTCTCTGTCTCTGTCTCTCTTTGTCTCCATGTCTGTCTGTCTGTCTGTCTGTCTGTCTCTCTCTCTCTCTCTCTCTCTCTCTCTCTCTCCTCCTCTCTCTCCGCCCTCTCTCTCTCTCTCTGTCTCCCTTCCTCTCCCCCCCTCCCCTCTCTCTCTCTCAGTCCGCCCCTGTCACTCTCAGTCTGTCTGTCACTGTTTTTTCGTTCTCTGTCTGGCTTTGCTCGGTTATTTTTTCCTTCCACCTTCCTGTTTGTTTAGGAGACGGTGTGAGATAGATTTGCCCGTCCCCTCTGGGGAGAAAGAACGCTGGTGCTGGGAATTCTCCCAGACTGTCTCCTAGACAAAGCTGCTCATCGATTGAAGGAGCTGAGCGCTGGTGACTGGGGAGGCCGTGGTGCCTACGTTTGGCCCTGAGTTCTAAGCTGATTTTTAGGGGCTTTCTGTACAACCTTTCTTTTCTGTTGTATTCTGGTTTTGTGGGATCCGTATGGGATCTATCTGCACATTACAATTGGGACCTATTCGTTCGTTTTGTCCTGATCGTAAAGGTTACGTGTGGGATCTATTGGTACATTTTATACTGAGCATCAAGTTTACATTTGGGGTGTATTGGTACGTTTTGTCCTGATCATGAAAGTTACATTGGGGGCCTGTTTGGTACATTTTATCCTGACCATAAAGGTTTTATTTGGGAGCTCTCGGTACGTGTTATCCTGATTTTAAAGGTTACATTAGGGATCTATATGGGTATGTTTTATCCTGATCATAAAGGTTTTATTTGGGAGCTCTTGGTACGTTTTATCCTGATTTTAAATGTTACATTAGGGATCTATTGGTACGTTTATCCTGATCATAAAGGTTATATTTGGGACCTATTGGAACGCGTTAGCCTGATCATGAAAGTTGAATTTGGGACCTATTCGAACGTTTTATCCTGATCATAAAACTTAGATTTGGAACTTATTGGTACGTTTTTATCCTGGTCATAAAACTTACATTTTGGACCTATTGGTACGTTTTATCCTGATCATAAAACTTAGATTTGGGACATATTGGTACGTTTTATCCTGATCATAAAACTTAGATTTGGGACCTATTGGTACGTTTTATCCTGATCATAAAATTTAATTTTGGGACCTATTGGTAAGTTTTATCCTGATCATAAAAGTTAATTTTGGGACCTATTCGCACGTTTTATCTTGATCATAAAAGATAATTTTGGGACCTATTCGCACGTTTTATCCTGATCATAAAATAGCTCCAAGAGATGTGTAGTGATGTCGTGGCTACTTCTAGAACGGATGTTTGTAGTAGTATCCGAACTAGCCGTGGCAGCAATGAAGACAGATATGCTGGTCGTCCTAGTCTCCAAGAGATGTGTAGTGATGTCGTGGCTACTTCTAGAACGGATGTTTGTAGTAGTATCGAACTAGCCGTGGCAGCAATGAAGACATATATGCTGGTCGTCTAGCTCCAAGAGATGTGTAGTGATGTCGTGGACTACTTCTAGAACGGATGTTTGTAGTAGTATCGAACTAGCCGTGGGCAGCAATGAAGACAGTATATGCTGGTCGTCCTAGCTCCAAGAGATGTGTAGTGATGTCGTGACTACTTCTAGAACGGATGTTTTATGTAGTATCGGAACTAGCCGTGGCAGCAATGAAGACAGTATATGCTGGTCGTCCTAGCTCCAAGAGATGTGTAGTGATGTCGTGACTACTTCTAGAACGGATGTTTGTAGTAGTATCCGGAATCTAGCCGTGGCAGCAAAGAAGACATCATATGCTGGTCGTCCTAGCTCCAAGAGATGTGTAGTGATGTCGTGACTACTTCTAGAACGGATGTTTGTAGATAGTATCTGAACTAGCCGTGGCAGCAATGAAGACAGATATGCTGGTCGTCCTAGTCTCAAGAGATGTGGTAGTGATGTCGTGACTACTTCTAGAACGGATGTTTGTAGTAGTATCGGAACTAGCCGTGGCAGCAATGAAGACAGTATATGCTGGTCGTCCTAGCTCCAAGAGATGTGTAGTGATGTCGTGGACTACTTCTAGAACGGATGTTTTGATAGTAGTAACGGAACTAGCCGTGGCAGCAATGAAGACAGTATTGCTGGTCGTCCTAGCTCCAAGAGATGTGTAGTGATGTCGTGACTACTTCTAGAACGGATGTTTGAGTAGTATCCGAACTAGCCGTGGCAGCAATGAAGACAGATTATGCTGGTCGTCCTAGCTCCAAGAGATGTGTAGTGATGTCGTGACTACTTTCTAGAACGGATGTTTGTAGTAGTATCGAACTAGCCGTGGCAGCAATGAAGACAGTATATGCTGGTCGTCCTAGCTCCAAGAGATGTGTAGTGATGTCGTGAGCTACTTCTAGAACGGATGTTTGTAGTAGTATCGAATAGCCGTGGCAGCAATGAAGACAGTATATGCTGGTCGTCCTAGCTCCAAGAGATGTGTAGTGATGTCGTGGACTACTTCTAGAACGGATGTTTGTAGTAGTATCGAACTAGCCGTGGCAGCAATGAAGACAGTATATGCTGGTCGTCCTAGCTCCAAGAGATGTGTAGTGATGTCGTGGCTACTTCTAGAACGGATGTTTGTAGTAGTATCGAACTAGCCGTGGCAGCAATGAAGACAGTATATGCTGGTCGTCCTAGCTCCAAGAGATGTGTAGTGATGTCGTGACTACTTCTAGAACGGATGTTTGTAGTAGTATCGAACTAGCCGTGGCAGCAATGAAGACAGTTATGCTGGTCGTCCTAGCTCCAAGAGATGTGTAGTGATGTCGTGCTACTTCTAGAACGGATTGTTTGTAGTAGTATCGAACTAGCCGTGGCAGCAATGAAGACAGTATATGCTGGTCGTCCTAGCTCCAAGAGATGTGTAGTGATGTCGTGACTACTTCTAGAACGGATGTTTGTAGTAGTATCGAACTAGCCGTGGCAGCAATGAAGACAGTATATGCTGGTCGTCCTAGCTCCAAGAGATGTTGTAGTGATGTCGTGACTACTTCTAGAACGGATGTTTGTAGTAGTATCGAACTAGCCGTGGCAGCAATGAAGACAGATATGCTGGTCGCCTAGCTCCAAGAGATGTGTAGTGATGTCGTGACTACTTCTAGAACGGATGTTTGTAGTAGTATCGAACTAGCCGTGGCAGCAATGAAGACAGATATGCTGGTCGTCCTAGCTCCAAGAGATGTGTAGTGATGTCGTGACTACTTCTAGAACGGATGTTTGTAGTAGTATCCGAACTAGCCGTGGCAGCAATGAAGACAGTATATGCTGGTCGTCCTAGCTCCAAGAGATGTGTAGTGATGTCGTGTACTTCTAGAACGGATGTTTGTAGTAGTATCGAACTAGCCGTGGCAGCAATGAAGACAGTATATGCTGGTCGTCCTAGCTCCAAGAGATGTGTAGTGATGTCGTGACTACTTCTAGAACGGATGTTTGTAGTAGTATCGAACTAGCCGTGGCAGCAATGAAGACAGTATATGCTGGTCGTCCTAGCTCCAAGAGATGTGTAGTGATGTCGTGACTACTTCTAGAACGGATGTTTGTAGTAGTATCGAACTAGCCGTGGCAGCAATGAAGACAGTATATGCTGGTCGTCCTAGCTCCAAGAGATGTGTAGTGATGTCGTGACTACTTCTAGAACGGATGTTTGTAGTAGTATCGGAACTAGCCGTGGCAGCAATGAAGACAGTATATGCTGTCGTCTAGCTCCAAGAGATGTGTAGTGATGTCGTGCTACTTCTAGAACGGATGTTTGTAGTAGTATCGGAACTACCCGTGGCAGCAATGAAGACAGTATATGCTGGTCGTCTAGCTCCAAGAGATGTGTAGTGATGTCGTGACTACTTCTAGAACGGATGTTTGTAGTAGTATCGAACTAGCCGTGGCAGCAATGAAGACAGTATATGCTGGTCGTCCTAGCTCCAAGAGATGTGTAGTGATGTCGTGCTACTTCTAGAACGGATGTTTGTAGTAGTATCGGACTAGCCGTGGCAGCAATGAAGACAGTATATGCTGGTCGTCCTAGCTCCAAGAGATGTGTAGTGATGTCGTGACTACTTCTAGAACGGATGTTTGTAGTAGTATCGAACTAGCCGTGGCAGCAATGAAGACAGTATATGCTGGTCGTCCTAGCTCCAAGAGATGTGTAGTGATGTCGTGCTACTTCTAGAACGGATGTTTGTAGTAGTATCGAACTAGCCGTGGCAGCAATGAAGACAGTATATGCTGGTCGTCCTAGCTCCAAGAGATGTGTAGTGATGTCGTGACTACTTCTAGAACGGATGTTTGTAGTAGTATCGAACTAGCCGTGGCAGCAATGAAGACAGTATATGCTGGTCGTCCTAGCTCCAAGAGATGTGTAGTGATGTCGTGACTACTTCTAGAACGGATGTTTGTAGTAGTATCGAACTAGCCGTGGCAGCAATGAAGACAGTATATGCTGGTCGTCCTAGCTCCAAGAGATGTGTAGTGATGTCTGACTACTCTGAAGATGTTGTAGTGTACGACTAGCCTGCCAAGAAGAAGTATATGTGTCGTCTACTCCAGAATGGTATGTGTGTGTACTCAGAACGGTGTTGATAGACGAATAGCCTGGCGCCATGAAGACAGTAATGTGTCGTCCTAGCTCAAGTTTGTAGGATGTGTGTACTTCTAGAACGATGTTTGAGTAGACGAACTGCCGTGCAGCATAAGAAGTATATGTGTCGTCTACTCCAAGAGATTGTGTTGTCGTGTACTTCGAACGATGTTTGAGTAATGAACAGCCGTGGCGCTGAAGACAGAATATGCTGGTCGTCCTACTTCAGAGATGTGTAGTGATTCGGACTACTCAGAAGAGAGTATATGAACTAGCGTGCAGCAATGAAGAAGTATGCTGGTCGTCTAGTCAAGAGATGTGTAGTGAGTCGTGCACTTTGAACGATTTTGTGTATATCCGAATAGCGTGGAGAATGAGACAGTATAATGCGGTTTCCTAGTCAAGAATGGTAGTGATGTCGTGACTACTTCTAGACGGAGTTTGTAGTAGTATGACTACTCAGAATGAAGACAGATAGCTGGCGTCCTAGTCCAAGAGATGTGTAGTGATGTCGTGACTACTTCTAGAACGGATGTTTGTAGTAGTATCGAACTAGCCGTGGCAGCAATG
>CM065727.1:7533001-7538001 GCA_033310375.1 Conus canariensis
GTGTGTGCGTGTGTGTGGTGTGTGTGTTGTCTGTGTGTGTGCGTGCGTACGTGCGTGTGAGTGCATGCGTGTATGTATGTGTACGTGTGCGTGTGTGTGTGTGTGCTTGTGGGTGTGTGTGCGCGCGCGCATGTGCGTGTGTGTGTGTGCGCGCGCGTGCGTGTGTGCGCGCGCGCGCGCATGCGTGCACTGTACGTAATTACACGCGCGTTCTCGGGCACAAAACACATATCTCTCGACATCTGCACATATTCCGTTGTTTATGCCTTTATCACTATCATGACTGTGCGCCTCACCGCGGCTGTGTGAAAGCAGAGTACTGCCATTGCTGCTGTGGTGTGCGTGGCCCAGCGGATAAACCACTCTTCTTTTCATGCCAAGGTTCTAAGGTCAAACCTTCCTTCAGACATCCAGGTTAGCGTCGGTTTTCTTTTCGAAGCTACCGTCTGCTCAGACTACAGCCGCAGTCAAGTCTATGGGATCAGATGTTGACATTGAAGTCGTATGTGTGAGAACGATTGCACGAAAAAAATAAAAAATAGAAATCTGTCGTTAATGTCACTTGCATTCTTCGCAACGAGTTAAGTCTTCGTATCTGCTGTGGGATGGAGGACAGTGACAAGCAAAATAATAATAATTTTTAAAAAAGCAAACAAGCACACCGGTGCCCTATTGAGATGTAAATCCCGATGCACATGTGGATACCTGAAAGGTGGGGTTACAAGCGGTCTCAGACGCAAAGCCTTCACTCCTTAGAAGCGGATTTTTTTTTTTTTTTTTTTTGGGTGGGGGGGTGGATGGAAAGGGGATGGGAGATGGACCTTTTCTGTTTGTCCTCTGTGATTATCTCTCCGTGTGTGTTAGGTGCATGGTACACTGCAGACGTAATTGGTTTAGAGTTGTGTGCCTTGAATCGTTTTCAGTAGATTAGCAAAAGTTGCTCTCCTCTGTCTAGTCTTGCTAGTTTTTGACTGGTGTTGAACACATCAGTGTGTGTGTGTGTGTGTTGTGTTTTTTCTTCTCTCTCTTCTCTCTCTTTCTCCCTCCTCTCTCTCTCTTCTCTCTCTTCTCTTCTCTTCTCTCTCTCTCTCTCTCTTTCCGCCCCTCCCCTTCTCTTCTTCTCTTCTGTCTCTCTCTCCTCTCCCTCCTCCCCCTCTTCTCTCTCTGTCTCTCTCTCCCTCCCTTCCCCCCCTCTCTCTCTCTTCTGTCTCTCTCTCTCCCCTCCCCTCCCCCCCCCCCCCTTCTCTCTCTTTCAATGTGGTGGGACTTAATTCCTCTGTTACAGCAGACCATCTTTTCTCTCTCTCTCTCCTCCTCCCCCCCTCTCTCTCTTTCATGGGGTGTGACTTATTCTCTGTTACAGCAGAACCTCTGTTTCTCTCTCTCTCTCTCCCCCCTCCCCCCTCCTCTCTTCAATTGGGTGTTGACTTATTTCTCTGTTACAGCAGAACCATCTGTTTCTCTCTATCTGTGTCCTTCCCCTCTTCTCTCTTCCCCTTTTGTCTCACTTTCTCTCTACCACACCCCTCTCCACTCTTACGCCCCCCCCTCCTCCTACAGTCTCTTTGTGGGTGTGTGTGTGTGTGGTGTGTGTGTGTGTGTGTGTGTGTGTTGTGGTGTGGTGTGTGTGTGTGTGTTGTGTTGTGTGTGTGCGTGCGTGTCGTTGTTGAGTGCATGCGTGTATGTATGTGTACGTCGTGCGTGTGTGTGTGTGTTGCTTGTGGTGTGTGTGCGCGCGCGCATGTGCGTGTTGTTGTGTGTGCCGCGCGTGCGTGTGTGCGCGCGCGCGCGCATGCGTGCACTGTACGTAATTACACGCGCGTTCTCGGGCACAAACACATATCTCTCGACATCTGCACATATTCCGTTGTTTATCCTTTATCACTATCATGACTGTGCGCCTCACCGCGGCTGTGTGAAAGCAGAGTACTGCCATTGCTGCTGTGGTGTGCGTGGCCCAGCGGATAAACCACTCTTCTTTTCATGCCAAGGTTCTAAGGTCAAACCTTCCTTCAGACATCCAGGTTAGCGTCGGTTTTCTTTTCGAAGCTACCGTCTGCTCAGACTACAGCCGCAGTCAAGTCTATGGATCAGATGTTGACATTGAAGTCGTATGTGTGAGAACGATTGCACGAAAAAAATAAAAAATAGAAATCTGTCGTTAATGTCACTTGCATTCTTCGCAACGAGTTAAGTCTTCGTATCTGCTGTGGGATGGAGGACAGTGACAAGCAAAATAATAATAATTTTTAAAAAAGCAAACAAGCACACCGGTGCCCTATTGAGATGTAAATCCCGAATGCACAGTGTGGATACCTGAAAGGTGGGGTTACAAGCGGTCTCAGACGCAAAGCCTTCACTCCTTAGAAGCTGGATTTTTTTTTTTTTTTTTTTTTGGGGGGGGGTGGATGGAAAGGGGATGGGGAGTGGACCTTTTCTTGTTTGTCCTCTGTGATTATCTCTCCGTGTGTGTTAGGTGCATGGTACACTGCAGACGTAATTGGTTTAGAGTTGTGTGCCTTGAATCGTTTCAGTAGATTAGCAAAAGTTGCTCTCCTTGTCTAGTCTTGGCTAGTTTTGACTGGTGTTGAACACATCAGTGTGTGGTTGTGTGTGTTGTGTGTGTTGTGTGGTGTTTGTGTGTGTGTGTGTTGTTGTTTCTTCTCTCTCTCTCTCTCTCTCTCTCTTCTCTCTCTTCTCTCTCTTCTCTCTCTCTCTCTCTCTCTCTCTCTTCTCTTCCCTCTTCTCTTCTCTTCTCTTCTCTCTCTCTCTCTCTCTCTCTCTCTTCTCTTCTCTCTCTCTCTCTCTTCTCTCTCTCTCTCTCTCTCCTCTCTCTCTCTCTCTTCTCTCTCTTCTTTTCTCTCTCTTCTCTTCTCTCTCTCCCCTCTTCTCTCTCTCTCTCTTCTCTCTCTCTCTCTTCTCTTCTTTCATCTCCTCTCTTCTCTCTTCTCTTCTCTTCTCTTCTCTTTCTCTCTCTCTCTCCTCTCTCTCCTTCTTTTCTCTTCTGTCTCTCTCTCTCTCTCCCTCCCTCCCCCCTCTCTCTCTTTCAATGTGGGTGTGGACTTAATCCCTCTGTTACAGCAGAACCATCTGTTTCTCTCTATCTGTGTCCCCTTCCCCTCTTCTCTCTTCCCCTTTTGTCTCACTTTCTCTCTACCACACCCCTCTCCACTCTTACGCCCCCCCCCCTCCCTCCTAACAGTCTCTTTGTGGTGTGTGTGTGTGTGTGTGTGTGTGTGTGTGTTGTGTGTGTGTGTGTGTCTGTGTTTGTGTGTGTGTCTGTGTGTGTGTGTGTGTGTGTGTGTGTGTGTGTCTGTGTCTGTGTGGCGTGCGTGCGTGCGTGTGAGTGCATGCGTGTATGTATGTGTACGTGTGCGTGTGTGTGTGTGTGCTTGTGGGTGTGTGTGCGCGCGCGCATGTGCGTGTGTGTGTGTGCGCGCGCGTGCGTGTGTGTGCGCGCGCGCGCATGCGTGCACTGTACGTAATTACACGCGCGTTCTCGGGCACAAAACACATATCTCTCGACATCTGCACATATTCCGTTGTTTATGCCTTTATCACTATCATGACTGTGCGCCTCACCGCGGCTGTGTGAAAGCAGAGTACTGCCATTGCTGCTGTGGTGTGCGTGGCCCAGCGGATAAACCACTCTTCTTTTCATGCCAAGGTTCTAAGGTCAAACCTTCCTTCAGACATCCAGGTTAGCGTCGGTTTTGTGTGTTGTGTTGTGTTGCGTGCGTCGTGGTGATGCATGCTGTAGTTGTTACTGTGCGTGTTGTGTGTTGTTGGTGTGTGCGCGCGCGCATTCTTTTGTGTGCCGCGGTCGTTTGGCGCGCGCAGCGGCACTATAATACACGCGCGTTCTCGGCACAACAATCTTCGACATGACAATCGTGTTATGCTTTATCCATCTATGTGCGCCTACGCGGTTAAAGCAAGTACGCCATGTGTGTTCTGCCGATAACACTCTCTTATCAGGTTTAGGTCAACCTTCCTCAACATCAGGTAGCGCGTTCTTTCGATACTCTGCTCAACACCCAGTCAAGTCTAGATATTGAATTGAATCGTATGTTGAGAAGATTGCACGAAAAAAAAAATAGAAACTGTCGTTAAGTCATGCATCTCGAGATTATCTTCGATCCTGTGATGGAGAATGACAACAAAAATATATTTTAAAAGCAACAACAACGTGCCTATGAGATAACCGATGCACATGAACCTAGTGGTAATCAGACCAAGCTCACTCCTAGACTTTTTTTTTTTTTTTTTTTGGGGGGTGATGGAAGGATGGGATGACTTTCTGTTGTCCTGTGTTATCTTCCGTTGTTTAGTGCATGAACTGCAGGATGTTGATGTGCTTATGTTCATAATCAAAGTTGCTCTCTGTTAGTTCTATTTTGATGTGTACACATCGTGTGTGTGTGTTTGTGGTGTGTTGTGTGGTTGTTTTTTTTTTCTTTTCTCTTCTTCTTCTCTCTTCTTCTCTCTCTTTCTCTCTCTCTCTCTTTCTCTTTTCTCTCTTTCTTTCTCTTTTCTTCTCTCTCTCTCTCTCTCCTCCTCTCTCTTCTCTTCTCTCTCTTTCTCTTCCTCTCTCTCTCTTCTCTTCTCTCTCTTTTTTCTCTTTCTCTTTCTCTCTCTTTTCTGTCCCTCTCTCTCCTCCCTCCCCCCTCTCTCTTTCATGGGGTGACTTATCTTACAGCAACATCTTTCTCCTTGTCCTCCCTTTCTCTCTTCCCTTGTCACTTCTCTACACACTCTCACCTAGCCCCCCTCCCTCCTACATTTTGTGGTTGTTGGTGTTGTGTGTGTGGTGTGTGTTTGTTGTGTGTGTGTGTGTGTGTGTGTGGCTGGGTGCGTGTATAGCGTGTATGTTGTACTTGCTGTTGTGGTTGTGGTGTGTGGCCGCGCAGTGCGTTGTGTGGTGCGCGCCGGTGTGGCGCCCGCATGCGTGCAGTACGAATTAACCGCGTTCTCGGCAAAACATCTCCGACTTGACAATC
>CM065727.1:7548001-7550501 GCA_033310375.1 Conus canariensis
GAGAGAGAAAACCAGAGACACAGAGAGAGAGAGACACACACACACACAGAACCAGAGACGGAGAGAGACACAGAGAGAGAGAGAGAGAGAGAGAGAGAGAGAGAGAGAGAGAGGAGAGAGAGGACATACAGAGAACAGAGAGAGAGAGAGAGACCAAAGACAGAGAGAGCGAACCAGAGTCACAGAGAGAGAGAGAGAGAAAGAGAAGAGAGAGAGAGAGAGACATACAGAGAGAGAGAGAGAGAGAACCACAGACAGACAGACAGACAGAGAACCAGAGACATACAGAGAGAGAGACAGACAGACAGACAGAGAACAGAGACATACAGAGAGAGAGATAGAGAGAGAGAGAGAGACAGAGAGAGACAGACAGACAGACAGAGAGAAGAGAGAAGAGAGAGAGAGAGCGCAGGATCTACAGGAGACTTGCAAGCAGACACGAGCGGAAGCCGTCACAAAGACCTGTCAGGAAGTACAGAGACACACTGTGTACACTGACACGGAGTGGAAAGATGACAGGGCAGCCTGCAGCCTGTGTGACACTGTGCACGTGACGGGAGTGAAAGATGAAAGGGCAGCCTGCAGCCTGTGTGACACTGTGCACGTGACGGGAGTGAAAGATGAAAGGGCAGCATGCAGCCTGTGACACTGTGCACGTGACGGAGTGAAAGATGACAGGGCAGCCTGCGGGCCTGTGTGACACTGCCGCGATCACAGCCCCTGGGTCCTGCACACACACACACACATCACACACATCACACACATCACACACACACATCACACACATCACACACACAATCACACACACACACATCACACACATCTGCCATGGCTCTGTTTCCCTGTGCCTTTCTCTGAAGTCTGGGGTCAGGCAGTGGAAGTGGAGACTGAGGAAGTGTGGTGGACACAGACATCTCACCTTGGCACTGGCAAAACTAAAGCTGGAATTAAAGACCAAGTAGGGCAACTCTTGCTCTGTTCATGAAATAAATACTCGCCCATAACTCGAAACGAACGCTGCTTACAACACCCAATCGTCTAGCAGAAATGTCAACACAGAGCACACGGAACAAACAAGGAGACATCCCCTCCCCCCCCCCCCCCCCAAAAAAAAAAAAATAATAATAAAATAAATAAATAAATAAAATAAAGGATGTTCCTAGCTTGTCCATATACACTGTACCTAACACATCTACACAGCAACAAGAGCTGGAGAAATGAACAAATACAAATTAACATTTATTCAAGGCTGGCACAGCCTTTTGGATTTTGAATAGTCAGAAAAACACATGGACGAGCAGTAACAAACACAGGCAGCTGGGAAGATCCTGGTTGGAATTCAGAAGAGTGTATCAGACTCCGTCTCTCTGTCTGTCTGTCTGTCTGTCTCTCTCTCTCTCTCTGTCTCTCTCTCTTTCCTCTCTCTCTCTCTCACTCTCTCTCTCTCTCTCTCTCTGTCTTTCAGAACATGCCAGACTTCAAAACATCACAGTTTGTATGTGTGGATCTTTGATTCTGGTACTCGTATGGTGGTTTCATTTGCATATATGCAAATGTGTCAGACAAAAGGGAGAGGGAGAGATAGGGTGAAAGACGGACATAGAAAAAGAAGGAAGGAGTACCTCCTTGAGAGAGAAACAGACAATTAGACTGAGGTGAGAGAGAAACAGACAATCAGACTGAGGTGAGAGAGAAACAGACAATGAGACTGAGGTGAGAGAGAAACAGACAATCAGACTGAGGTGAGAGAGAAACAGACAATGAGACTGAGGTGAGAGAGAAACAGACAATTAGACTGAGGTGAGAGAGAAACAGACAATGAGACTGAGGTGAGAGAGAAACAGACAATGAGACTGAGGTGAGAGAGAAACAGACAATGAGACTGAGGTGAGAGAGAAACAGACAGTGAGACTGAGGTGAGAGAGAAACAGACAATGAGACTGAGGTGAGAGAGAAACAGACAATGAGACTGAGGTGAGAGAGAAACAGACAATGAGACTGAGGTGAGAGAGAAACAGACAATGAGACTGAGGTGAGAGAGAAACAGACAATGAGACTGAGGTGAGAGAGAAACAGACAATGAGACTGAGGTGAGAGAGAAACAGACAATGAGACTGAGGTGAGAGAGAAACAGACAATGAGACTGAGGTGAGAGAGAAACAGACAATGAGACTGAGGTGAGAGAGAAACAGACAATCAGACTGAGGTGAGAGTCAAACAGACAATCAGACAGAGGTGGTGAGACGACCCAAGTCCTATTCCATCATGAACATCATCAGCAAATACCTCCCACTGTCTTCAAGCCCACACACTGAACACCGCCACTCTCTCTTTTCAAGGAGGCGTCATGGTGAAGGAGGAGAAGAGGGTGGGGGTGGGGGGGGGGGTCTGGTCCATACACGCCGCACCCCAACTGCCTAGCTGGGTTCGTTTAATGACTGTGCCTGGGAGAAGCATGGCGGATGAGTGATGTGCATGTTGTCAGTCTAACTAAACGGCT
>CM065727.1:7558001-7560501 GCA_033310375.1 Conus canariensis
CAGACCCAGCAGACCATCAGACAAGGTTCGCTGCATTAGACCCTGGCCTGAAGACCAGATCAGTATAGACCCAGCAGACCATCAGACAAGGTTCGCTGCATGAGACCCTGGCCTGAAGACCAGATCAGTACAGACCCAGCAGACATCAGACAAGGTTCGCTGCATTAGACCCTGGCCTGAAGACCAGATCAGTACAGACCCAGCAGACCATCAGACAAGGTTCGCTGCATTAGACCCTGGCCTGAAGACCAGATCAGTACAGACCCAGCAGACTATCAGACAAGGTTCGCTGCATGAGACCCTGGCCTGAAGACCAGATCAGTACAGACCCAGCAGACCATCAGACAAGGTTCGCTGCATTAGACCCTGGCCTGAAGACCAGATCAGTACAGACCCAGCAGACCATCAGACAAGGTTCGCTGCATTAGACTGGCATGGCAAAGGTTCGTTTCTGGTCGAGGGGTTCCAAGGCCATTAAAATCGGGAGAAGCCAAAGGGGCGACAGACAGAGAGAGTGAACATGAGAAAGATGGATTCCACTGACGTGTCTGCTGGGGGGCAATCTTACTGCTCGATTCTGGCCGTCTGCCTGAAGTCCTTTATCGTCTGACATGCCTTGCAGCCAAATGTTTCGGAAACCAGCATGGCTCTGAGGTAGTGGTGCTTCTGCGGAAAGCACGTGACCCATGGACACGTGGTGGTGTGACGTAGACCTGTGGGTGGGTGACGGACTGGGCGGGGCGGGGTTGGAGAATGGGACTGGGAGGTAGAGGGTTTGGATCTGCATGTGACATGCCGCTAGACTTGGTGTGCGAAGATGCCTTTAATGTTGACTCTCTGACTTGGTGTAGCAATGGTTTCCTGTTTGTTGGTCGTCCAGTGAGTTCATAGCTTTAACTGAATGATTGACTCAGTGATACAATGGTTTCCCGGTGATGCTCATCCAGTTAGTTCATAGCTTTAAGTGAATGATTAACTCACTGACTGACTGACTGACTGACTGACTGACTGAGGAAGTAAAAAGTGACTCACTCGATCGACTGATTCTTTCATTCTTTTGTTCCCTTTCCCATACACCGACCGTTTCCATGTCGTCTTAGTGGCGTTACCTACCCCCCCCCTACACACACACATACACACACACACACACACACACACACACACACACACATAACACACAACACATACACAACACACACACATACACACACACAACACACACACACACACACACACAACACATACACACACTCACACACTACACACACATACACACACATACACACAAAACACACACACACTCACACATACACACACACTACACACATCACACACACAACACACACACACACACACACACACACACACACACACACCAACACACACACTCACACACACACACACTCACACACACACACTCACACAACACACACTCACACACACACACACACACACACACACACACACACACACACACACACACACACACACCACACACCTCGCTGTCATTTCACAGCCACACCCAAGCTGATTCCCAAGCCATCTCAGCGCCAGCAGACTACTGAGTGCAGTCAGTACCAGGCCTTCAGAACTGTGTCAAGCGTTGACGTTTAGGGATTGAGGGAGGGATGGAGAGACGGTCTCACCCGACTGAAGGACTGATGAATTGAGTGAGAGTGATGACATGTGTTGCAGATTTACATGGACTGGGCCAACCACTACCTGGAAAAAGCGCACAACAACAAGCTGATCACAGACCTCCAGCATGACGTCACTGATGGTGTTCTTCTCGCTGACGTCATCGAGGCCGTCAGTGAGTACTGATTTAACAGTTGTCTGAATATTTTAGGATTGTTGTTTGTTTGTTTGTTTTTGTTACGTTAGCGCTCATTTCGGAGAACTGGTGGGTGGGTGGGTGATTTATATGCTAACGTGTTCTGTCTTGCTTTTCATTCAGTGGCATTCCTCTCTCACGGCGCCAGTGTCACACGCCGAAAGTAAGCTACTGCCTGCCAATAGACAGTACCAAGGGATCTTATTCAGTCAGGTTTTTTGAAAAGGGCCCGATTCAAAATCCGTGAAAAAAAAAAATTTCTCTTCAAAAGACAGCTGCTTTGTGTCGAACATTAGGGTTGGAATTGTTTCAAACGATGAAGAACGCCATCTTGTGTGTTTTATTTAGCAGTCGCAAAACTTAAAGATGTTTTCGCATTAAATTCACTTTGATCCTTTACGGAAAGGAAACACAACGGTCGCACCGGCTCTCCCAGACACGGCCTTAGAACCCAGGTGCAGTGTTTTGCAGTCATGATGATCTGCAAATGTGCGTTGGCAGCTATGTGCCTGACTGCAGACATATACACAGCCAAGAGGGTACCATGTATGGGGCCCAACAAACTGATGGAAGCGTGAACCGTGACATGCCATGAAGAATTTATATGAGCTACTGTTTCCACAGTGCGCAAGTGTACAGTTCTCAGTCCACAGAAGTAGTCTTGAG
>CM065727.1:7563001-7565501 GCA_033310375.1 Conus canariensis
ACACACACACACAACACACACACACACACACACACACACACACACACACACACACACACACACACACACACACACAACCGAGACTCGCACACACACTCACACACACACCTTCACTCCAAAGGAATGCTATTCTGAAATAGCTTTATCCCAAAACAAGTGTTTTGTTTGTTTGTTTCTTTGTTTTGCAGTCCTATCTTCCGTGCCCTCTAGAGCAGCATTCTCCTATGCCACTCATTCCGACCCCTCAAACACACCCACCCCCAAAAAATCCGTTATGGTCGCGATCCCAAGCGAGAGCATAATCCACAGGTAACTTCCCATGTCAGGAGCCACCAGGGAACCCACCCGAGGGGACACCGCCCTGTTGCTGAGTCCCTCACAGCGGTGTTCAGGAGTGCCTGTTCAGATCCAACACACACAATACACACGCCAGCCACCAGCCACGAAGGTCCCACCACTGCCTGATAGCTGAGTGGCGAAGGGAGTCTGTCTCTATCAACCTACCGCCACTGAGGAAGACTTTTTAGCGCGGACTGACCACAAACGTGGACGTGGAAGGGAGAAACAGAAATTGAGGTCATCTCGAGGTCACGGCCCTAGGGGGGTCACAAATCAGGTCTGTTCCGTTGAAAAAAAAGACAGGAAGATAACGCGGTGTCTCTGCAGTGCAAGCGGGATGACCTTTTGTCAGTGAAGTGGTGACACCAATAGATCTATACACAGTCAAATAGTTGGGTTGAAGCGCACTCCAGACGATCGCTGTATCGACTGTCTGCTGTGCAGATGCCCCAGGCCAACCAACGTTTTCTATCCCACGTTTTGGCGTGTGATCTGTGACTGAGCTGTAAAGCGCACTGACAGGGCAAGCCTGCTTAGGGCCAGCCACCCCACAGGCATCAGCCCCAGGAAAACGGCGGGGTCACTCTCGCTGAACACGAATTCTAACACAGGTTGCCTCCCTTGCGTATTTCCGATCGTTTTGTTAACTGACAAAACAACAACAACAACAACAAATCTGTGAAAATGAGGATGATACAGATGGTTCTGGGGAGTTGTGGTTTGGTCTCAGACAACCTGACTGGGCTCCACTTAGCGCTGTCACAATGAAATGTATCCTTTTAGAGTGTTGGGACTCGCTTGATGTGAGATAGAAACATTTTACAGTTGACCCATGAACACCACGTTCAGGGATGTCCCTCCTGATGTGATCTTTGAATTTCTGAAAGAGATTAACATTTTTTTTTCATCTGATCTTAAATGTTACAGATGAAAGAGTTGTAACCAAATTTTCGGTTTGTTTTAAGGCGTATTTTAAAAGAATGCGTCAATGAGTCGGGTTTTTTTTGTGTTTTAAACGACTTGTGAGTTGACTTCAGCGCGGTGACAGCCCTGATATGGCCCTTTGCGGTCGGCCGGGCTATAAACAACATTACCTTGCCTAACCTCGCTTTACGCCTGCTGTCATCAGTATATCAGCCAGGCTGGGGAGAAATGTGGAGCCATCTCCGACACAGCCATCCAGTGGATGAAAAAAAACAACTCAACTGCGTGTCACTAGTGTCTCCCTGTGAGTGCCTGGCACTCTCCACTGTTGGGGAAGAAGAAGTGGGCTGAACATTCCACACCAAGACAAGCATCTTGTTGGGTGGGTTCGAATCCACGACCTACCTCCGAGCTCGCAACCCTCGACGCTACTAACCACCACTGCCCCAGTGGCAGCTGACTTAGTTTGACAGCCTGTCAGCTGTTGTTGTTGTTGTTGTTGTTGTTGTTTGTTTGTTTTTGGTCATCACTGTCAACGATGTTCAGAGACGTATCTCAGGTCGTAGCAGACAGACAAACCGAAAGACAGAGTGACAGGCTGGCAGACAGACAGACAGACAAACTGGCAGACAGAGTGACAGACCGACAGGCTGACAGACAGACAGACAGACAAACTGGCAGACAGAGTGACAGACCGACAGGCTGACAGACAGGCAGACAGACAAACTGGCAGACAGAGTGACAGACCGACAAGCTGACAGACAGACAGACAGACAGACAGACAAACTGGCAGAGTGACAGACCGACAAGCTGACAGACAGACAGAGACAGACAGACAAACTGGCAGACAGAGTGACTGGCAGACAGAGTGACAGACCGACAGAGTGACAGACAGACCGGCAGACAGACGCAGTGACAGAGTGACAGACCGCCAGACAGACAGAGGGACAAACCAACAGATAGGCTGACAGACAGACAGACCCACAGGCAGACAGACAGACAGACCGCCAGGCGGACAGACAGACAGACAGACTGACAGACAGCCAGACAGTCAGAGGGACAAACCAACAGATAGGTTGACAGGCTGACAGACAGACTGACTGACAGACAGACCCACAGGCAGGCAGACACACCGACAGGCAGACAGACAGACAGACACAGTGACAGACAGACAGACCCACAGGCAGACAGACAGACAGACCGACAGGCAGACAGACAGACAGACAGAGGGTTGCAG
>CM065727.1:7575501-7600501 GCA_033310375.1 Conus canariensis
CTGGGCCTGTTCTTCAGCCTGTCCCGCTACAAGCAGCAGCAGAAGGCACAGCAGCGGGACAACGGCGGGGGCCAGGGCCACGGCAACAAGGGGGACAACGCCGCCCCGACCCCCACCAACAAGGGGGGTCCAGACACCCCCGGGCAGGGCGGGGACGACGACGACAAGGCGCCTCCTGGCAAGGGTTCCAATCTCTTGCAGCAGCAGCCGAGGGGGAGGTCAAGTCCAGGTGAGTCTGTTTGTTGGGTGGGTGATTGGTTGTGTTGAGTTTGTTGCAAAATGAGGCGACAAGGAGTGGGGGGGGGGGGGGGGGATAGCTCAGTTTGTAGAGCGAAGGACTCGTAATCCAAGGGTTGCGGGTTCGAATCTCCGCCGGGCCGTTTCGGTGCAGGGGGATTTTTCCCTCGGAGTTAACATTGGTTCTGACTCCATTTCCCATACAGTCCTTCGAATGAGACTATAAACAGAGGTTCCGTGTGTGAATGCACGCATAACATCTTGCACACACGTAAAATCCCAACACCAACTTTCGGAAGAGGCCAGTTTGGCCGTTGGTATGGATGACACGTTACACATAGCATGCACCTTCCCCGAAGATGGAGTATGGCTGCCTTAATGGCGGGATGAAAAAAATGGTCATACACACAAAACTCCACTCCCTTTGTTGGGTAGATGGGATTAATACTTGCCTGTCCATACAGAGAGTGTCCGCAGGAGTACGCAGAAGAAGAAGAAGGCGACAAGTATGAAGTGATGGCTCGTTCTTCATATATTCGGTTGTCCTGAGTGTTGTTTATCTGTGCCTGAGGAAGACCTAAGAGGTCGAAACGCGTCGTGTTTGGTCTTTGTAATTCGTTTGTTTATGTTTCGGCGGGTTTGTTACATACATTTTTTTAAGATATGTTGAGTTAGGTTCATTGGGTTGGCTGGCTGACTGGTTGGTTGGTTGGTTGGTTGATGGGTTGTCTGATGGTTTGGTTCATGGACTTTGGGCTGGTGCTGGTTAGGTTGGTTGTGGACTTGATTTGGAGCGAGTTCGTTGAGCTGGTTGTTTGGTTTTTGTCTGTCTTGCTTGCGAGGTTGATTTGGTGGGTTTATATAGATTTTGTTGTGGTTTTTTTTTGGTAGGTCGTTTTGCGCTCTTCGATGCGCGCGCGCGCGCGCGCGCGCGTGTTGTGTGTGTGTGTGTATGTGTTGTGTTGTGTGTGGTGTTTTGTGTGTGTTGTAGTGTGTGTGTGTATGATCAACAGCTTTTCCAATTATTGGTTGTGACAAATTTCAAGTCAGAAGTAGGGAGCCTCCGAGATCAAGGAGACTTACATGGAATTCGGCAGGTTCAACAATATAGGATCGTCATCATGTCGTGACACTGAAAGAACACAGAGCCGCAGTCTGCATCCCATACTAAGACCATACACACGGTGATGTATGTGTGTGTGTGTGTGTGTGTGTGTGTGTGTGTGTGTGTGTGTGTGTGTGTGTGTGCAGAGCCGCAGTCTGCATCCCATACTAAGACCATACACACGGTGATGTATGTGTGTGTGTGTGTGTTGTGTGTGTGTGTGTGGAGAGAGAGAGAGAGAGAGAGAGAGAGAGAGAGAACATGTATAGATATTATAGTATTAATATATATATATATATATTATTGTTGTGTGTGTGTGTGTGTGTGTGTGTGTGTGTGTGGAGAGAGAGAGAGAAGAGAGAGAGAGAGAGAGAGAGAGAGAGAGAGATTAAACCAGTGAACGAACGCCCCTTTCTCTATGCACACATTGCTTCTTTTGAAAAAAAAATGGAACGCCATGTGTCTAGATGGGCTATAAAATACTGTGGTATAGACCTATATACAAATAACTCCCAGAATGACCATGGGCTATTCTGGTGAAATAATCACCAGATGTTCCCTTGTGATCCAAACTAACGACCATGGTGATTCTCTGGTATTTTGAAAATAACACCCTGTACAATTTGGAGATACTTCAGCACGTCCTGCAACGTTCAGAAAATGACACCCTGAATGATTTGGAGATAATCCAGTATGTTTGTCAACATTCAGGAAATGACATCCTGAATGATTTGGAGATAATCCTGTATGTTTGTCAACAATTAGGAAATGACATCCTGGATGATTTGGGGATAATCCTGTATGTTTGTCAACATTCAGAAAAAATGACATCCTGAATGATTTGGGGATAATCCAGTATGTTTGTCAACAATTAGGAAATGACATCCTGAATGATTTGGGGATAATCCTGTATGTTTGTCAACATTCAGGAAATGGCATGAATGATTTGGGGATAATCCTGTATGTTTGTCAACATTCAGAAAAAATGACATCCGGAATGGTTTGGAGATAATCCAGTATGTTTGTCAATATTCAGAAAAATGACATCCTGAATGGTTTTGAGATAATCCAGTATGTTTGTCAATATTCAGAAAAATGACATCCTGAATGATTTTAGGATAATCCTGTCAACATTCGGGAAATGACATCCTGAATGATTTTAGGATAATCTAGTCTACATTCAGAAAAGAACACCCTGAATGATTTGGGGATAATCCGGTATGGTTGACAACATTCAGAAAATGACATCCAGAATGATTCGGAGATAATCCAGGAAGTCCTCCAGTATTCTGAAAACGTCAACCTGAATAATTTGAAAATGATCCAGTGATTTCTCCACTGCTCTGAAGAATATCCTTAAAAGGACAACCCGAATGATGTAAGGATAACCTAGTAAATCCTCGAGAGTGGAGCAATAACCCCCCCCCCCCCCCCCCATCTCCCTCTGCCCCTCTCCCCCAAGTCATCAAAGTCATTCTGACATAATCCCCTGAAAGATAATGGTGTGGTTGCTTTGATAATCATTATTCTGTAATGTCTCCGAAAAGATTTCGAGAGTGATGACCATGAGTCGAAATTGGTTTGAAGTATATGTTCCCTTTACCCTCGGTAGAATTCTGAGGTGATCCCACTCCGATGATACTAGAATTTCGTAGACAGACCATCAGGATTGTTTTCTTTATATATATATATATATAATATATATAATATATACACATAATATATATATATATATAGTGGTGTGTGTGTGTGTGTGTGTGTGTGTGTGTGGCGTGCGTGCGTGCGTGCGTGGTGTGTGTGTGTGTGTGTGTGTGTGTGTGTGTGTGTGTGTGTGTGTGCGTGCGTGTGTGCGTGCGTGCGTGCGTGCGTGTGTGCGTGCGTGCGTACATATGCGTGTGCGTGTGTGCGTACATTTTATACTGTTTACATAATGATTTTAGTTTTTCAGCAACGTATTTCCGTACCTCATTTTCTTTTCGTTTTGCTTTTCTGCCCTTCACTGGCTGCTTTGGGGTGCTGATGGGTTCTATTTTTGAATACCACAGAATGATACATTGTGGTATATTTCCATTCGATGCCAAGGGAGCACAGACACAATCAGCCGTGCCTCCCTGACGAGTCCGATCCAGAGGACGAAAGGCCTGGGAGCAGGCGATATGAATGGTTCTGTCTTCAGGATGGATTACAATGGTTCCCATATGCTGCTAGCGAAGGGTTTAATGTTAGTAATATATTTCCCTGATTTTTTTGTTTTGTTTTGTTTTGTTTGTTCTCATTTTCTTTCTTCCCCCGTTCCTCATGAGGATTGTTATAGAAAAAAAAAATTGTGACAAAAAAACTTCCCCCAAACCTGGATGTGGACTGTCGTACAACAACAGACCACGATTGTGACTGTGATGTCGTCCACAGCGACACAGCCAGTCTGGCAACGCTGCATCAATCCCACATGACTATCTGAGAACGGTGAACGGAGTTGTTGTTTGTTTTGTTGTTGTTGTTGTGTTGTTGTTGTTGTTGTTGTTGTTGTTTGTTTTTTGGGGGGGGGGGGGGCGGAGAACAGAACATTTGGCTGCCTGGAATCTGCACACCTGCCAGTGATTTAGACTGCAAGTAGGTGAGGGTCATGGAAGGGTGTCGGAGGGTGGGTGAGGGGGGGGCGGTGGGGGGGTGGGGGGGGGGCGGGTGGAGTGGGCGGGGATGATCACGATGCAGAAGATTAGGAAATCTCTGAAGTATCCTCCTTTCTTTTGGCCCTGGAGTCTTTTGAAGGCTGTGCTTGTTCTCCGTCTCCATCTCTGTCTCTGTCTCTGTCTGTCTGTCTGTCTGTCTGTCTGTCTTCTCTCTCTCTCTCTCTCTCTCACACACACACACACACACACACACACACACACACACACACACACACACACACCACACACACATCCTGTCTCTGTCTATCTGTCTGTCAGTCTGTCTGTCTCGCTTTCGCTTGCTTGCTCGCTCTCTGCCTGTCAGTCTGTCTGTCTGTCGTTCTATCTGTCTGTCTGTCTGTCTGTCTGTCTGTCTGTCTCTCTCTCCTCTCTCTCTCGTTGCGCACAAACTCTGTGTGTGTGTGTGTGTGTGTGTGTGTGTGGCGCGCGCGCGCGCGTGCGCGCACGTGTGATGTGTGTGCGTTTATGTGCGCGCGCGTGCGTGTTTTATAGGAAGTGAGTTGAAGCCGGAGAGCTTTGGGACAGACTTATTTCGGGATCAGGCCAAATGGCTCCCTGGTGCACTTAGCTTGGACAGCGGCCAACTAGGCCCTGAAGAGGAGGGATTGGGGGGGGGGGGGGGGCAGGCCTTGTGTCAGCGGTGGGCGTGGGGGGAGAGCACCACAGGCGGTTTGCAAATCCATGATTCACGATTCCAACGCTTCAACTGTCCATTGAAAACCCACAGTGAGAAAAAAAAAAAAAAGGAGAATGGTCTTTACTCGGCACATAACCCGACATCAGTGACGAAACAACCTGCAGAGCACTTACGGCTGTAAGGTCAGAGCCACGGTGTGAACTGTCGTTAGTGTTGGGTCGATACTGTCTTTACTGTTCTGCTGAGGTGTTTGAAAGGGTTTTGTTTGTTGTTGTTGTTGTTATATTTGGTTATGTTGGTTTTGAGTGACTGGTGAGCTGACTTCCAACGGGTGACGGCCCCTGATATGGCCCATTGCGGTCGGCTGGGCGATCAGCAACATGACCTTACCTTACCAGTTGGAAACCCAATCCGCAGTGAGTCTACGACAGACTGGGACAGATCCACCGGGAAGGTCACTTTTTTGGACCCTGCTTTAACAAGTCACACAGCCATTATGTGAAGTCACGCTGCCCGTGGAACCTTTTCATCTAGGGGATGTGCAGACAGGGGACACCACTATTGTATCATCACCGGACCATACTGGTCACCTTCACCAGCTCCTCTCCCATTTCCACTCACCCCCCCCCCCCCCATCCCCGCACCACCCCCCTCCCCCCTCTTCTTCCCAACAAGTAAACAAAGGTGATCAGTGTTGACCAGCCGCCGTGGCGAAGTGGTTAGCGTCGCGGACTCCCGGCTGGGAGGTCGTGGGTTCGAATCCCATCAGAGTCATGTGGGTTTTTCTGCCCCGACCGGCTCCTACCCAGAGTTGAGTTTGCTGCGGACTCAGTTGGGAAGACTGGGACCACACAGTCGAGTTTCATCCACTTAATGGATGCGTTTCTGAGAGTGTTGCTCAAATTTCCTGACCAACACTGCAGGTGCCTGTATCTCTCGGGCGTGGTTGACGCCGGATATATTATGAAAGGAAGCGTAGAGTACAGCCCTGTCATGTAGTCTCAGACCGAAATGGAAATCTGTAGCATCATCTTAATCATCCTCATTCTCATCGATCAGCATTAAAAAAAATGTCTCAAATTCTGTGGCCCTTCATGCCCTGCTCTCATGGTGACCTCAATTTCGATGTCCTCTCCACGTCTGTGGCCTTGGTTTGGTTCCGTCGGGGTCACCGGTATCGGCGGGTCCATGGGGGCTGTCGTTGGACGGACGTGGTGGCGCCCTCCGACGGGAGAGCTCACTCACGCCGGCTCCGCGACTAAGCAATTATTGTCGTCAGTAGGGGGCTTAGTAGGTGGTCTCCTGCGTATGTTAGATCAGAACGGGCGCCACTGAACACCACCGAAGTGACTCGGCAGTAGTGCAGTGTCTCCTCCGGTGGGTTGCCTCTTGACGGCTTGACATTGACTGCTCCCTGTGGATTGCCGGTGCCGGGCTGCGGCGGGGCCGACCGGGCTGTGGCTGTGGACGGGGTGTCGGAATGAGCGGCGTGGGTGCACTGCCTCTGAGGTGACGCAGAGATTGGGACAGCCAAAAAAAAAAAAAAAAAGAAAAAAAAAAGGTGATCAGTGTTTCTCGCCTGGACTCCAATGGGCAGACTTGAGGTCAGGTGTCCACCCCCCCACCCCACCCCCGCCCACCACCCTCCCTCCCTCCCAGTGGTTCACCCCTCTCTCTCTCTCTCTCTGTCTCTGTCTCTGTCTCTCTGTCTGTCTTTCTCTCTCTCTCTCTCTCTCTCTCTCTCTCTCTCTCTCCTCTCTCTTCTCTCCTCTCTCTTCTCTCTCGTCTCTGTCTCTCTTTCTCTGTATCTCTGTGTCTCTGTCTCTCTCTGTATTTCCTTCACCTCTCCTCTCTCTCTCTCTCTCTCTCTCTCTCTCTCTCTCGTCTCTCTCTCTCTTCTCTCTCTCTCTCCCTCTCTCCCTCTCTCAGATTAGCTGTCCAAGAAGCCGTTAGCTCCAACGCCATTTTTTCCTTCTGTCCTCACCAGTCATTGGTTTCAGCCCAGTGAGAAGAAGGCGTGGACGGTGATGAAGATCCCCTAAGTTGCTCTACCCCACTCTGTCTGTTAGTCTGTCTGTCTGTCTTTCTGTCTGCCTGTCTGTCTGTCTTTCTCTCTGCCTGCCCCCCCCTCTCTCTCTCTCTCTCTCTCATCTGTCTGCATGTCTCTCTGTCTGAATATCTGTCTGTCTGTCTGTCTATCTATCTATCTGCCTGTCTGCCCGTCTACTGTCTTCTGTCTGTCTTTCTGTCTGTCTGTCTGTCTCTCTCATCTGTCTGCATGTCTCTCTGTCTGAATATCTGTCTGTCTGTCTATCTATATATCTGTCTGTCTGCCCGTTCTCTCTCTCTCTCTCGTCTCTCTCTCTCTCTCTCTCTCTTCTCTCTCTCTCTCTCTCTCTCTCTCTCTCTTCTCTTTGTTCACAGTTCTATTCTCGTACATCTTCACTCCCCTTAACGCGCCGTTACATACACTTCTCTCTCTATCATCTCATCACTCTCATTGTCCGCCCCCACCCCCACCTCTACACCCCCCCCCACCCCTCTCCCTTTCTACCTCATCTCCTCATCCCGCCCAACCCCCACCCCTTCCCCTCCCCTCCTTCCCGTCCTCTGTGTCCACCTCCTCCCTCCACTTATCCCAGAGAGGAGCGGCACTGCCGGTGGACTGGCTGCCTGTCTTCAATCGCTGATATAGATTTTATGTTGGAGTGCGCCAAGGCATTGCACTTCACCCCTGCTTCTACCTTTCCCTGAACAGAGAGAGAGAGAGAGAGAGAGAAGAGAGAGAGAGAGAGAGTGAGAGAGAGAGAGACGCGCATACGTACACTCACGCACATGCAGACACACACACACAGCGCGCGCGCGCATGCACGCGCACACACACACACATACACACACGCACGCACGCACGCACGCACGCACACATGCATGCACGCACGCACGCACGCACGCACAGTCTTCTCCTCTGCCCCTCCCCTCCTTTCCCTCACTCCTCTCTCCCTTTCATTCAACAACCCATCGAATTTCGTTCGTGTTCACTGCAGTATAGGCTTGGTCAGCCACGCCAGCTAGATACAGCTCCAAATCATTCTGGATAGATTGCAGAAGCAAGCCACGCCAGCTAGATACAGCTCCAAATCATTCTGAATAGATTGCAGAAGCAAGCCACGCCAGCTAAACACAGCTCCAAATCATTCTGAATAGATTGCAGAAGCAAGCCACGCCAGCTAGATACGGCTCCAAATCATTCTGAATAGATTGCAGAAGCAAGCCACGCCAGCTAGATACGGCTCCAAATCATTCTGAATAGATTGCAGAAGCAAGCCACGCCAGCTAGATACAGTTCCAAATCATTCTGAATAGATTGCAGAAGCAAGCCACGCCAGCTAGATACGCTCCAATCATTCTGAATAGATTGCAGAAGCAAGCCACGCCAGCTAAACACAGCTCCAGATCATTCTGAATAGATTGCAGAAGCAAGCCACGCCAGCTAAACACAGCTCCAAATCATTCTGAATAGATTGCAGAAGCAAGCCACACCAGCTAAACACAGCTCCAAATCATTCTGAATAGATTGCAGAAGCAAGCCACGCCAGCTAGATACAGCTCCAAATCATTCTGAATAGATTGCAGAAGCAAGCCACGCCAGCTAAAACACAGCTCCAAATCATTCTGAATAGATTGCAGAAGCAAGCCACGCCAGCTAAGCACAGCTCCAAATCATTCTGAATAGATTGCAGAAGCAAGACACGCCAGCTAAACACAGCTCCAATCATTCTGAATAGATTGCAGAAGCAAGCCACCCAGCTAAACACAGCTCCAAATCATTCTGAATAGATTGCAGAAGCAAGCCACGCCAGCTAAAACAGCTCCAGATCATTCTGAATAGATTGCAGAAGCAAGCCACGCCAGCTAACACAGCTCCAAATCATTCTGAATAGATTGCAGAAGCAAGCCACGCCAGCTAAGCACAGCTCCAAATCTTCTGAATAGATTGCAGAAGCAAGACACGCCAGCTAAACACAGCTCCAAATCATTCTGAATAGATTGCAGAAGCAAGCCACGCCAGCTAAACACAGCTCCAGATCATTCTGAATAGATTGCAGAAGCAAGCCACGCCAGCTAAACACAGCTCCAAATCATTCTGAATAGATTGCAGAAGCAAGCCACGCCAGCTAAACACAGCTCCAATCATTCTGAATAGATTGCAGAAGCAAGCCACGCCAGCTAACCACAATCATTCTGAATAGATTGCAGAAGCAAGCCACGCCAGCTCCAAATCATTCTGAATAGATTGCAGAAGCAAGCCACTCCAGCTCCAAATCATTCTGAATAGATTGCAGAAGCAAGCCACGCCAGCTAAACACAGCTCCAGATCATTCTGAGTAGATTGCAGATGCAAGCCACGCCAGCTTAACACAGCTCCAAATCATTCTGAATAGATTGCAGAAGCAAGCAGACTCCATCACTGCTAAAGAACAGGCTGGGTTCTGCCAAGGCAAAAATATCATCGACCTGATTTTCAACCTATCTACCCACTACGAAAAACATCTCCAGCTCCAGAGGGAGTTGTACCATGTTTTCATAGACTTTAACAAGGCGTTTGATAGGGTCTAGCAGGAGGCACTATGAGCCACAGTGAATAAATGTTAACATCGGGCAGTAGTTTATCACCAACATCAAGCAACTGTGCTCCAAAGGAACCAGTGCGGTGCTCAGACAGGGTGCTGCTGGAGAATGGTTCCACGCTTCAGTTGGAATCTGTCAGGGCTGCCTTCTATCTCCCTAACTTTTCAACATATTTCTGGAACGCGTTATGGCATAATGCACTTAAAAGATCATGTCAGCACAATCAGTACTGGAGGAAGAACCTCACCAATCTTCCATTTGCCGATGGCATCAGTGGTCTGGCAGGAAGGGAACAAGAACTTGCCACGCTCGTTGAACGACTGGATGAAGCATGAAAATGGAACTTCTAGCCGAGAAGACCAAGCTGATGGCCAGCCACGGTCCGAAGCTAGAATTTGTTCATGTGTCTGGTACCCATCATTACAAGTGAGGTGTCCAAACAAGAAATCCCCTCAAGGGCAGGAAAGACAACCACAGCTATGTCCAGAATAAAGCCTGTATAGAAGGTCATGGACATTATCTCTGAAACACAAGATGAGGCTCCTGCGTGCACTGGTGTACTCCATCTTCTTGTTCGCTTGTGAGGTATGCTCCCTAGATCTGGAAAAAAAGCCATGGAAATGAGATGTTACCGCAAGATACTAAACACCAGATATACTGATCGTATCATCGACCAACAAATGCATCAAACGATGAGGCAGCGCATAGGACCGTACGGAGATCTGCTGACATCGGTCAGGAAAAGAAAACTACGTTGGTATGGCCATGAAGCCAGGTTCAGTAGCCTTGCTAAAAGAATCCCCCGGGGAACTATTGTTGGAGGGAGATGGAGGGGAAGGTAGGAAGAAAACGACGATGGACTGGGAGCATTGCAGAGTGAACAGGGACAGCATTGGCAGAGTCCCCGGCCTTGGCACGTAGCTGACACAAAGGAGGGAACCTGGTGAACTGTTCTTCAATGACTCCCCACTCAGTGAAAGCATACGACGACGACGACGACGACGACGACGACGACGACGAAAGAAGAAGAAGAAGAAGAAGAAGAAGAACGACGACGAAGACACGAGACGAGAGGAGGAGGAGGAGGAGAGAGGAGGAGGAGGAGGAGGAGAGAAGAAGAAGAGAGAGAAAAAGAAGAAGAAGAAAAAGAAAAAAAACAAAAAAAAAACACTGAAGTGACGGGTTGCTGTAACTGGACGTTGTATTCGGTGTGCTCTCCGTGGTTGTAACTGCCGTCTTTGACAGAAACGAACCTCCAATGAGGTGAAACAAGAGGCGGGTTGCTGGCATTGATATTCTGTTTGATGTGCTTTGACTTTTTTTTTTTAATCTCCTGTCTTTGGCAGAAAATTTCCAAAGAGAGGCAAAACAGGCCAGTTTCAGGGACTAGATTTTGTATTTGATCTGGTGGACTTGCTTTTGCCTTCCGTGTTTGAAGAAAAGAACCTCCAGAGAGGCACGGCTTGATGGGACTGGATGTTGCATTTGATGTGGTTGACTTGGTCGTGGATTTCTTCTTCTTCTTCTTCTTCTTCTTCTTCGTCTTCGTCTTCGTCTTCTCTCTCCTCCCTCCTCCTCCTCCTCCTCCTCCTCCTCCTTCTCCTCCTCCTCCTCCTCCTCCTCCTCCTCTTCTTCTTCTTCTTCTTCTTCTTCTTCTTCTTCTTCTTCTTCTTCTTCTTCTTCTTTCTTTCTTTCTTTTTTCTTTTTAACACAAAAGAATTTCCATAGAGTAAGAAAGAAAATGTCGACTTGCGGGAATTGGATGTTGTATTTGATCTGGTTGATTTGGTTATGACTTCTGCTTTGACAGACACACATACACATACACAAAAAATCCTCCGTAGTGGACAAACAAAAAAGAGGTGGGGGTGGGGTTGCAGAGGCTGGATGTTGTACTTGATGCAGCTGACTTGATTTGTAAATTCTGCCTTTGACCGAAAAGGACCTCCATAGAAGGAGAAGAAAGAAGCGGGGTTGCTGGACTTTGATGTGGCATTTGATGTCCTTGACTTGTTTGTGGCTTCTGTTTTTGACAGAAGAGAACCTCCATAGACGGAGGGAGGGGGGTGGGGGGTGGGGAGAGAATGCGAAGGTGGTGGTTTGCTGGACGGTAATGAGGGCAGGATCATACACACACAGATGGGGTGAGGGTGGTTGGGTGGGGTGGGGGATGGGGGTGGGGGTAAAATCATGTTTTAATCCACTGTTTACGCTCTGTGGCTGGCTGTTTGTCCGTCTGTCGATCTCTCTCTGTCTCAGTCTTCCTGACTGACTGTCAGTCTGTCTGTCTGCCTGTCTCTGTCTCTGTCTGTCTGTTCTCGTCTGCCTGTCTCTCTCTCTCTCTCTCTCTCTCTCTCTCTCTCTCTCTCTCTCTGTCACCCACCCCCTCACTCTCTCTGTCTGTATGTGTGTGTGTCCCTTCCCCCCCCCCCTCGCTCACCATCCCTCCCCCTTCCTTTCAGAGGGTGAGTGCAAAATGTGTGAGCGTGTGTTCAACTGATAATGGAAAACGCTTTGATGTATCGGAAACCGCGAAAAAGTGCCCCCAGATGCTATTATTAATATTTTCTTTCTCTCTCCTCTCTCTCTCTCTCTCTCTCTCTCTCCTCTCTCTTTTTAGAAGGTGAGTGCAAATGTGGGTGAGCGTGTGTTTGACTGATAATGTAAAACGTTTTGATGCTTTGAAAAGCGGTCAAAAGCGCCCCATGCTGCTATTATTAATATTCTTCTCTCTGTTTGTCTGTCTGTGTCTGTCTGTCTGTCTGTCTGTCTGTCTGTCTGTCTCTCTCTCTCTCTCTCTCTCTCCTCTCTCTCTCTCTCTCCTCTCTCTCTCTCTCTCATTGCAGGCGGAAATCTTGGGTGCGAGGCGTGACTTGAATATTCATCTTGCCTGCCGCTCAAAGGTTGTTTAATAACCTCAGCTCAACACAGCATATGAATGGATAATTCGGTCTTTTATTCTCTCTCTCATTCTCTCCCTCTCACACTCTCTCTGTCTCTCTGTCTCTGTCTCTCTCTGTCTCTCTCTGTCTGTCTGTCTCTGTCTGTCTGTCTTCCTGTCTCTCTCTCTCTCTCTCTCTCTCTCTCTCTCTCTCTCTCTCTGTGACTTTTAATTGCCTTCTAATTATGTGTCTGTTCCAACGCTTAATTATTTCATTAATCGGAGAGGTGTCCGCAAGTCTTTGATGTAGAATGGTTAATCTGAATTCTATGAATAAGAATTGCGTGCATGCTTGACGTGTACAGATGTAAGAGTGTGCATTAGCCCCCAAATCATCCAGAAAGCGAGGGAAGAGAAGGAGGGGGGGGGGGGGGGGTTAGGGTGGACGGGGGTTGGTGACGACTAAGTTACATGCAATTTCTTAAATAAAGGGGGGTGGGGGTAGGTTTTTTTTTTTTTTTTTTTTTTTTTTTTAAATAACCAGTTCAATTATAATTTTTAAGTCGGTGCATACCAAGTTTCAGCAGTGTATTGAATCGATTTTTTTTTTTTTCGTGCATCTTTCAGCTTAAAAGTTTTAATGGCTTTATGATAAGTTTTTTTTTTCTTTCTGTGCATTTTGTATGTTTTCCTTTGGTGGACAGCTGTCTAAGTTACTGGCCCTAGGACGTGTTAGAAACCATTGATCTTGTCAGTTTCCTTCCTGCTGGGCACGAAGGTATGTGCTGTGGTTCTTTTTTGTTTTTGGTGTTCTTTCTCAGTTTTTTGTTCTATATTTTTTATGTTTCCGTCACTCTTTCTGTCTTTTTTTCCCCTTTTTTCCTCTCATTTCTTTTTCTTCTTTCTTTCTTCCGTCATTTCTTTCCCGTCACTTATCTCTTCTTGTCTGTCTTTTTTTTTCTGTCAATTTTTTCTTTCTTCTGTCATTCTTTCTATGTCTCTGTCATTTATTCTTACTTTCTGTCGTTCTTTCTTTTTTTTTCTCCCTGTCATGATTATTATCATTTGTTATTTATGTTCTTGTCATTATTCCTTTCTTTCCTTCTCTTTTCTTCTTTTCTTTTTCGTTTGCTGGGGTCATTCTTTCTTTCCTTCTTTCTTTCTCCATCTTTCTTTTATTTGTTTGTTTCTTTCTGTCATCATCTCTTTATTTCACATTTATTTTGTGATCATTCCATAATTAGGTCATGACTTCATATGCTCAACGCCATCCAACTCCCCACTCTTTCTCTCTTCTCTCTCTCTCCTCTCTCTCTCTCTCTCTCTCTCTCTCTCTCTTCTCCTCCTCTCTCTCTCTCTCTCTCTCTCTCTCTCTCTCTCTCTCTTTCCAGAAAGTGAGTGCAAATGTGTAGGCGCGTGTTCGACTGATAATGTGAAACGTTTTGATGCTTCGGAAAACGCTCATAAATTCCCCGCGCTGCTATTACTACCATTCTCTCTCTCTCTCTCTCTCTCTCTCTCTCTCTCTCTCTCTCCCCCCCCCCTCTCCCACCCTCTCTCTCTCTCCCTCCCTCCTCTCTCTCTCCCTCTCTCTCCTCTCTCTCTCTCAAGCCATGATACTGAACTGAGTCCATGAACCTACTTCAGACAGCGAAGAGTGGAAGGGGAAGCCCTGCTTGGAAAGAACTAATGCGCAGCCTTCCATTGGAGAGACTCATATGGATGGACTGCCCTGGACATGCTAGAGTTAAAGGAAACGAGACAGCAGACACACTGGCTGGCAAGGCAACGATAAGAACTGGATTACTGCTTGGCCGATCTGACGTGATAAGAAATCTGAAGAATCATAAAAACAAACAAGAGCAAAGCCACTATACCGTAGACCATCTTCCAGATCTGAACATCAAGAGAGGAAGTGGCCGCACATCCAGACTTAAAGGAAGAGCAAGAAACATCACCAACCAAGCAAACATTGGAATAATCTCAAGGCCAGCTCTGCGAAGACTTCTAAAGATTGGGGCAAACTCATACTGGGCTTTTCCAATAAGAGACACAAATGATCAAACGCATGTCAGCTGAGATAAGACTGTGAATCTCTCAGGGACCCCAGAGTATACTGCAGACTTGTGTGCGCAGCTGAGTGTTCATTGGTGGGGTGATGCAGGTGTGTAAATTGGAGAGTCCACAGATGTGTGTGTGTGTGTGTGTGTGTGTGTGTGTGTGTGTGTGTGTGTGTGTGTGTGTGTGTGTGGTGTCGTTGGTGTTTGTGTGTTGTGTGTGTGTGTGTGTGTGTGTGTGTGTGTGTGTGTGTGCGCGCGCGCGTGCGTGTGTGTGTGTGTGTGCTTGTTGTTGTTGTTATTGTGTGTGTGTGTGTGCGTGTGTGTGTGTGTGTGTGTGTGTGTGTGTGTGGCGCGCGCGCGCGCACGCGCGCGCATACACACACACACCACGCACGTGCGCTCATGCCCACATACCCGTACACACTCACTTGTACTCTCACCACACACTCATACAATGATGATAATGGCACAGCCAATGTTTGGTAGGTATTCAAGGTCTGACCAGCGTGTTGGGCTAATGCGTAGGTCAGACATCTACTAAGTCGAGCCACGAGACCCTCTTCTTAAAGTTTCTCGTCTTAGTGATTAATTCATCGATCCATCAGCTTTAAATCATGCGCAGTGTGGTCTCAAAACTTAGCGGATGTGCTGTAGTGTATATGGACTAGTCCGCACGCAATGACATCTTCCTAACGAAACTGAAACTCTCTCTCTCTCTCTCTCTCTCCTCTCTCTCTCTCTCTCTCTCTCTCTCTCTCTCTCTCTCTCTCTCTCTCTCTCTCTCTCTCTCTCGTCAGCAGCCAGTGCCTTTTCGACTTTGATTACATGAATTCTTCATTCATTCTTTCATGATTCATCGATCATTTAAGAGGTCAATAATTGGATTTGGCTTGGAGCCCTTGATGAGTTTGATTGACTGGCTGACTGGCCGATTGAAGTTTGATTTTGGCCGTTGATCGATCTTTTTCCTTGGAGACACTTTCCGTAAAAGAGGTTCCTCAGTATCCCCCTCCCCCCCTCCCCCTTATTTCACCCCATCCTCGCCTCGCCGCCTCTGTACCCCCCGCCGTCTCTCCTCCCCAGCTCTGAAAATAGTGTGGGGAATGCAGCCCAGTGGTGCACACACTGGTCACACACCACTATTAGGATTGTGCTCTAAAACACTGATATCATCCAGGCAAGCGTTGTAAGGCCTAGCATAAGTTTGAGCCAGCACTGATTTAATGTGAAACTGATAACTGATCAAAAGAACAACTGCCCGCCAATTATTTCCCTTGTTTGGGGGGGATTTTTACCGATGAAATCACAATCTTCGAATACATGACCTTCCTAATAGTTTACGTCACATTTCAAGCCTTTGCACTCACCCGTGACCCTATCTCTGCGCCAGCTGAAAACCTGCCAAATAGTCTCCTTGCCTTTGATTTTTTTTTTAATCTGCCTGCTTGGAACCACCAGACTTGTACCTTGATGGCCATATGAAAGAAAATGAGGAGAATCGACTTTCAGACACAATAAAAAACAAAAACAAAAAAATCTCAAAACAGTCTGGTAGCGCCAGTCTATAAATACCCGACTCCTTAAGCAAAGTCATTGGCGCATTAATTTGTGGTGTGCAGCCACACTGTGTGTGAGAAACGCGTGTCCTGCTCTCTGGGACGACGTCTGGGAGGCGTGAAATACGGCTTGACCCCGACCCCCTTCCCGTGGCTGAAGCACACTTTAGAGGCCCCCCCTGCTGATGGGGGACTGAGGGAAAGGGGGGGGGAGGAAGGGAAGGGGGACTGGGACAGTTTTGAGGACGAGGAAGGGGGGGGGGTGGTGGTGATGCAGGGAAGGGAAGGAAGAGGGAGTTGGGGGGGAGGGGGGAGCGAGGGGGGAGGTTTGGCCTTGTCTGCCACTGCCCCTTTAGAGCAAAGCGCTGGCAGCGGGAGCGACACAGCCCCAGTGCTGGCTGACAGATTGCCTGATCAATAATCCTGCCCCCCCTCCCCCCACCCCCTCCATTCCCACAACCACCTCTACCACCCCTGTACCTTCCCTTCTCTCTCTCTCTCTCTCTCCCTCTCTCTCTCTCTCTCTCTCTCCTCCCTCTCCTCTCCCTCTTTCTCTCTCTCTCTCTCCTCTCTCTCTCTCTCTCTCTTCTCTCCCTCTCTCTCTGTCTCTCTCTCTGTATCTTTCTCTATCTCTCTTCCTCTGTCTCTCTCTCTCTGTGTCTCTGTCTCTCTCTTCCCCTCTCTCTCTCTCTCTCTCTCTCTCTCTCTCTCTCTCTCTCTCTCCTCTCTCTCTCTCCTTTCATCTGTCGCAGAGACAGTGATGTGTGAAAATCGTCGCTTTTTGCTGTATGAATCATTGGACTTTACAGCCAGTCCGACCTGGTGATAATGTAATATAACAACACACACATGCTGCGATTAGTGCGTCTGTTCCTCGTGTGCAATCTCAGAATTACTTTAGTGTGCAGATGATAATTTTCTTTTGTCTGGAACAAAGCAAGGTGGATACAATGCGAGCTTAATGCATTACACCAGTGTAGCTTTAGTACGGAAACTTCACCTTTAATGTGTCAAATAAACAATTATGATCTTTACTTCAAAACCAACAGATGTAAGATCTTTTCGTTTTGTTTTGGAACTGTTATTCAGACGCTGCTGATTCATTGATTTTCCTTGGTCTGGAATTCAGGGGAATTGGGGATTCTTATTTAAAGCTGAAAGGAGTGCACGCCACCATGCTGGCATCACAACATTTTTGGGCTGTTACGGGCTGCAGGAAATCAGGAACTGCCTCTGTGTATAATTTCAGACATGTACCAGAAAAGGTCATTCCAGTCATGAAATACGAAGCTATGAAATCAGTTCTTATTCCTTTGTAATGTCTTTCAGTCAGTGTAGTATATAATTGTCCTTTGCCAACTATTGGTGCTTGGAGAAACGCGTATACTTCTTATTTCTGTTCTCGTGAATGTATAATGATTTGATTTGAAACTAGTTGCAAAGCGAGGCGACTGCAGGCGGAAAGCTAAACAAATTTTGAATGTAATTACTAGCGAACCGCCAAGAAAACGTGGACAAACGAATCACAAGACAAAACACGACGCGTTTCGACCTCTTAGGTCTTCTTCAGGCGAGATACAAAACACTCAGGACAACGAAAATGAACGAGCAATCACTTTATCTTCATTCACTTCAGCGCGAGATGGGCGTTGAATGCATGGGATTCTGTTCTGTTCACATTAAATTAAGAGAATGCATTTCTCGTTACAGGGTTCTAAACTGCCTTGAAATATGTCAGTAGAAGGTAGGTATACCTGTGTTTGGTCCTCTCAGTTTTTGTACAACAGGCAGTCGTTTGGCAGGAATATCACGGACAGCTGAAAGAGCAGTTATGTAAGTTATGTCTTGCCATGGACACAGTCTGCACAGCAAAGGAAGAAATGTTTTATAGAAATAGAACTCTCCACTTCTGCAGGAAAAATGACACTTCTCAACTGCAAGATGCATACCAACACCCATCGATTGAATTCCGTTGTGCCAGCCATAAAACAACGTTGGAAAGTGGTAGGAGAAAAGGAAAAGGCGAGGAAAGCGGAATTCATAAAGAATGTGACTTGGACATCTCTGGCGTCGAATTTCATTCAAATTCAGCATGCCCCATAGATACCGTGCTTCGAAATGCATTGATACTTCAGAAAATACCACACAGTGTCGTCAATGTTCAATGTATGTAATAGTTTCAAACTGGGAGAAAACGATGACTTAGAATAAATACATTGTGTACAATTTGAACACAAAGCCAGGAAGAACACGTCGATTCCCCCACAGAGAAATCTGCTGTCATAGTAACGCTATGTACAGCAGCATAAAACGACAAAATACATGCATTGCAGTGCACTGCAACACATACATACAATTCAATGCAATATAATGCAAACACAGTACAACGCAGTACAATCAAATGCAAGGTCACATCACACAATGTAGTATAATCAAAATGCAATGTCACATCACACAATGCAGTACAATCAAGTGCAATGAATAAATAACAAGCAATGTCACATCACACAATGCAGTACAATCAAAATGCAATGTCACATCACACAATGCAGTACAATCAAAATGCAATGTCACATCACACAATGCAGTACAATCACAATCACATGGTCAACCATTCACACAAATGCAGTACAATCAAAATGCAAGTGTCACATCACACAATGCAGTACAATCAAAATGCAATGTCACATCACACAATGCAGTACAATCAAAATGCAATGTCACATCACACAATGCAGTACAATCAAAATGCAATGTCACATCACACAATGCAGTACAATCAAAAATGCAATGTCACATCACACACATGCAGTACAATCAAAATGCAATGTCACATCACACAATGCAGTACAATCAAAATGCAATGTCACATCACACAATGCAGTACAAGTCAAAATGCAATGCCACATCACACAATGCAGTACAATCAAAATGCATTCACATCAACAATGCAGTACATCAAATGCATGTCACATCACCAATGCAGTACAATCAAAATGCAATGTCACATCACACAATGCAGTACAACCAAAATGCAATGCCCTGTAACTCAAAGCAGTACAACACGATGCACTACACTATGATGACACGCACTACAATTCCAAAGGCCTCAGGAACTGGGGTTAAGACACGTGCCCTGTGTTATTCCATCATGGTGGAGTTAGCAGCCTCACTAAGGTCCTCCTACATCGGATATTCATTAACAAAGCGAAGCTGCACAGTTCCCATAAAGCTGTCGAGGAACAGTGCGCCATAACATACCTTAGGAAAGCTGGCTGGCATTCTGTATGTAATGAAAAGAAGAAATGAGTGCGCTCCCTTTCAGACTTTTTTGTTTGTTTGTTTTGTTTCTGAATGACTTTTGTCTCACGTGACTGCACGCTTGCCTTCCTGACGGTGGGGAAGTGGAGGGACCGGCAGAGGAGCAACGTGTCGGTGTGTCTGTGCATTTATTCGTTTGTAGGTGTATTTTGGGTGGGAGGGGAGGGGATTAGGGGAGGGGAGGAGTGAGGCGTCATGCTCGCCGGCGTTGTGGGTGTGTGCTTAAGGCAGATATGAAGGTGAGTACATCTGTTCTGTGAATGTGCTGTGAAAGTGATCTGAAAATGCTCCATGAACTGCTCTGAAAATACCTCATAAAGTGCTCTGAAAACACTCCATAAAGTGTTCTAAAAATACCTCATAAAGTACTCTGAAAACACTCCATAAAGTGCTGTGAACATACCCCATAAAGTGCTCTGAAACACCCCGTAAAGTGCTCAGAAAATACCCCGTAAAGTGCTCTGAAAACACTCCATAACGTTCTGTGAACATACCCTATCATTATTGTTATCATCATCATCTTTCTAAATAATTGGAAGGCCAGTGGTAGTTTCCATGTAATGCATCGTAAGTTTTCCCCCAGCCAGTGACACACCCCCCAACCAGTGACATAAAATCACCATAAGTTTCCCCCAACCAGTGACATCAAATCACCATAAGTATGTCCCCAACCAGTGACATCAAATCACCATAACGTTGTCCCCCAACCAGTGACATCAAATCACCATAAGTTTCCCCCAAACAGTGGCACCAAACCACCATAAGTTTCCCCCAACCAGTGACATCAAATCACCATAAGTTGTCCCCCAACAAATGACATAAAGTCACCATAAGTTTCCCCCCAACCAGTGACATCAAATCACCATAAGTTTCCCCCCAACCAGTGACATCAAATCACCATAAGTTCCCCCCCCCCCCCCCCCCAACCAGTGACATAAAATCACCATAAGTTTTCCACCCAACCAGTGACATCAAATCACCATAAGTTGTCCCCCAACAAATGACATAAAGTCACCATAAGTTTCCCCCCAACCAGTGACATCAAATCACCATAAGTTTCCCCCCAACCAGTGACATCAAATCACCATAAGTTATCCCCAACCAGTGACATCAAATCACCATAAGTTTCCCCCCAACCAGTGACATAAAATCACCATAAGTTTTCCACCCAACCAGTGACATCAAATCACCATAAGTTTCCCCCCAACCAGTGACATCAAATCACCAGAAGTTTCCCGCCAGCCAGCGGCAATGAATCATAACAGTTTGAACTTCAGTTCCAGAAGTAGCAACGAGCCCTGGTTGTCTGTGTCCCCGGCACAGGGTCTTTGATGCCAGACTGCCAGGCTGCTGTGAAATCTGATCGCATGAAGGAAGAAAAAAAAAGGAAGGTTTGTGCGGCCCTTGGCCAAAGGAATTCGATTACAGTGCGACCCCCCACCCCCACCCCCTCCTTTCTCCAGTGTGAGCGCTCTCTCTCTCTCTCTCTCTCTCTCTCTCTCTCTCTCTCTCTCTCTCTCTCTCTCCTCTCTCTCTCTCTCTCTCTCGCCTATTGCTAGGACAACAGCGGGAAGAGTTCGTGGTCTTTCTGTGCGCGTTTCAAAGTTCCTCTCTCTCTCTCTCTCTCTCTCTCTCTCTCTCTCTCTCCTCTCTCTCTCTCTCTCTCTCTCTCTCTCTCTCTCTCTCTTCTGTCTCTGTCTGTCTGTCTGTCTGTCTGCCTGTCTGTCTGTCTGTCTGTCTGTCTGTCTCCCTCTCTCTCTCTCACTCACTCTCTTTGTCTCTGTCTCTCTAGGTCTCTCTGTGTCTCTTCTGTCTCTGTCTGTCTGCCTGCCTCTCTCTCTCTCTCTCTCTCTCTCTCTCTCTCTCTCCTCTCTCTCTCTCTCTCTCTCTCTCTCTCTCTCAGAGGGGCGGAAGGAGAGAGCCATTGATCATGGAGAGTGGCTGTTATCATGGCCGGTGTCTCAGTTGGTGGCAGGTCTGTGCCGTACATTCACACCATTGTGTCAAAGTAGTCCCCAACAAGTCATTCACTACAATTGTCCTTTTTGGGGGGATATTTTATGTCAGCTCTAAGTGTTATAGGAAACCTCCCTCATCCTCAGCTTCTCTCTGTCTCTCTCTCTCTGTCTCTCTCTCTCTCTCTCCTCTCTCTCTCTCTCTCTCTCTCTCTCTCTCTCTGCTTAAAAGAGGAAGCAGATCGTCTGTGTTTAACAGTTAACTTGGATAAGACAAACATTGTGGTCTTCAGAAATGGTGGACATCTTTCTTTACACGAAAGATGGTTTTATGGAAATACAAAAGTTCAAGCAGCCAATTCATACAAATACTTTGGAATGATATTTTCAACCAAATTGACGTTAAGTTATGCGTGGGAAGAATCTTTAAGGAAGGGTAAAAAAGGTGTCATTGAAATTATGAGATCTTTAAGGAAGCTGAAATGTATTGATTGTAGTATATTTTGGAGAATGTTCCATTCACAGATAGAACCTTTACTTGCTTATGGAGCTGAAATTGGGGAGTTGCAAAAAAATTCACAGATAGAAAAAGTACACACGTACGCTATGAAGCGTTTTCTTCAGGTAGCTGTTCATGCCTCTAACACTCTTCTATACGGAGAGATGGGCAGATACCCTCTTTATATAAGATCTTATGTGAAATGTGTAAGGTATCGGTTGAAAATGGTGAAGCTTCCACAGTCAGTTTGTGCAGACAAGCTTACGATATGATGCTGGTACAAATGGAACGAGGTAAAGAAAATTGGGCTTATAATGTAAAGAAATGCTATCAGAACAGGGCCTTGGAGTAGTGTCGATGTCTCAAGGAGTAGGAAACGAACAGCAGTTTATTGCAGAATTTAAGGATAGACTCATTTGTTCTTTTAAACAGAACCGGCATTCAGATATGGAAACCAAAGAAAAGTATCGTTGGTTCTTCTCCTTTAAGAACATATTCCCTTCGGAAAAATTTCTTAATGTTATTAAAAATAAATGGCAAAGAAGTTGTTACGCAAGATTCAGGTTACGAACCGTAGGTTTCAATGCAAACAAAAGATGGTTCGAGTGTGGAACATCCACAGAATCACCATGCCCTTCATGTGGATGTACTATTGATAATGAAAAGCACTTCTTATTTCAATGTAGGCCTACTGCATACAGTGATGTGCGTGCAAAATGTTCCTTTCTTACTTTGGATGTTTGTGAAAGGCAAAATGTTGCTTCTTTGTTATCGTCTGATGACGACTGTATAATCAAGTCAGTCGCTAAATTCATTACAGAAGCAATGAAAATAAGACAAAAGCATTTATAATATTGTATTAAAAAAAAGGACTTAAACTCAAAAATATGACTAAAAGCATGTGGAATAGTTCAGTAATATAGTCATCGTCTAAAAGAGTGGATGGTCGGATCAATCTGTAATATTGCATTTTCCTCGTGTGTGTGTGTGTGTGTGTGTGTGTGTGTGTGTGTGTGTGTGTGTGTGTGTGGTGTGTGTGTGTGCGTGGCGTGCGTGCGTGTGTGTGTGTGTTGTTGTTTGTTGTCGTCGTCGTTTTTGTTGTTTTTGTCGTTGTGGTTGTCATTGTTGTTGCTATTGTAATGTTAAAAGGGTACTCGTGTCTGAAAGGATATTCGAAGATTCGTGTCTACTTTTTTCTTTATGTTTTGCTTGTTTTGATTTGATTGATCATTGGGAATAACTGTGTAATATCGCTTGTAGTGTAAGGAAGAGGAATGAGTTATTACCCTGTTACCCCCCTTGTCATAAGACCTTTTGGTAATGACAATAAAATATCAAAGTGTCAAAGTGTCTCTCTCTGTCTCTCTCTCTCTCTCTCTCTCTCTCTCTCTGTCTCTCTCTCCTCTTCTTTTCTCTCTCTCTGTCTCTCTCTCTTCCTCTCTCTCTCTCTCTCTCCTCTCTTCTCTCTCTCTCTCTCTCTCTCTCTCTCTCTCTGTCTCTCTCTCCTCTTCTCTCTCTCTCTTCCTATCTCTCTCTCTCTCTCTCTCTCTCTCTCTCTCTCTGTCTGTGTGTCTGTGTGTGTCTCTCTCTCTGTCCCTGTTCCTGCCTGTCTGTCTGCAAGTCCGTCTGTCTGTCTGTCTGTCTGTCTGTCTGTCTGTCTGTCTGTCTCTCTCTCTCTCTCTCTCTCTCTCTCTCTCTCTCTTTTCACTGTCTGTCTCTGTCTCTGCCCCAGTCTGTCTGTATCTGTCTGTCTGTCTCTATCTCTCTGTCTTTCTGTTTCTCTCTCTCTCTGTGTCTGTTTCTGTCTCTCTGTCTCTGTCTCTCTGTCTCAATCTCTGGCTGGCTGGCTGGCTGTCAGTCTGTGTGTGTGTGTGTGTGTGTGTGTGTGTGTGTGTGTGTGTGTGTGTGTGTGTGTGTGTGTCTCTGTTTCTGTCTGTCTGTCTGTCTGTCTGTCTGTCTCTCTCTCTCTCTCTCTCTCTCTCTCTCTCTCTCTCTCTCTCTCTCTCGCTCCCCGTGGTTTTCTTCCTTTATCCTTCTCTCTTCCTTTGTAGCCTCTCCTTCCCCTGACCCCCTTCTACCTCCTTCAGTCAGACTCAGCACACTTATCCCCTGACCCCCTTCTCCCTCCTTCAGTCAGACTCAGCACACTTATCCCCTGACCCCCTTCTCCCTCCTTCAGTCAGACTCAGCACACTTATCCCCTGACCCCCTTCTCCCTCCTTCAGTCAGACTCAGCACACTTATCCCCTGACCCCCCTTCTCCCTCCTTCAGTCAGACTCAGCACACTTATCCCCTGACCCCCTTCTCCCTCCTTCAGTCAGACTCAGCACACTTATCCCCTGACCCCCTTTCCTCCCTCCTGTCAGTCAGACTCACACACTTATCAGCCAGCAGATCACAAGGACTGACGCCATTGCTCAAGCACTGTTTTCTCCTGCAAAAACAAAAGGCAACTTCTTCTTACATGAAAGACAGACAACAGACAGACAGACAGACAAACCGAATCCTACAAATCCATTTCATGGATGTATTTGGAATCTGGCGACAGGCATGTACAGGTTTAGTGTAGCTAGCTGTCAGAAATACTTCTCCAAGGGCTGTCCTAATGTTGAGATGGGAGCTATCAAGTGTTTTGTACATTTTTTTTAAAACAATAAATTTTTAGCATGGATTTTTTTTTTCACGAAGTGTGCAAGGGTTATAAGTAAAGTTGTAACACCACCACCTTAAAAAAGAAACAAAAGAGAAGAAGAAGAGGAGGAGGAGGAGGAGGAGAAGATGAAGAAGAAGAAGGAGGAGGAGGAGGAGGAGAAGGAGTAGCAGCAGCAATAGTAGTAGTTGTTGTTATTGTTGTTGTAGAAGAAGAAGAAGAAGAAGAAGAAGAAGAAGAGAAGAAGCAGGAGGAGGAGGAGGAGGAAGGACGAAGCAGAGAAGAAAAGAAATGTTTCATGTAATATGGGTTCTCCCCCCCCCCCCCCCCCCCCCCCCAGCTGGTTTTATTATTTAGTTAATCATATGAGAGCAGTCCACCAAAGAAATAAATCCATGAATGATTTCCGTAGGCTTTTTAATATGACCGACTGCTTGGCCATGGCCATTGCAATCATAAATCTCAAACAAAAAAGTTCTGTTTGTTGTTGTTGTTGCTTTATGAATGTTTTCATACATAACATTCATGATAGCATCAAATTAATTCCAAGTGGACATAGTGGAGTATACAATTCAAAGCACACTATTGTTTTTAAAGAGTTTCATCTGCAAAGGCGGCGGTTCTCTCACAGTTATGTGTCCTATGGCTTTAATAAATCACGCTCTCTCTCTCTCTGCTCTCTCTCTGCTCTCTCTGTCTCTCTCTCTCTCTCTCTCTCTCTCGCGCGCCGCGCGCGCGCGCACGCGTTGTGTGTGTGTGGTGTGTGTGTGTGTGTGTGT
>CM065727.1:7605705-7610705 GCA_033310375.1 Conus canariensis
CTCTTTCCCTCCTCCCTCCCCCCCCTCTCTCCTCTCTTTCTCCCTCTCTCTCACTCCTCTCTCTCCTCCCTCCCTCTCTCTCTCTCTCTCACTCCTCCCTCTCTCTCTCTCCTCCCTCCCCCCCCCCCCCCCCCCCCCCCTTTCTCTCTCATATACGAGGCCGCTCCTAACCCCCTGACTCTGCAAATAGCCTTGACAGAGGCTGGCAAAGTGATGCTTGGAGGGGGGCGGGGGGAAGGGGGGGGGGAGCGAGGGAGGTTGGATTTAGGGGTGATTGGGTGGGGGTGGGGGGTTAAGGGCAGAGAAGGGAGGGAATTCCTGAGGACGGGACGGTGAAGTGTGCCCAACTGCGTTACCCGGCGGTCTGACCGTATGGGATCAGTGTTTGTCTGTCTGTCTGTCTGTCTGTCTGTCTGTTCCTGTCTCTGTCTCTGTCTGTCTGTCTGTCTGTCTGTCTGTCTCTCTCTCTCTCTCTCTCTCTCTCTCTCTCTCTCTCTCTTTCTCTCTCTCTTCACCATCTCCGTCAGGATCCACACCCTCTCTCTCTGCCTTTCCCTTTGACCTCCTCTCTGCATCTACTCCCTCCATCCATCCTCCGCCCCCCCCCCCCCCTCCCACTCTCTCTCTCTTCATTTTCTTTGTCTTAGTCTCCGTCTTTGTCTCCGGACCCTCCCCCTCCCCACCTTCAAGGTCATTGTCTTTCATTGTGTGTGTGTGTGTGTGTGTGTGTGTGTGTGTGTGTGTGTGTGTGTGTGTGTGTGTGTTTGCATGTATATATGTGTGACTGTGTTTATAGTACACTTATTTGTAATCACCCCTCCCACTCCCTTTAAAAAAAAAACCCAACAAACTTTTCTGATAGTATGTACGCCCATCGTTCACTCGTACTAGACGGAGAATCTTTTGGTGATGTTTACGGGAAAAAGGTTTTTTTTTTCTACATTATTTTTAGCTAACCCCCACCCCCCACCCCATCAAATTGCCTCGGCCGTTTTTTTTCCTTCTTCTTCTTCTTTTTTTTTTTTTTATAACCTTTTTTAAAGCCTCCCCCTCCCCTTGAAATTGACTCAGCCCTTTTGTGCCAAACCATTTCCTGTCGGTGTTGCTGTAATAGCCACCTGCAAGTGTAGAGTGTGTAGTACAGTAGCCACAGATGGCGCACCGTTCGCGTGACATTAGTATTCTACCAGCCCCCCTCCCCCCCCCCCAACCCCCTGACACCTCTCCTCTCCGCCCCCCTCCCCCTCCGCCCCTCTCCCCCCAGCACAACTGATCCTTTCCCCACCTTTTCCCACCTACCCTCAACCCCCCCCCCCCCCCCCCCCCCCCCCCCCCCCCCCCACCACCCTGCAGTCCCTCCCTTGCTCTCTAAAGCGGCGTGCTGTGTAGGGCACCGTGCCCTTCCAGGCTGAGTGATGGGCAGGAGTGACAGCCTCGCCAGTTTCCAGCATCTTTTCACAATAGACAGACAGATAGATAAACAGTCAGACAGACAGACAGACAGACAGGTAGATAGATATGGATAGACACAAGAATGAAAAAAATCCTTTCATGTCTTCAGACTTCTATTTTTGACAAATTTTTGACAAACATTCATTGTGCCTTGATCTGAGGAAGCTGTTAACCAACGACAATTTGTCCAAGATAATTATGAGTCTCAAGACATGAACACACTTGTTATCTCATTCTTGTATTTTACCGTCTCCGTTTTTTTTTTTTTTTTTTTTTTTTTTACTACAGTTTATTTTTACGATGTGCAGCCCAGGACATTAAGAGAGCATTATATATTATACGCCCTCGTGTGTGTGTGTGTGTGTGTGTGTGGTGTGTGTGTGTGGTGGTGCGTGCGTGCGTGCGTGCGTGCGTGCGTGCGTGCGTGCGTGGTGGTGGTGGTGCTGTGCGTGCGTGCGTGCTGTGGTGTTGGTGTCGTGCGTGGTGCTGTGTGTGTGTGTGTGTGTGTGTGTGTGTGTGTGTGTAGTTTTGATATTACGACTTGATCATGAGTTTACTACATTTTACTTTCTTTGTTTTTGTTGTAGTAGTAGTTGTTGTTTTAGATTTATTTACTGTCCGTCTTGACATTGGAATTTCGGGGCAAGTGTGATTGAAATGTAGCTGATTAAAAAAAAAAGTTATCAGTTAATAGCCATGTGCAGTTTGATCTGGCAAGAAAAAAAAATGTTTTGTTTTATCCTGGCCCACCAGTCCCTCTTTTCTCGTTTTCTTTCGCTGGGCTGTGTCTCTCTATCTGTCCGTCCGTCCGTCTGTCTGTCCGTCTGTCTGTCTGTCTGTCTGTCTGTCTCTGTCTCTGTCTCTCTCTCTCTCTCTCTCTCTCTCTCTCTCTCAGGCTCTCTCCCCTCTCGCTCCCTGTCTCCCCTCCCTCCTTCCCTCCCCCCCCCCTTCTCTCTCTCTCTCCTCTCCTCTCTCTCTCTCTCTCTCTCTCTCTCTCCTCTGTTTATCTGTCTCACCTGTTCTGTCAGTGTGTCCATTAGTGTGTGTGTGTGTGTGTTGTGTGTGTGTGTGTGTGTGTGTGTGTGTGTGTGTGTGCGTGCGTGCGTGGTGCGTGTGCGTGCGTGCGTGCGTGCCGTGTGTGGCGTGTGTGTGCGTGTGTGTGTGTGTGTGTGTGTGTGTGTGTGTGTGTGTAGGGTGCGTGCGTGCGTGCGCCCGTGTGTATGTATGTGTATCCGCTAACCCATACATGTGCCGTCATTCTTTAACGGTCATCAGACGATGGTTTCAGTGGGACGAAAATCTTTTTAACGCCCAGCTCACAGAAAAGGGTGTGCAACGCGACTGCACTTTTATTTGTCTCATTTCTTCTGGCGGGGCATGCTAAGAGGCGGGGGAAAGGGGGCGGGAAGGGGGTGGGGGGGGGGGGGGTGGGGGCGTGGGAGGAGAGGGGATGAAGAGGGGCGCAGGGAAGTGGGAACAATTTCAGAACAATATTTCGTCCTCTCCGTCTGTAGTTCTGTGCCGTGCTCGCAGTTTTCCGCTTTTCTTTCACTCTCTTTGACTGCCCCCCCCCCCCCCCCCCTCCCCCTTCCTGACACACACCTTTTTTTTTTTTCAATTAATTTTTGTCTTTTTTTCTCACTTTTTTTTCTGATTTCTTTGCGTATCTTCTGCCTTTGAGACTCAGTTTCATATGTCTGATTTGTTCTTAAAAGCCTCTGTTCACAACAAGCCAGGTTTGTTTGTTTGTTTGTTTGTTGAGTGGTGACTGGGCAGCAGGGTGGTGTGGCTGACCCTGCACTCACTGCCCACAGCGGACACCACGGAGCTGTCTCCACTGTGCAGTGTCCAGTCTGTTGCCCTTTTCAGGGGCTGTTCAATGTTTTCTAGAACTACCTAGAACTTGACAATGTCACATTATGCTCATTATAATAATGTGTGTGAAAATCTCCGCGCACTGTCTTCTTTCTGCGCATATGTAAGCTCTTATGCTACCTGAATAAAAATAATGCGTGGAGAAAAAAGAAAAGAAAAAAAAAAAAAAAAAAACTTCTTGACAATATCGATGGCAGTGAGCGCAAACCATGAAAGTTGCCTGAACGAGGGTTTACCAGGTTCCAGGGGCGGCCGTAAAGAAAAGTCTTGCATACAGGCCACTCCTTTTACTCCCATTCTTATCTTTTAAAAGGTGCAGAAGCTCCGTGGTGCATTCCATGTCATGTACCACTCACAGTGGTACGTATTCTTTTAGAGTGTTGGGACTTGCATGACGTAAGACATAAACATTTTGCAGCAGACTCCATTAAAACCCTGCTCGAAGATGTCCCTCCTGATGTGATCTTCGAATTTGTGAAGGGTGAAGGGAAGTCAACATGTTTTATCTGATATAAGATTTTACGGAAGAAAGAATGTTTTTACCGACATTTTTGTTGTGTTTTTAGATGGTGTGTTTTAAAGGGTTGTGTGAGTGAGCTGTCGTTGTTGTTGTTTTAAATTAATGACTTGAGTTGTTTGGAACGCGGTGACAGCTCTGATATGGCCCTTTGCGGTCGGCTGGGCTGTAAGCACCTCCACCCCACTCCACTACCCCCACTAGGTCTGAACTCTTAAATAACTACAAAATTGTGCAATAACCAAATCAACAGCAGCAGCAGCTTCTGCAGCAGCAGCAGCGACAGTAATATTAATGATGTTATGATGATAATAATACTGCTACAGTGCCAGTAATAACCACCAGAAATACTATCGTCATCATTTCCAAATTCCTGCTGACATTTCATGGCCTTTTCTTTTAAATAAAGAGAACTGGAGAGAGTGCAAGAAAGGTGAGTATCATGGGGCGATGCAGACGAGAGAGATAGAGAGACAGAGGCTAGCTAATAACGGGCGTTCATAATGGCCAAATGACCGACCAAGGTTCTCCTGCTTTGTTTCAAAGCCAGAAGCAGCTGATAAGCAGAGCCCGGGCTACATGACTCGGGGTGCGCTGCCCTGCTGGCTGTTCACCATTAGCGCTTTGTGGGGCGTCGCGTCTGGCGGCTTAGGAATCGTGCCTCATCAGCCCGGTATCATCCCTCGCAGCAAGAATGAAGCACTTCGCTGATGAAAGGCGAAGATGTTCAACTCTTCCGCGACCGCGCTTTGTGTGTGCAAGTCGCACCGCACCGTGGGCGAGTTCATTCCTCGCGACTCCCCTCGCCTCTCCTGATCTGGGGCGCGTCGCGAAGCTGATGCGACGCTGTTTTCACCGCGGATTAGACCGTTCCATTACACATCTGGTAGGGGAGGTAGGTTCGGACTCTGCCTGATACCAGCGGCAATCCTTGCCGATGAAAGTTTGGTCTGGCGGATTCGAGCGAGCGTGAAGGAAAGAGAGTGCGCGGAGTGCGGCGTTTTAGCAAGTGTGTGTGTGTGTGTGTGTGTTGCGAGTGCCGGGTGATTCATGCATCATTATGTCGAGTTTGTCAAAGCGTCGGGACACTGTTCAATCATAGACGAGCTAGAGCGGAAAAAAAAGAAAAAAGAAAGCATCATGCTTATTGGTAGAG
>CM065727.1:7620705-7625705 GCA_033310375.1 Conus canariensis
TCTCTATCTGTCTGCCTGCCTCTCTCTCTCTCTCCTTCTCCCCCCTCCCCCCCCCCCCCCCCCCCCCCCCCCCCCCCCCGGAATTTACAGGCTCCGGTACATTTAATCTCTCTCTCACTGTCTCTCTCTGTCTCTGTGTTTGTCACTGTCTCTGTCACTGTGTGTGTGTGTGTGTGTGTGTGTGTGTTGTTCCCCTCTCCTCTCTCCAACTGCCGGGCTTCGGTGGATTTCATCTCTCTCTCTCTCTCTCTCTCTCTCTCTCTCTCTCTCTCTGCGGCAAAGGGGGAGAGAGAAGAAGGGGAGGGGATATGTGTTTTCTGAGCACAGCCAACAAAGGAGAAGCCAAAAGAATCAACTCGCTCCAGCTGGACACAGCGCAGAGAATGTGGTGAAACTCTGAACAAGACAGAACTCCATGGTCCCCACACAGATATCCCCACGGTCAGCGAAGACTTGAACTATCCCATCACCGCCCTGTTGGCTTTGACTGATTTCTCTATAGTTTTGTGCTGTTCTGTTTTTGTTTGGTGCTTGCCTATAGATTTATCCCCGTTTTCCTCTTAGTAAAAGTGAACGTGCAACCCTTGTCGGCGACCAGTCTGTGAATCGGAGAGCTCACCTGATATCTCTATAGAAATGTAAGAGACGACAGCGATTGAAAAACTAACAAACAAACAAGCAAAGACGAATTTTAAAGATCAAAGTCTGTGATTCCGCTTTTGTTGTTGTTGTTGTAGTTGTTGTTGTTGTTGTTTTGTTTCAAAATCACGCAGTGTTGAAAACAAACAAGCTAAGGACTAGAGGTCGACAAGAGATTCCTTTATAATTATGCTCCTTTATAATTATGTATAGCCATTCTCCCTCCCCCTCCCACCACCACTTGCCACCACCCCCCCCCCCCCCTCGCCACCTCCCCTCCTGCTACCAGAAATAGTAACATCTGTAATCGGTTGATGACGTGGTGTGGGTTCGCCTTCTCCTATGCCCCATTTATGATGCAACATAAGCCCTGTGTCTTGCTCTGGTGTTTGGACTGTTTGTGCCCCGCTGACTTGTTCCCCCTGTGTAGTGGATCGTCCGTGTGTTGTGATGCCGGTGTGTTCATCAGGCGATGCCATTGCCCAGGGCAGCCATTGCTGAGCGTTTTATAGCGCAACGAACGGCACGCATGCCCTTTGGCTGACTTGGGTATTGATCAACGCTTTCACCTCTCTCTCTTCCTCTTTCTCTTTTCACACACACACGCGCGCGCGCGCACATACACACGCACACACGCACGCACACACACATACACACACACACACACACACACACACACACACACACACACACACACACACACACACACACACCACGTTCCCCACCCCCTCACCCTCCACACGCACACTAAAATTATCTCTCTGTCTTCATCTTTCCCTCTTCACACACACACACACACACACACACACACACACACACACACACACACACACACACACTCACTCTCTCTCTCTCTCTCTCTCTCTCTCTCTCCTTCTTCTTCTTCTTCTTCTTCTTCTTCTTCTTCTTCTTCTTCTTCTTCTCTCTCTCACACACACACGCACACACTGTATTCTCTCTCTCTTTCTCTCTCTCTCTCTCTCTCTCTCTCTCTCTCTCTCTCTCCTCTCTCTCTCTCTCTCTCTCTCCCCCGTCTACATTCACACGCACACGCTTGCATGCATACACGCATGCACGCACGCACGCATGCACTCATTCACACACACACACACACACACACACACACACACACACACACACACACACACACACACACACGTATAGATAGAGACAGAGATAGAAAGAGAGATACCTGTGTATCCTATATGTTTGGCGATGCCGTACGTGTACACAGTGAAATCTAGCCTACATCAGTATATGTTTCACTTCTAGCTCAGGTTACCCAACCCTTATCTGGAGCCGCTTGAAATATTTAAAAAAAAAAAAAAAAAAAAGAAAGAAGGAGAGAAGGAATAAAGAAAGGAAAGGAGAAAAGCCTCAATCATGAACGATTTGAACGGTGCTGCAGTCGCTTGGGTTACTGCAACGGTGCCATTGGTGCACGTGATTTCACTCTCCTAACTGATGGAGGGAAGGGGACAGAGCATGAACAACTGACCACCACTGCCGCCATAGTTCCATTCCTCGTTCACCAGTCACTGAAGCTGCCTAAACCCATGTAGTGGGTTGTCCACACGTCGCGTGCCGACTTGCAAGTGGCTGTCCGTCGTGTTTCACGAATAAGCTTAAGAATGTAACAGATGAAAATTAAATCACGGAAGCGCGATCACGTCTCGACGCGTCTTTAATTAAATCCTTTCAGCGGTTTGCCCATGAATGAAAAAAAAATCGACACAGGATAGGGTTTGTGTGCCTCAGCACCCCTCCCTCCCTTCCCCCCCCCCCCCCCCCCCCCCCCTTTCAGTATTTCTGACGGTTCGTCTGTCTGTCTGTCTGTACTCTTTTCCATGCAATTCCAATCGTGTATATCTCGTAACTCGATTTAAGCCTTCGGCTCCAGGTCCATTTCTTTGTACCATGCATCATCTCTTTGGGATTCACTGCCCTGGTGTTGGCATCGTATGTCACCTACAAGTCCATTTCTTTGAACCATGCGTCATCTGTCTGGGATTCACTGCCCTGGTGTTGGCATCGTATGTCACCTAGAGAGTATGGCTACCTTCAGAGAGATAGTCGCTTTACTTGTCAGGTCAACAGATGTGTCAACCAGTTATCGCCCTTTCTCTGCCTTGCTCTGATTCGTGCTGTTCGTGGTCGCCTAGTGCATCCGTGTGTTGACATTTGTCGTTTGTTATTCTCTGTGACTGCAAAAGAGTCAAGCTCCGGATGAACTATTGTAGACGAGGCCCTGTATGCATTTGCCCTGTATCATTGTTGTAATGTTTTGATCATTATGATTAATTTGGTCACCACTTTTATTGCTATCATGAATATATAATACAGCGCCAAACACAAGTCGCAGGATGATCGTATGTTGGCGCCTTCATGCATTAGTGCAGTGCATTTCGCACTCAGTGCATTAATTATAATGCACATGTTTGTGCCTAATCGACTAAACAGTCAAAACTAAACGCAGAGTGCTGTATTTTGGACTTCTGTGAGGATACGGCTCCACTGTGAGCGTAGGGCGCCCACATCATCGTGTTTCTACATGTGTACTCACGCATGTAATCCTACCCCACCTGTAGTCGTCAGTGTTGGGTTGGATTTTTTTTTTTTTTAGTTTTAAAGCCTTCTGTATCCACCAAGTAGTAAATGAGTGCCTGATTAAGTTCAGGGAAGCTTAAAGGCGGCGGAAGTCGAAGGAGGAGGGGAGGGGGGGGGGGCGCTTCGGCTTTTAATCAGGGCATGTCCTTGACTGGGTGACTCTCTGACTAGACACGTAACGTCAAACCTCTGACATTTCTCTGCCCCTGCCAGCCAATAGGCGAAGGGATCTCTAACCTTTTTTTTTTTTTTTTGGTCTTTTTTTAAAATGTAACTTCACCTATGGATGTGAACAAGACAGAAACTATACCACTACTAGTTAAGCGCAGTTGGAATGAACGGACGTTAGTGATGGTCTGCACATCGTGCTTTGTGCTCTGTTAACTGGCCAAGTCAAGGTGGTCCAGGTGATAGCCCAGCTGGCCCCCCACAGGGCTTCTAAAGCCATGGGCCAGCCCCTGCTGGAAGTGGACTAGTCTATAGAAAATGGATAGCCTGGTGGCCCCCACAGTGCTTCAAAAGCCAAGGGCCAGCCCCTGCTGGAAGTGGACTAGTCTATAGAAAATGGATAGCCTGGTGGCCCCCACAGTGCTTCTAAAGCCAAGGGCCAGCCCCTGCTGGAAGTGGACTAGTCTATAGAAAATGGATAGCCTGGTGGCCCCCACAGTGCTTCTAAAGCCAAGGGCCAGCCCCTGCTGGAAGTGGACTAGTCTGTAGAAAATGGATAGCCCGGTGGCCCCCACAGGGCTTCTAAAGCCAAGGGCCAGCCCCTGCTGGAAGTGGACATGGGGCAGACCTGACCAGGGGGCTAGCAACGCGACTTCCGTTAGCTGGCTGCAACGCCAGATGACTGCAGGCGGAAACTGAAACAAATTTCAAAAGGTATTTGAAAAAAAACTCCGCCAATGAACACGGACAAATGAAATTACGAGACAAAACACGACACGTTTCGACCTCTTAGGTCTTCTTCCGACAAGACAACAACACTCAGGACACCGGAAATGAAAAGAAATGAAGTTAGTTTACATTCAGGCTTAACGTCCACACCCCACCCATGGTAACAGGGGAGATAGGGAGAATACCACGCCAGGACAGAGAGGGAAGAGGGTCTAGCTTCTACATTGGAATAGAGACCCCTGCATGACTACCACCAGAACGACAAAGCATTCAGATCGCTAACAAAAATAGTGCGGTTTTCATGTTGGGCGCCAGCGTGATTGTGGTCGTGGCAGCACATGCATGACTGCGAACTTGGTAAAGAACTCTTCTCAAAGTAATACCCATCTGGCGCCCAGTATGAGAAGATAAGTGGTTGCTCGTTCTTCGTTTTTCATTGTCCCGAATGTGATTTGTTTGCTTTACCTGAAGAAGACCTAAAAGATCGAAACGCGTCGTGTTTTGTCATTTGTCTCCATGTTGTCTTGCGGAATCACTAACAATTCTTTTTAAAAGACTTCAGTCCACTGAAACAAGCAGGCGCCAAGCTGACCCATTCTTTCAACTCAGGTCTGTCCGTTAGTGTCACAGCTCTCCAGGTATTGATAAGACCGGGGGTCATTTCACCAGCTGACCCGGATGGACCGCAGTGGACATGAGCTTGGCCTGTCTGTCCGTCCGTCTGCTGGCTACGAATCATCCGCGTGGCTGCCAGCCATAGAGCCAACGCATTCCATCTGTTCCCTCAGAAACCGGCTTTCTGGTATGAAGGTCATACTGGGTGGAGCCTGCACCTGGTTAATTTTCACCTTTGCTGA
>CM065727.1:7633205-7675023 GCA_033310375.1 Conus canariensis
TGACAGGTGGTTGGTTGTTACTTTGGTGTGTGTGTGTGTGTGTGTGTGTGTGTGTGTGTGTGTGTGTGTGTGTGTGTGTGTGTGTGATCCCATTATTTTGTCTTTTCTTTTTTTCTTTTGTTTTTTCTTTTTCTTTCTTCCTTCTTTCCTTCCTTCCTTCCTTCCTTCTTTCCTTCCTTCCTTCCTTCCTCCTTCCTTCCTTTCATTCTTTTTCTCTTCCTATCCAGCTTTGTTTCTCTCTTTCTTCCTTTTTTTCTTTTCATTCTTTCTCCCTTCCTTCTGTCCAGCTTTCTTCCTTCCTTCCTTTCATTCTTTCTCCCTTCCTGCTATCCAGCTTTCTTTCTTTCTTCCTTTCTTTCATTCTTTCTCCCTTCCTTCTGTCCAGCTTTCTTTCTTCCTTTCATTCTTTCTCTCTTCCTTGTAACCAGCTTTCTTTTTTCCTTCCTTCCTTCCTTTCATTCTTTTTCTATTCCTTCTATCCACTTTCTTTCTTTCTTTCTCCTTCCTTCCTTTCATTCTTTCTCTTTTCTTTCTATCCAGCTTTCTTTCTTCCTTCCTTCCTTTCATTCTTTTCTCTTCCTTTACCAGCTTTCTTTCCTCTTCCTTCCTTTCTTCTTTTCTCTTCCTTCTATCCAGCTTTCTTTCTTTCTTTCTCCTTCCTTCCTTCATTCTTCTCTCTTCTTCTATCCAGCTTCTTTCTTTCTTCCTTCCCTTTTTCTTTTCTCTCTTCTTCTTCCTTTCGTTCTCCTTCCTTTCTTCTTCTTTCCTTTCTATCCAGCTTTCTTTCTTTCTTTCCTCCTTCCTTCCTTCCATTCTTTCTCTTTTACTTCTATCCATCTTCCTTCCTTCCTTCCTTCTGTTTCTTTCTCTCTTCCTTCTATCCAGTTTTCTTTATTTCTTCCTTCTTCCCTTTCTTTTTCCCTTCTCTGGTTTTCATCCTTCCTTTCTTCCTTCTTTCCTTTCTTCCTTCATCTTTCTTTTTTCATTCCTGCTTTTCTTCCTTCTTTCCTTCCAGTGTGTCTTTCCTTCTTTCTTCCTTTCTGTCTTTTTTCCCCTTTTCCCCTTTTCTCAGTGTCCCGTCCCCCCCCCCCCTCCCCTTTTCTCATGTTTCCTTTCTTCTCATTTTTTTCCCTTTCTCAGTGTTTTTTTCCCCGTTTTCTCAGTATTTTTTCTCAGTGTTTTTTTTCCCCCGTTTTCTCAGTATTTTTTCTCAGTGTTCTTTCCCCTTTTCTTTCTCAGTATTTTTTTCGCCTTTTCTCAGTGTTTTTTTCCCCCGTTTTCTCAGTATTTTTTCTCAGTGTTTCCCCCCCCTTTTTCTATGTTCTTTCCCCTTTTCTCAGTATTTTTTTTCCCCTTTTCTCAGTATTTTTTTCCCCTTTCTCAGTGTTTTTTCCCCTTTTCTCAGTATTTTTTTTTTCCCCTTTTCTCATGTCTCCCCCCCCCCCCCCCCCCCCTTTTCTCAGTATTTTTTTTTTCCCCTTTCTCAGTGTTTTTTTTCCCCTTTTCTCAGTGTTTTTTTCCCCTTTTCTCAGTTTTCCTTTTCTCAGTTTTTTCCCTTTTCTCAGTGTTCTTTCCCCCTTTTCTCAGTATTTTTTTTCCCCTTTTCTCAGTATTTTTTTTCCCCTTTTCTCAGTTTTTTTTTCCCCTTTTCTCAGTTCTCCCCCCCCCCCCCTTTTCTCAGTATTTTTTTTCCCTTTTCTCAGTATTTTTTTTTCCCCCTTTTCTCAGTATTTTTTTCCCCCTTTTCTCAGTATTTTTCCCCTTTTCTCAGTGTTTTTTCCCCCTTTTCTCAGTATTTTTTTTCCCCTTTTCTCAGTTTCCCTCCCTTTTCTCAGTATTTTTTCCCCTTTTCTCAGTATTTTTTTCCCTTTTCTCAGTTTTTCGTTTTTCCCCTTTTCTCAGTATTTTTTTCCCCTTTCCCCAGTGTTCCCCTCTCTTTTTTTTCCAGTGTTCCCCCTTTTCTCAGTGTTTTTTCCCCCCTTTTCTCAGTGTTTTTTTCCCCTTTTCTCATATTTTTTTTTCCCCTTTTCCAGTTTTTTCCCCTTTCCATTTCCTCAGTGTTTTTTCTCTTTTCTCATGTTTTCCCTTTTTCTTCTATTTTCAGTATTTTTTCCCCTTCCCTTTTTTTTTCCTTCTTATTTTTTCTCCGTTTTTTTCCTAGTTGGTTTTCCCCTTTTTTTCAGTTTTTTTTCGTTCCTGTTTTCTTTATTTTCCCTTTCTCATGTTTCTTTCTTTCCCTTTGTTTTTTTTTACTATGTTTTTTTCTCATGTTTATTACAGTGGGTTTCTTTCTGTATTTTTTTCTTTTCTTTTCTTTCTTCGTGCATTTCTTTTCTCTTTTGTTAGATTTATTTTTGTTGCTGATGCTGCGTCTGATTTGTAGCTTGTGTCATGTATGTGAGTGCATTGACTGAAACTGTAACCTATTTAGTGGTAACTCTGTGTGTGTGTGCGTGTGTATGTGTTTCCCATCTCGTCTAGAGTGCCAAAAGGAGCCCCCATCAGCAACAACAGTGGATTGCAAGCTGGCCTGTACTCCGCTGCCCCAGCGTCAGGCATCCCCACACCTGTGGGACGTGGTCGTCCCGCCCCCAGTGCTGACAAGCAATCCAACAGGACCAGCGTCAGCTCCACCTCCTCCACCTCCTCCTCCAAAAGCTCCTCCTCGAAACCTTCCACATCCTCCTCCTCGTCTTCAAGCAATAAAAACTCTATGTTGGATAAATTCAAATTCTTCAACAAGGACAAGGACAAGAAGGGGGTTTCCAAAGGAGCCTCGAAATCCGGTGGCAATGCTGGAAGCTCTGCCCATGGCAGCGATGTGAAGCCATCGTCCCCAGGAGCTCAAGGCCCATCAGTAGAAGGCGCCGCGGCTTGCGTCGGCGGTGGGGGTCATGGATCCACGCCCGGCTCACCCGCCGTGCCCCGCAGCTCATCCTCCTCCAAAGTGGGAAAGAAGTCACTGGTTCGAGCCTTGGGTAAGCAGGATGAGGCGCAAGGGGAGGACGGTGGGGCGCGGCTGGCCAGCCCGTCCTCCGGCGTTCATCCGCCTGGTGTGCTGTCTGGTTCCCGAGCCTCATCTCCTGGCCCTTCTGCCCCTTTTTCTCCAGGACAGACACGCCGCCTTGCTGGCCCCGCTGCTGGCCGACCTGAGCGCGGGGACCCTCACTCCAGCCCCAAGATGTCCAAGAAGAGCTCCAAACTCGCCGGCCTCGTCCCCGCCAAACCTGTGACCTCACCCTCCTCCTCGGGCAAGTCTCGCTCAGCCAATGTCAGGATGTCCCCCCCAATACCTGGTCCCTCAAGTCAGGCCCCCCCTGCCCCCACGACCCCACCCCCACCCCTGACGTCGGCCATCCCGACGGGCATTCCCAAGCCTCAGAGCAACAAGTCTGGTGGCAAGAGTTCCAAAGAGGAGAAGAGCTCACGCAGCAAAGAGCACAAGGCGGCATACTACCCAGCAGTGCCTGGAGGCAGCCCCACCCAGGCCGTGGCCCCCAATGCTAAAGCTGCCTTCCAGCAGCAACCTCAGCAGCATGTGCCTCTCACTCAGCAGCAGCTGCAGCGCCACCAGCAACACCTGCAACAGCTGCAGCTTCAGCAGCAGAAACTGCAGCAGCAGCAGCAGCAGAAGCACTCCCGCAGTCGTCACCATGAAGCGAGCAGCAGCAGCTACTCAGAGCAGAACCAGTCGCCGACGTTCTCCACCTTCAACCCTCAGACGCCTACCCAGCTGGACGAGCCTGGCTACGTCAACGTCAGCCAGGCCTCCGCCTCCATCACCACCTCCTCCTCCCTGTCCCGGTTGCCCCCAGCAGCAGCAGCAACAGCATCAGAGGGGTGCACGCTCGTGTGAATCTTCAGGTAATGCAGGGGAATGGGGTCTGTGCTCTTATCTTATTATGTCTGATTATCTCCCTTCCAAGGTTTTTTTTTCTGCATTCTCTTTCTTGTGTTTTCCTGTCGTTTCAATAGAAATCACAGTCATAGGATGAGCTTACAGTTAGATTTTTGTTGGTCATGAGAGAGAGGGATTGAGAATGGTAGGGTTGGCTGGTTGTAAGGTTGGATGTGCTGTGAGCATATGGTCACAGCATGCATTGCGTGCCTTGTTGTTTGTTTTGTGTGTGTTGGTGTGGCTTGTAAATACGTCTGTAGTCTGTTTTACGGTTGAGTATATTAGATGTTCTTTATGATAATAGTAATATGATTATAGTAATATGATAATAGTAATAAAGATTGAGTTCATGTTCACCAAAAACAGACAGAAACATAATCAAAAACAGCCAATATAGTGTTTTCCTTCTAGCTTTTGCCTTGTTTGAAAAGGTGAGATTGTTGACACAGATGCTCAAATGTTCAGTTCTTTGAAGCAAATGTTTTCATTTCAATGGGTGAAAAAGGGTTTTTTGTTTTAGATTGTTTTTGTTTTTTCTGTTCAATTGTTTCATTTTTATTTGCGAAATTTGCAATTTTTTTTTTTTAAACAGATCTTTATTTCTCTCTGTGTGTATATGTGCCATGCAGTGTTTGGGCCTGTATCCCTGGTACTTCTAATTTTGACATATTTTTATTTTTTGAAGAATTTGAGAGAGGGGCCTAAAGACTTTTGTGTTTGATAGCATTCTTTTTGAAGTGTTTGATATTCTTTCTTAACATTCGGGTGTCACATAGTTTTGGTCGCTGTTTCTTTTTTTTTTTTTTTTTTTTCTTTTTTCCTGTTTGTTCTTTTTTTTTAATATATACAGAGCACTTTAGGGTGGATTCTGAACTGAATGAATTTTGGAATTATAGCTGTTAGTATTTGACTGGTAATACAGCTTAATATTTTACAACTTACAATACTACAAATCCAGACTGCTATGTCCAGTCCCCGATCTCTGTGAAGGCATCACAATCAACTCGGTTGACATTTGACAGGAATCAAGTGAGCGAGCCAGAGCCTTGGAGAACTTAGCACTTCAGTGTGTCGTTCTGGAAGACTTTACAAAAGCTTGTTCTATTCAGTTCCATCGGCAGATGCAGGGAATCTCTTTTGAAACTGTGCCGAGATTTAGTAAGGGTTGGCCAAAAGGTAGTGCTCTTTAGCTGTCTTGAATCTGAGTTTTGGACATAGTAATGCACGCCTAGTAAGCAGAGTGTTAGAAAGTAGCAAATGGAAAAAGTAGCATTTCACCGTAGATGGGGCAGATCTCCGGCGCATTTTACTCCCATGTCATTGGTCAGACTAAGTGTTCAGAAAGAGATATATTGCCGGTGACTAGTCTGCTTGTGGTTTTGAAGGTGTAAAGCATAATATGATGTCAATAAATGACAGGTATTGGATGCATGTATGAGTGTTTGTATCTCAATTCCATTTATTTTGAAGTGTTGAAGTGATATATCAGTAGATAAGAGGTTAACACACATACACTTCCTACCATGTTTACTGACGATGGTTTATGTATGACAGTTTAAAAAAGAAAAAAGACAGAATGCATTTTGCATATATGCCCATAAGCAACACTGCAGCAACACCCATATTGCCATTACAACAAAAAAAAATCTTTTAAATTACACATTTAACACCCATATGGCCAAAAAAGGGTAAATTCCAGCTGCTATGTTCATCTGTGTTTGCGCTTAGCATTATTTCCTTTTCAGTAACACTGTCTATGTTTGTCTATTCTGTTATCTTTCTGTGCGTCTATTTTCCCGAAACACGTCTTACTTTTTTCTTTTGTTTAGCTTCCAAGGTGGTCATTTTGATCAATGTCGATGTTTTGTGTATTGTTTGTATGTTTGTTTGGCTGTCTGCAGGATTGTGCTCAAACCTCTGACTCAATTCAATCAAAATTTGTGCATTTGTTTGTATGTTTGTTTGGCTGTCTGCAGGATTGTGCTCAAACCTCTGACTCTAATTCAATCAAAATTTGTGCATTTGTTTGTATGTTTGTTTGGCTGTCTGCAGGATTGTGCTCAAACCTCTGACTCTAATTAATCAAAATTTGTGCATTTGTTTGTATGTTGGTTTGGTTGTCTGCAGGATTGTGCTCAAACCTCTGACTCTAATTTAATCAAATTTGTGCATTTGTTTGTATGTTGGTTTGGCTGTCTGCAGGATTGTGCTCAAACCTCTGACTCTAATTCAATCAGAATTTGTGCATTTGTTTGTATGTTGGTTTGGCTGTCTGCAGGATTGTGCTCAAACCTCTGACTCTAATTCAATCAGAATTTGTGCATTTGTTTGTATGTTTGTTTGGCTGTCTGCAGAATTACAGCCTATACAGGTAAACCTCCTGAACCTAATTTAAACCCCGATTTGTGGTAGGTGGAAGGCCCATGAACAAATCCATTCTATTGGAGTAGGGAAGTGTTGTGACAGGAATCAGGATCACTCCGCAGATCGTGGGTCATGCAGCAGTATCATAAGATAATGTTGCTTATAGCCCAGCCGACGGCAAGGGGCCACATCAGGGCTGTGCAGTATCATAAAGCAAAATGACATGCAACATTGACAGAATCACCTTTAATGACACTTGGTGGAATGATGGTGCATTGCAGTGGATCCAGATGAAATGCTGATAGATCCAGACTCTGTTCACATTATTGAATGACAAGGAATAATTACAAACTTTCAACTGAACAGCAACAACAATAACAAAGTGTGGTTACTGTCACAGTTGATAACTGTCAACTATTCATGGGATGTCAAATTTTTAGTAAAATAAACATTAACATTTCATATATTTTAATTTTCCTTTTTAAAACATATATGTATACAGGGAGTAACTGCTTCAGTCCATGCCATCACCAGCGGTTACCTCCCCTGGAAATAAGTTTTCATGGATAAACGTACACAAAGGAATGACCCTAGACTCTTGGCCCTTGGCAGATCTCCTTTTTCTTCTAAGTGCCCATCATGTTGTTTCTTTCTTTTTTTCTTTTTTTTTTTTTTATTTATTTATTTTTTTTTTGCTGTCCCTCATTCATTCTTTGTCTGCCTCTTTTCACTGCGATAGGCTCATGATCAGATTTTTTTTTAATAGGAATTACTACAAAGTGGAATTGCTACAGAATGTCGGACAATTTTATCAAAAACCAATATTTAGATAGGCATGTTAAGATTTCCAAAGCATATGATGTCCATCACTGAATAGCCAGGCAATCCTTTGTCACAAATATTTTGAGGCAGTTATAAGCTCAGGCTTGGTATGCAGCAATCTGAAAAGTGTGTCTGGGACTATTTTTTAGCATTTGTGAGACAAGGTTATAATAGAACTGATACTGAAAGTGTGTGTGTGTGGTGTGTGTGTGTGGTGTGTGTGTGTGTGTGTGTGTGTGTGTGTTTCCATCAGTTTGTATGTTTATCTATTTTGTAACTGTTTATGTGCCTGCAGACATGATGTTGAAAATCTTGCCAAACAAGATTTAATTATCTTTTTCCTTTGTCTAGATATGTGCTTGCAACTGTTTTTTTTTTTTTAGTTGTGATGTGCATGTATGTGAATGACATGTGCAAGTGTTTTGATATGTTTTTGAAAGATCTGATTCTGTATGAATACCGTTACTTGATTCATTCTGATTGTTATGTTCTGTGGTCCACACACAGAGCCTGGACATGAACGGCAGTGGAGACAACAGCAGCAACAAGCTGAAGACGCAGAGTCTGGAGAGACAGAGGGGGAAAGAGCAGCGCAGGGTCAGCGAGGACCAGAGGCAGCATGGGTTCTCCGACTACAGTCTGGCGGCACCCTTGCACCCGCACTACGTTCCCGTCAACATTCCTCAGCAGAACTGGGAGGGCAAGGAGCCCCAGCACCTGCCAGAGTCAGGGGAGAGAAGTCAGAAGGAGACGGCCACCGTCAGCCCTGTCAGCAGCCCCAGCACCTCCCAGCAGGCGGCGTCACCCAGTTCATCGGCCGCCGTCAATGTTGTGAAACCCACCTCACACACAAAGGCCACCAAAACAGACAGCAACACACAGACCAACCTCTCGGTGTTGAAGAAGTCCTCCATGCACAAAGCCATGGAGGCGTCGGCACAGCAGAAACTGCAGGCCAGCAATGGACGCTGCAGCCCCATGACAGAGCAAGAGCATGAGCCGTCCGGCCCAAAGATGCATCATCAGGGCGAAAAGGTCAGCCCGAAAGGGGAGAGGTCAAGTCCAAGACGTGGGCAGAAGCCCTCCGCTGAAGAGTCTGACCAGATGCCTCCCGATCGGTCTTCCCCTGCAGTGCTACACAAAGACCCCAGCCAGGGAAGTCCAGGGAAGCTGTTAGCCAGCAACTTCAGCCATGCTGCCCAGGCCCGGTACATGGCCTCCCCCACCACCACCAACTCACCAAGGTTAGGGGTCAAAATGCTGAACTCTCATCACGGCAAGCCGGCCAACAACATTGCCATCGTCCAGCCTCATCACGGAGAGAAGATTGAAACCACCTTTGACACTGAAGTGCGCACTGAAACCAGACCACAGTCGGGAAAAGAGACCACGTTTGCCGGTAACGAGGAGAAGACGACCTTTGTAGATGACACTGGTGAGGCTATGGACATCAAACCGATGCAGCCAATTATGCGGGCGTTGCCTTACGGTTACTTCCGTGGGTACACAGGGTATGCAGGGCTGTCCAACACCCGTAATTTTCACATTCCAGGAATTTCAGTACCTCCTGCGTCTGTCTACCCAGCAAGAGCGCAGAGTCAGGGCTATGGCGTCAACCGGCCCATGATGGAGCCAGGCAAATTCCATTCTGGACACATGATTCAGCGGGCCAACTCCACCGGAGCCAGTGTCAGCAATGACACGGACTACAGTTCTGACATGGACACCTACGACTATGTGTCAGGCTACATGTCTGACGGGGACATTTTGAAAAGCAACAACCGCTCTGATGATTGGTCCAGTGGCTATCTGAGTGAAGGCGGTGCTTCGCTGTACGCCCGTCGGCTTCAGCAGCGGTTCAGAGAGGGCATGCAGGCGGTGAAAGAATGCATGCAGAAGTCATCGGGTCTGATAGATGATGACAGGTAATGTCCCGATGTCTGTGGTCTGGCCTGGAGAAGGGAAGAGTGGTTTAAGAATCTTCAGTGACATTTGTTGTTGTTGTCTTAATGTGTGACGTTAGTTTTGACGTTTTCAAATTCTTCTAGCAGACACAAATGAGTGATTTAAGGATGAATCACAGAGGAAGTCCATGTTCCAACTAACCTGTCAACATACGTGTGATTCTGACAGCCAATGAGCAGGCAAATCAGCAGGCCGCTTACAAATGTAGTGGGTCTATGAACCACAAATCAGCTACGAAGAACCAGCTTTGGTCACAGCAGGATCTAGGTCATGGGAAAGCAATCTCACTGTGCAGTGCAGGGGGTGGGTGGGATGGGGTGAGGTGTGGTATGATGCAGTGAAGGAAGATCATGAGAGTCTGTTCTGGCACAAGGCTGTAGGAGAGGGAGGACTCTGACTGGTCCTTCTACGACTCAGAAAAAAATGACTATTTTTTTGTATGCACGGCTAAAATAATAACTGAACATAATTAAAGAAAATTTGCTTTTTGACTTCCAGCTTGCAGAGACAGCACTTTGTATTAAGGAGCACGTGTATTTTAAACTGAAAGAAACTGAATTAGAAACCAAATTGTTTGAATTTCATCTTTGTTTTTCATCTCAGCCTCTTGTAGTTGAAGATGTTTGTTGGGCTATGTGATTCACAGGATTCTGTAACTTGGTGTTAGCTTCCATATGATTAGTAGAAAGAACGGTTGGAAGACACATGGATGAAAAGAAGTTTTGATGAACATCTTTCACTTACAGTTCAGTTTAGAGTTAGGGGTGGGAGGTGGGGGGGGGGGGGAGGGAAAGAAGGACTGTGGAGGGTGTGTGAGTGTAAAAGTGTTGAAGAAGGAGAAAACAAGAAAAGGAGGTGGGAGGGGATTGGGGTGGGGTCGGGGGATGGAGGGAGAAGAATGGGGGAAGGCAAAGCGAAGTGATAATCATTTTCCTTGTTCATTGTGTAAAAGGGTATATGTGTGTGTGTGTGTGTGTGTGTGTGTGTGTGTGTGTGTGTGTGTGTGTGTGTGTGTGAGTGAGTGCACTTGCGCAAGTGCAAATATATACGCTTTTGTTGTGTGTTTATATGTATATAAGAGTGTAGGTATGTGTTTCAGTAATAATGCCTGTTTTACCGGCACCCATATCAGTTCACTGTTGCACATTCTGCACCATTATTTCCAACTGTACCAATGATCATTTTTTGCTCTGTCACTTGAGAATTTCCTACCATTCAACCAAGTGTCAGCACACTTCTGACCCTTCAGCCAAACTGTCTGCACTGAACACTTGGTTTTGTTTCAGCTTTGATGACAGCAGCTCGGTGAGCAGTGGCGACATCAGCGACACCCTTCAGCCAAAGTGTCTGCACTGACCACTTGGTTTTGTTTCAGCTTTGATGACAGCAGCTCGGTGAGCAGTGGCGACATCAGCGACACCATCGCAGAGATCAGCACGGACGAAAACCTGACAGGGTCGTCCAGGGAGCTCTGTCGACAGCCAGTGTACAGCAGCCTGAAACGTGTCCCTGGGGAATCCACAGGGGCTTCATGCATCATGGCAGCCTCTGACAGAGGTAGGATGCACTGGGTGTCACCTGGTGCATGTTGTGTTATGACATGGTTATCATGGGTTTTGTCCTCGCTTCTTGTTGTGTTATGACATGGTTATCATTGGTTATTGTCCTCGCTCTCTTGTTGTTTATGACAGGTTATCAGGTTATGTCCTCGCTCTTCTGTTGTGTTATGACATGGTTATCATTGGTTATTGTCCTCGCCTTCTGTTGTGTATGACATGGTAATCTGGTATTGTCCTCGCTCTTCTTGTTGTGTTATGACAGGTATCATGGGTTATTGTCCTCGCTCTCTGTTGTGTTATGACATGGTTATCATTGGTTATTGTCCTCGCTCTTCTTGTTGTGTTATGACATGGTTATCATTGGTTATTGTCCTCGCTCTTCTTGTTGTGTTATGACATGGTAATCATGGGTTATTGTCCTCGCTCTTCTTGTTGTGTTATGACATGGTAATCATTGGTTATTGTCCTCGCTCTTCTTGTTGTGTTATGACATGGTAATCATTGGTTATTGTCCTCGCTCTTCTTGTTGTGTTATGACATGGTTATCATGGGTTATTGTCCTCGCTCTTCTTGTTGTGTTATGACATGGTAATCATGGGTTATTGTCCTCGCTCTTCTTGTTGTGTTATGACATGGTAATCATTGGTTATTGTCCTCGCTCTTCTTGTTGTGTTATGACATGGTTATCATGGTTATTGTCCTCGCTCTTCTTGTTGTGTTATGACATGGTAATCATTGGTTATTGTCCTCGCTCTTCTTGTTGTGTTATGTCTGGTCCAAGACTCATGTTTTGATGGTTTGTTTATATCTGCTTGAAGAACTGAATGTTTTGGAAAAAAAAGATGGTATGGCTTAATCATTCATTGGTGGTGGTAGTTATGGTTTTGTGTGTGTATGTATCTGTGGGGAGTGTGTGTGTGTGTTTTGTGTGTGTGTGTGTGTGTGTGTCGAGCAAATGCATGTGTGTGTGAATGTGTATATATGTAAGCATATGATTATGTGGATACAGTAAGTATGTGGGAAATGTGTGGGCTTGGGAATGGGGGTGGAGATTTTCGTGAAAAAACCCCAAACAACGTGGCTTTATGGGTTAGTCAACAGATCTAACAGGGTTTTGCATAACGCAATGTAATCGCTGTACTGATCACAAGCATGCTGTTTGGTATTCTCCTCAGGGAGGCACAGGCAAGAGGACACCCAACCTGGGCACCAGCGCATTCATGGGCTCTGACTACTACAGTGACTCGGGCTTCGGCGGCACTCCGTCCGGCTGGCGGAAGTACTCCCTGCCCCAGCACAGCAACAAGCTGCTGAGCAGCGACCCCAGTGACTACGGCTACCCCTACTCCCTGGGGGCCTGGACCACCCGCAGCGACCAGCAGGAGTACAGCGTCTACAGGAAGCTGTCCACCGCCAGCCACCCCGAGTTCTCCCCGCAGGGTGACAGCGGCTACGGGGACAGCGAGCGGACCTTCATGCGGGGGGACCATGCCTCCTCCCCCGGGCCGGGGACCAAGCGGGACAGCGAGACCAACACGGACCAGTCCCACCTGATGGACGCCAGCCTGAGGCAGAGGCAGGCGGCCAGGGCAGGGAGCGTCAACGGTACCCCGCCCAGTCAAGGGGGAGGGTCCATGTTTGGCTACCGCCGCCCCCTCAGTAACACCAGCACATCCTCCCTCTGCAGTGGCAAGAGTTCCGGGGGCTCCCTCAAGGGCTCCCCCGTGGTGGGGTCGCGCCTGGCTCGGCACGGCATGGAGGGGATGTCGCAGATGGTGAGGTCAGGCAGCGACTCCGTCACTCACATGCCGACCGGCATTCCTCGCCCTGCCAGCGCTTCCTCCGCCCGCTCCTGTCATTCTGATATGGGTGCTGAAGGGTACAGGACCTCCACCCTGGAACGGAAGCAGCACACCGGCTTAACACCCAGCAAGTCCACGGGGGCCACCGCTCAGACTGACTTCCAGTCCAACTCCCTGGGTCGACGGCGCCTGTTCAGCAGTAAAGGCAGTCTGACTCATCAGAGGTCGGCTGAAAACGGAAGTGACAGTGCCGTCTTCTCAAACCCTCATGCCACCTACACCAAAGACAGTGCTGCAGCGGCACGCAACCTCAGCCACTATGTGAACCTTCAGGAACTTCACGGTCGGCAGCACAGCAACTACGTTCCCCTGGAGTTCCCCAGCCAGCGCCATTCCGGAGGAAGTGCCACCGGAGTAGCTCTGGGCCCCAGCCTGTGGCACCGCAATTCCCAGTCCAACATTCCAGCCCCAGCACCCCCGGGACAGGAAGTGGAAAGTATGGACCTGTGTGTTGTGGTGTCCGCTTCTTCCCCTATCCACCATCAGGTCGAGCAGGCTCGCACTCTGTCAGGCCTCGGCAGTCGTATTTTGCAGCAGCATCGCGAGGTCTATGCAGCCTTGTCGGCGGCTGCCCAACCCTCCCCCTGCCCCTCCCCCACACACATCCTTCACCCCATTTTGCAGAGGTCCAACAGTGCCAAGTCCACCCAGTCCTGTTCCAGTGCACACAGCGATGAGTTGGGCTTGTCCAAAGACACCATGCACATGCATCCACAGTCTTTCTCGGACACCTGCGACTCCTCGGATAGAGTCCCCACGCCCGCTTCTCCCTGTCCCAGTAACTCGTCTCATGGGTCTCACTATAACTATCCTCTCAGTCTGCCGCCAGGCCTGGCCCTGGGAGAGGCACCGGGGAGTGCTGGTGAGGCCGTGCTGTGGGCCGGCACTCAGAGGGGGGTGGCCAACAGGGGCCACAACCAGGAGGAAGAAGGGAGTCGTAAGTCATGGCTTTGCAGTGACTCCAAGTGTTGCTTTGGATCTGGTGGTCTGCCGATTGGCAACTAATCGTTTGTCTAGAGCCACAGTCACTGATCAAGTCTCCTTCCACAACTAATCGTTTGTCTAGAGCCACAGTCACTGATCCAGTCTGCTTTGGCTACTAATCGTTTGTCTAGCGCCACAGTCACTGATCAAATCTCCTTCCTTCCCTTTACTAAATGCCATGGTTGTGTTGGTGTGAACACCTCCTGTCCCAGATCTAACATGTTCAGTGGCGGCCATGTTAACAGTACTACTGTTGTATTCATAGCTTGGTAGAATCTTTTTTTTCCTTTTTGTCTGAAAATGAGCTGAGATTACTCGCAAACTGACAAAAATTATATCTTTAAAATCAAAGGTAACCAAAAAGACAAGAAGTGTGTAAGTTGTTAGCAGTAATGAATTAAACTGTCAATTCTTAAGGATTTAAACCGATACAAGTCCATGGTAAACAAACATTTAAATGCCTTACCTAATGCATTGAAAGCTCTGTTCTACAGGGTTTTTTTCTTTTAAGAGTACAAAATTGTGGCTTGAAGATAATCAGTTTAAATGCTGAATTCAGCATAGCAAGGATGAAATTTAAGACAAAAATCCTTCACACTTTTTTTATGCTACTTCACGTCAGTGCAGGAGTCTGTTCCCATCCAACCCTTTGTGAGGAACACAAGGAACCTCTTCCAGCCTCTGTTCTTCAAGCGCCATATTTCTTCAATCCCCAGTCTCTAGGCTCTCATCTGGACCAGCTCTCATGGACCCGCCCATTCTTTCTTCTCGCTCCTCTCCCATCCATTACCTTGATATTTCAGTACAGTTACAGACTCTTGCTCCATTTCTGGAGCCTCTTCCCCCTCCACCCTTTCCCTCCCTCCACTGCCTCTCTCCTCTGTTTAAAACTCCAGAACAAGGCAAATTGGAAGAGGAGGAAGCAGGTGTAAGGGTCGGAAAGGGAGAGCTTGAAAAAAAAAAAACCTTTCTGTGGTTGTGTGATAACTAAAATTCAACCACTTCTGATTTGTTGGGGATTGTAGAGCTTATTTGGTGCATGTGTGCATGCATACATGTGTTCATGTGTTGGCGTTCTTCAGATCATGACATTGTGCTGCTTCGTCAGAAAAAAGCCATGTTCTTGTTTAGAAAAAAAAAGATCCTCATGTACACATGCACACACACACACACACACACACACACACACACATGCGCGCGTGTGCACGCACACACACACACACACACACACACACACACACACACACACACACACACACACACACACTAATCTGTGCACACATATACACAGACACACAGACACACACACACACACACACACATACATACACACACACACACACACACACACACACACACACACACACACACACACACACACACACATGTGCATGCATGCAGCCATGCACCTGAGCGCGCAGACACACACCTCTCTCTCTCTCTCTCTCTCTCTCTCTCTCTCTCTCACACACACGCACACACACACACACACACACACACGCACACACACACACACACACACACATGCACACATGCATATTGGTGAATACAAGTAACCTCAAATTAATTGAAACATACCTGCTACAGACAAAGCTGAAATTATCTCTTTAGCATTGGTAACAGAGACAAAATCAGAAAAAAAATAATGATAATGATAATCACATGAAATTGTAACGAAGGCTAAAACCAGTAAGTAGCAGTAATTGCACTATGAATTCTATTAAGAAAGAACTGCCACATATGATTAAAGCAAGTGCAACATAATAGTATTTTAAAAAAACAAACAAACAAACTTGTACATCAGTTCTGTTGTTCAGTGCTGGAGCTGAAAAAATAATCTGTATGAAATCAGAAGTGGCTGCCAAAAAAAAAACGGTCCCTTCTTGTTGGTGACTTGGCCGCTAGCTTCAGCTGTGCTGCCACTGGCCACCTATTCTTTTCTGGCTTCAATGCTGCAGGGCGGCTGCTGGGGGGGACTATTGATTGGCGGTCCCTGCCTTTCCTGGGCACTCTCTCTGTGTTGTTTCATTTCTTTGCAGTTGTTGTCTGAGTGCTTGTTTGAAGTGGGAACTAGAAAAGTTTTTTTTGTTTGTTTTTTTTTTTCCCCAGGCTGCAGTTTTAGACACCTCTCTGATCGTGTCTGTCTGTCTCTTGGTCGGTCGGTCTGTCTGTCTGTCTGTCTGTCTGTCCGTCAGTCTGGTTTCCAGGCTGCAGTTTGACACACCTCTCTGATCGTGTCTGTCTGTCTCTTGGTCTGTCTGTCTGTCTGTCTGTCCGTCAGTCTGGTTTCCAGGCTGCAGTTTGACACACCTCTCTGTTCGTGTCTGTCTGTCTCTTGGTCGGTCTGTCTGTGTCAGTCTCCCTAAAAAAAAAAGGCTTTCTTGTCTGTGTGTCTTTGTCGATGTCTGTGTCTGTTTCTCCCAGTTCCTTTTCTTTTTTTCTCTTATCCATCTGTTTCATTTTGGCTGTTAAGGGTGAAGTGCATGAGGAGAGAGAGTGTGTGTTGGTGTGGTGGATCCATGTGACATGAAGGACTGACCAAGGAGAAATGTGTACACTTGACTTTCCATCATACCTTCATTATATCTATCTTCCTTACTTGTTTTTGGTTTATATTTTTCAGATATACACATCATGTCAAAATTCCTCGTATATCTCACTAAGATATGCCAAGCAAGGAATGGCAGCTAGCGTGTAACGTGTGGACCGGAAAAGTCAATGAATTTAGAGCAGGGTGTAATTAGTATAAAATAAAGCAGTGGGGGGGGGGGGGGGGGGGGGGGGGGGAAGGCGGAAGGGGTGGTAATATCCTGTGTGATTATATTGGATTAACTGGATGCAAAACAGTTCAATAGCAGTTAAAAATCGTGTATGGAAAGCCAAAATTTGACGTTTAATTCATAACGATGAACAATGAGCATACGATCTTTCAGACATTGTCAAAAAATGAATTATTTCTGTTCATGTTAACTGCTTCCTTGTTGTGTGACCTCACAGTGTGTGTGTGTATTTTGTGCATTTTGTCTTTTAAATCTAACAATACATCGTTGCATGTGGTCAGTGTCGACATTCAGTATGAAACAATGGCTTTCTTTTTTTCTTCTTTGTTTTTTTTTTTTTCTTTTTCTTACTTTTCTATTCTCTGGAGATAATAACCATTTTTTTTAGTCTTGATGCATGGCCGTACGTTGATTTTTCTTTCTCAGGTCTTCCCAAGTCGTCCACTATGGGTGACTATGCCTATTTCAGTGACTATGCCTATCTGTCTTCTGGTGAGTCGGTCTATGATGGGAGGGAACTCCTTCACATTTATTTTCAGCCCCCCCTTTTTTTTCCCCCCCTCCCCTTCAGTTGCTTTTGTTTGTAACACGAGATTGTAGTTTCATTAATTTGGCTATGAATTTCATTTCAACTCATTTTTATTGAGTTACTAATTTCTTTTTTCTTTTTTTTTCCCCCAGTGAATATTCATTTCATGCAGGTGTATGTGTGATTAATTTTCTTGCTGTGCATTTTACTGCAAGTCATTGTAGTTTTTTTATTTTGTTGTTGACAATTTTGTTGCAGCCTGCACGATGTGCATTTACCAAACAACCAACACGCATGCTCGATTCTCTTGTTTTCGTAAGCATGATTGATGTTTCTTTGGTTTTGTTTTCTTGCTTTTAATGTTTGCTTTTTCTTATTGTTTGCTGGTTTATATATAAATGGGTTGTATAAAGTTTCTGAAAGGTTTAGAGTGTGTCTTTGTTTTGTTGTTGTGTTGAGATACGTATTTCACCATTTCTAGTTCCATCATTTTCCTTTGATATGTGATTTTCAGTTCCATTGATTTAAATCTGGCATGACTTGAAGTGTTCATTGTTGTTTTCAGTGAAAGTCGCTCTTTTTTTATTGATGCCTTGACAATCTGTGTGACTGTAGGGAGATCTTACCAGCAACCCCTTCATCCCACCCACCCCCCACCCCCCACCTTCCTCGCCCCCCTTCTCTTCCTCATCTCCTCTTCAACCTGACCTATGAAAAGTTTATGTTTCATTTGTAGAAACTGCTACTAAGACAGAAATTGTTGATTTGTTGTGCAAAATATATATTTCTGGTCATGTTGTATATGGTAGTAAAGACAGACAAGCTTAAATTTTGTTGTTGTTTTTGTTTTGTTTTTTTTGGGGGGGGTTTGGTCATCAGTTGAATCACATAATTGTTATCTTAATTAAAGATTATTGGGCTCACTTAACTGAAAGAGGTCACTGACATTCATACGTATTGCCTGAAAGTAATTGGTGGACTGGTGTTTGGTGGACTAGTGACTTGTCGGACTAGTGTTTGGTGGACTAGTGACTTGTCGGAGTAGTGTTTGGTGGACTAGTGACTTGTCGGAGTAGTGTTTGGTGGACTAGTGACTTGTCGGAGTAGTGGTTGGTGGACTAGTGACGTGTCGGACTAGTGTTTGGTGGACTAGTGACTTGGTGGACTAGCGTTTGGTGGATTATTGACTTGGTGGACTGGTGTTTGGTGGACTAGCGTTTGGTGGATTATTGACTTGGTGGACTGGTGTTTGGTGGACTAGCGTTTGGTGGATTATTGACTTGGTGGACTGGTGTTTGGTGGACTAGTGTTTGGTGGATTAGTGACTTGGTGGACTGGTGTTTGGTGGACTAGTGTTTGGTAGACTAGTGACTTGGTGGACTAGTGTTTGGTGGCCTAGTGACTTGGTGGACTAGTGACTTGGTGGACTAGTGACTTGGTGGAGTAGTGTTTGGTGGACTAGTGACTTGGTGGACTAGTGACTTGGTGGACTAGTGACTTGGTGGAGTAGTGTTTGGTGGACTAGTGACTTGGTGGACTAATGTTTGGTGAACAAGGGTTTGGTGGACTAGTGCTTGGTGGATTAGTGTTTGGTTGACTAGTGTTTGATGGATTAACATTTGGTGGACTAGTGTTTGATGGATTAGTGTTTGGTGGACTAGTGTTTGATGGATTAGTGTTTGGTGGACTAGTGTTTGGTGGATTAGTGTTTGGTGGACTAGTGTTTGATGGATTAGTGTTTGGTGGACTAGTGTTTGATGGATTAACGTTTGGTGGACTAGTGTTTGATGGAATAACGTTTGGTGGACTAGTGTTTGATGGATTAACGTTTGGTGAACTAGTGTTTGATGGATTAACGTTTGGTGGACTAGTGTTTGATGGATTAGTGTTTGGTGGACCAGTGTTTGATGGATTAGTGTTTGGTGGACTAGTGTTTGATGGATTAACGTTTGGTGGACTACTGACTTGGTGGACTAGGTCTGGAGGACAAGGTTTGGTGGACTATTCTTTGGTGGATTAGCGTTTGGTGGACTAGTGTTTGATGGATCAGTGTTTGGTGGACTGCTTAACCAGGAGCCCCGTTGATGTACTCACTGTTGTCTGCTTCTTTTTTTTCTGTCTTCAAGTCAGCATTGAATCAGTTTGCAGCATTACGTTTGATTATTTGAAAGATTAAGTATTAAGTGTACTCTTAATAAGACATGATTATTCAGTTGATTATGAACATAATGACTCTTAACGTTTGGAATTTGTTTCATCATGTTTACACATCAGAGCTTATGAAGGTGTGTTTCTAACCTGCTTTATTGTCTTCTTGCCTTGTCCTTCTCACACATTGTTATTTTTTTCTTTTCTTCTCATTTTATTCCTCTTCTGTTTCTGGCTTTTCTTCTGGTTCTGTCTGGAAACTCTGTCAAGACTTCGTGAACATTATTATCCAAGGACAAATTCTGATGAATAAGGAGGAAATATGTTCTAAAGTGTGTGTGTGTGTGTGTGTGGTGTGTGTGTGTGTGTGTGTGTGTTGTATGTTTGTGTGTGTATGTGTGTGTGTGTGTTTGTATGTGTGTGTGTGTGTGTATGTGTGTGTGTGTGTTTGTATGTGTGTGTGTGTGTGTATGTATGTGTATGTGTGTGAGTGTGTGTGTGTTTTGCATGTGCTTGTGCATGCATTATATGCCTATTCGTTTATACCCTTTTACTTCTATTAATTCCAAAGTGTATTTCATTTCTTTTTAGATTATTCTGTTGTGCTGATCTGGGAAAGTATGTCAAGAGATGGAGGTGTAGAGTTACAGGCGATGGATGATAGAGTTGTTTGCCTTGGATTTCAATGATAGGGTTGTTTGCCTTGGATTTCAATGATAGAGTTGTTTGCCTTGGATTTCAATGATAGAGTTGTTTGCCTTGGATTTCAGTGCATGGATCCAATCTGTCTCTGGTCTCCACATCCTCGTCCCACTCCGTCTATTCCTCGGTGAGTGTCCATCTGCTCACATGTGGCAGTCTGTTGATGACGTTCACATCGTGTGAACATTGACGTTGTTCAGTCTGTAATGCCAAGTTAGCTTGATCTACATTTATAGAGGGAATGGTGTGTGTGTGTGTGTGTGTGTGTGTGTGTGTGTGTGTTCGTGTTGTGTGTGTGTGTGTGTGTGTGTGTGTGTGTGTGTGTGTGTGTGCGCGCGCGCATGCCTTTCTATGTCTGTGTTATATTCAGAAATGAAATTGACATCAGCTTGTAATGTAATACACAACATTGTGCTTGTCAGTTATCCAATTTTTCTGGATTACTGGGTTTGTTTCTGAAATCACTGCTGCATGAAATCATCCTTAATTGCATGATGGCAACAGTGGCCTAACTGGTTTCAGATGAATTCAGAGATGAATCAGCTTAATTTGGTGTGAAGATTTCATCTCATGAGAACCAGATCTTCATGCCAGCATTTCCTCTGACAATTTTCAGTTCGGATTACATAAACACGGGCTGGATTTCAGCTATTCACACAGAGTGGAAAATCAATTACTTCCCTTACATTGTGGACTTTAGCTATTCACACAGTGGAAAATCAATTACTTCCCTTACATTGTGGACTTTAGCTATTCACACAGTGGAAAATCAATTACTTCCCTTACATTGTGGACTTTAGCTATTCACACAGTGGAAAATCAATTACTTCCCTTACATTGTGGACTTTAGCTATTCACACAGAGTGGAAAATCAATTACTTCCCTTACATTGTGGACTTTAGCTATTCACACAGTGGAAAATCAATTACTTCCCTTACATTGCAGTGTTCCGCTGTTCACACAGAGTGGAAAATCAGTTACTTCCCTTACATTGTGGACTTCACCCTTGCAACATGAGGAAGTTTGATTTCATAGGACACTTCTGCATTTCAGTGTTTTGAAGTTCTGATTCACATGTAGAGAAACCAGCCTGCATGTGCCGTCCAGATATCATGCCAGTCCTGTGGGATGAATGAAGAACTCAAGACTGACAGAATGTTGATAATATCACTGCTCACAGTCAGAGCCCAGTTGTGAGAGATCATTTTCTCACTCAGGGTGTGCAGATGCGGTGTTCTGATCAAAGATCATCATAGACCTTTAAGTCCGCTGTACTATAGCAGCTGTTTGATTCCTTTGTAAACCATTTTGATCAGAGATCACTGTAGACTGTTGGGGGCCGGAATAGCCTAGTGATAGAGCGCGGGACTCATAATCTTGGGGTTGCGGGTTCGAATCTCCGCTGGGCCGTTTCGGTACAGGGGGATTTTTCCCCCAGAGTTAACATTGGTTCTGACTCCATTTCCCATACAGTCCTTCGAATGAGACTATAAACCGAGGTTCCGTGTGTGAACGCATGCAAAACATCTTGCACACACGTCAAATCCCATCTCCAACTTTCGGAAGAGAAGGCCAGTTTGCACCTTCCCTGAAGATGGAGTATGGCTGCCTTAATGGCAGGATAAAAAATGGTCATACACACAAGACTCCACTCCCTTTGTTGGGTAGATGGGATTCATCCTTGCCTGTCTATACAGGGAGTGTCCGCAGGAGTATCATCAGCCTGCGTAAGCAAAAAAAAACAACAACAACAACAAAACTGTAGACTGTTGGTTCAGCTGTAATGTAGAAGCTCTTTTATTCCTTTGTCAGCCAGTGTCTTTTCCATCAGAGTTGCTCCAGTAGACATGTGAATGTTATCACTTGTCAAAATCAGACAGAGTATACTGATGGACTTGACCAGCATATGGACAGGCAAACCATTTGTAGAGATCCAGGCCTTGGCACACCACTGAGGGGACTGAATGAGCCTGGTCAGATGGTCTTAAGTCTGGTGCCCTAGTAACTGTCCACAGAGCCATGGGAGAAGACAAAAAGAAAAAAAATTATTGATAAGACAACAAAAAAATATTGATATGTGAAAAAGTTACTATGACTTGATAAAAATCTGTGCTGCTCTGTTCCATTGTTAAAAGACACAACAGAAGTTGATAGTTTTGTAATCTGTTATTTCTGATGCCTGGGATTATGTGGTATTGTATTTCAGTTACATGAGTTAATGAACACAGTCATGCAGGCGTCAGCGACAGAAAGAACTAACCAAAGTAATGCAATTTTTTTTTTCTTTTCTTTTTTTTTTTCAGGCTGAAGAGAAGCATAATGCTGAGGTGAGACTTTGGTTTTGTTTTTCTGATTTGTTTTAGTTTTAAATGTCTGTTTTACTTTAGTTTTGAATGTGTGCATCTCCTCTTCTACTTTTTTTTTCTTATGGTTGCTTGTATATTGTTCTTTTATATATTGTAATGTTTAGTATGACTGTACACTCTGTGTGTGTGTGTGTGTGTGTGTGTGTGTGTGTGTGTGTGTGTGTGTGTGTGTGTGTGTGTTTACATGCATAGGTAAATGGGTAAATAGCAAGTTCATATGTATTTGTATTTGTGTGTGTTTACATGTGTGTGTGTGTGTGTGTGTGTGTGTGTGTGTGTGTGTGTAAGCATGTCTGTAGGCAAGTATGTATGCAGGCATGTATGTATGTGTTGAGCGGGAGGGCACTGGCGGGAGGGGAGAAGAGATATTGGAGGAGACAGAGGACAGTGAAGATGAAACAAAACATCTACAGCTCTCAGTCATGCACTTGAACACAGACATATTCACACACATATGTACATGTACAACTATACAAACCTACGCATGTGTGTGCATGCGTGCATATAAGAATAAAAATACTTTTAAAAAATCCTCCAGTAAAGACATTGTGAAATACACTCCCTTTCTTGAAAGATCTCTTTTCTATATTCAGATGTGTGGATTTATCTCCCATGAAAGGCTCCTATCATGTGAAGATGTTGTGTTTCTGGCACATTTTCCTCTGTTCCTTTCCTTGAATCACCTCCCAGGTTGTCTGTGCTAGATGCACTGCCTGTGTTCCTGTACTTGAATCACCTCCCAGGTTGTCTGTACTAGATGCACTGCCTGTGTTCCTTTCCTTGAATCACCTCCCAGGTTGTCTGTGCTAGATGCACTGCCTGTGTTCCTTTAGTTGAATCACCTCCCAGGTTGTCTGTACTAGATGCACTGCCTGTGTTCCTTTCCTTGAATCACCTCCCAGGTTGTCTGTACTAGATGCACTGCCTGTGTTCCTTTAGTTGAATCACCTCCCAGGTTGTCTGTGCTAGATGCACTGCCTGTGTTCCTTTAGTTAAATCACCACCCAGGTTGTCTGTACTAGATGCACTGCCTGTGTTCCTTTCCTTGAATCACCTCCCAGGTTGTCTGTGCTAGATGCACTGCCTGTGTTCCTTTAGTTGAATCACCTCCCAGGTTGTCTGTACTAGATGCACTGCCTGTGTTCCTTTCCTTGAATCACCTCCCAGGTTGTCTGTACTAGATGCACTGCCTGTGTTCCTTTAGTTGAATCACCTCCCAGGTTGTCTGTACTAGATGCACTGCCTCTGTTCCTTTAGTTGAATCACCTCCCAGGTTGTCTGTGCTAGATGCACTGCCTGTGTTCCTTTAGTTGAATCACCTCCCAGGTTGTCTGTACTAGATGCACTGCCTGTGTTCCTTTAGTTGAATCACCTCCCAGGTTGTCTGTACTAGATGCACTGCCTGTGTTCCTTTAGTTGAATCACCTCCCAGGTTGTCTGTGCTAGATGCACTGCCTGTGTTCCTTTAGTTGAATCACCTCCCAGGTTGTCTGTACTAGATGCACTGCCTGTGTTCCTTTCCTTGAATCACCTCCCAGGTTGTCTGTACTAGATGCACTGCCTGTGTTCCTTTAGTTGAATCACCTCCCAGGTTGTCTGTGCTAGATGCACTGCCTGTGTTCCTTTAGTTGAATCACCTCCCAGGTTGTCTGTACTAGATGCACTGCCTGTGTTCCTTTCCTTGAATCACCTCCCAGGTTGTCTGTGCTAGATGCACTGCCTGTGTTCCTTTAGTTGAATCACCTCCCAGGTTGTCTGTACTAGATGCACTGCCTGTGTTCCTTTAGTTGAATCACCTCCCAGGTTGTCTGTACTAGATGCACTGCCTGTGTTCCTTTAGTTGAATCACCTCCCAGGTTGTATGTGCTAGATGCACTGCCTGTGTTCCTTTAGTTGAATCACCTCCCAGGTTGTCTGTACTAGATGCACTGCCTGTGTTCCTTTCCTTGAATCACCTCCCAGGTTGTCTGTACTAGATGCACTGCCACTGTTCCTTTAGTTGAATCACCTCCCAGGTTGTCTGTACTAGATGCACTGCCTGTGTTCCTGTACTTGAATCACCTCCCAGGTTGTCTGTGCTAGATGCACTGCCTCTGTTCCTTTAGTTGAATCACCTCCCAGGTTGTCTGTACTAGATGCACTGCCTGTGTTCCTTTAGTTGAATCACCTCCCAGGTTGTCTGTGCTAGATGCACTGCCTGTGTTCCTTTAGTTGAATCACCTCCCAGGTTGTCTGTACTAGATGCACTGCCTGTGTTCCTTTCCTTGAATCACCTCCCAGGTTGTCTGTACTAGATGCACTGCCTGTGTTCCTTTAGTTGAATCACCTCCCAGGTTGTCTGTACTAGATGCACTGCCTGTGTTCCTGTACTTGAATCACCTCCCAGGTTGTCTGTACTAGATGCACTGCCTGTGTTCCTTTAGTTGAATCACCTCCCAGGTTGTCTGTACTAGATGCACTGCCTGTGTTCCTGTACTTGAATCACCTCCCAGGTTGTCTGTACTAGATGCACTGCCTGTGTTCCTTTAGTTGAATCACCTCCCAGGTTGTCTGTACTAGATGCACTGCCTGTGTTCCTTTAGTTGAATCACCTCCCAGGTTGTCTGTACTAGATGCACTGCCTGTGTTCCTTTCCTTGAATCACCTCCCAGGTTGTCTGTACTAGATGCACTGCCTGTGTTCCTTTAGTTGAATCACCTCCCAGGTTGTCTGTGCTAGATGCACTGCCTGTGTTCCTTTAGTTGAATCACCTCCCAGGTTGTCTGTACTAGATGCACTGCCTGTGTTCCTTTAGTTGAATCACCTCCCAGGTTGTCTGTACTAGATGCACTGCCTGTGTTCCTTTAGTTGAATCACCTCCCAGGTTGTCTGTACTAGATGCACTGCCTGTGTTCCTGTACTTGAATCACCTCCCAGGTTGTCTGTACTAGATGCACTGCCTGTGTTCCTTTAGTTGAATCACCTCCCAGGTTGTCTGTGCTAGATGCACTGCCTGTGTTCCTTTAGTTGAATCACCTCCCAGGTTGTCTGTACTAGATGCACTGCCTGTGTTCCTTTAGTTGAATCACCTCCCAGGTTGTCTGTACTAGATGCACTGCCTCTGTTCCTTTCCTTGAATCACCTCCCAGGTTGTCTGTGCTAGATGCACTGCCACTGTTCCTTTAGTTGAATCACCTCCCAGGTTGTCTGTGCTAGATGCACTGCCTCCTCATGTCTTCATCTCCTGTAGATTTATTTCCTGGGAAAGACCTTTCCCTTTAACTCCCTGCAGTTCTTGCCCTTGCATTTGGATCGCTGGTGATTGCAGGTTTTTGTGGAAATTTTAAGGTCTAAAAAACATATTTTTCTGTTTCTCATGGAATATATTACTAAAACAGACCTAAACAAACATATTCACCATGAAAAAAAAAATTTGAGAAATGTTGATAAATTGATAGTTGTTGGTAAAAAGATGTGAAAAACTTAAAAACTGTTGGGAGTTAAAGCGTTGTTTTTTTTTTTTTATTTAGAGTTAAAGCTTGTTTTTTTCTTTCTGAAGTAACCTGACCTCTTAACAAAGACTTTTTTTTTGTCTATTGTTGCCTGACCTCTCAACAGTGATCTCTCTTTTTGAACACTTTTACTGTGTGGATATACTGTCACTTGAAGTCTCAACAAAGACCCTTCCTTTTAAAGACTTTTTTTTTTTTTGTCTATTGTTGCCTGACCTCTCACCAACAATCTCTGTCTTTGAATACTTTTACTGTTTGGATATATTGTCACTTGAAGTCTCAACAAAGACCCGTCCTTTTAAAGACTTTCTGTTGGACTATTGTTGCCTGACCTTTCAACAAAGACCCCCCTCCCTATGAAGACTTTCTTCTAGTCTGTTTCAAAGTGAGGCGACTGCAGGCAGAAGTGGAAACAAATTTTTTTAAGTAATTTTAAGTACCTCTGCCGGTTAATGTGGACAAGCAAATCACAAGACAAAACAGAATGCATAGGTCTTCTTCAGGCAAGATAGACATCATTCAGGACAGTGAAAAGGAAGAATGAGCAATCACTTACTTCCTCGATCTGGAGGAGATGACTGATTGCTCGTTCTTCGTTTTCATTGTCCTGAATGCTGTGCTTTGTCTTGTAATTTGTTTTGTCCATGTGAACCGCCGGAGTTACTTAAAACAGCGCTTTAAAATTTCCTTTCAGTCTGTTGTCTCTTGACCTCCCACCAGACCCTTTCCCTTGGAAATGTGTTCTGAAACCTTTCCCTCAAGGCAACAGGCTTACCTCCCAGCTGAAAGTCTCTCCTGGTTAAGATCCCATTTGTAATGCTTTCAGAAGGCTTTTGCAGAGAAGTTGAAGTACCTGCACCAAGATTGGTGAGGATAGCAAAGGAAAGACAGGTGAAGGAGAGTATCTGATAAAGTGCTGGCACAGACACAGTTGAAGCACTCAGGAAGGAACAGTAAAGAGTGATGAATGTGTCAAACGGCTGTGAAGGAGATGGGAGCAGATAGTGTTCTTAAAGGGAACAATGCATGTAAAAGGTTATGTACAGTTATTGCCCCTTGCAAAGTTTGCTATCATGCTGTTTGTGTTTTCTGTCTCACAGTGCGTTCACCCCTGTATCCTTCGCTTTCACACACACACACACACACACACACACACACACACACACACACACACACACACACACACACATGTGCATACGTGCAATTTCACACATGAGCTCACACACACACACACAAGCTCTTTCACACACACACACACACACACAACAACAACAACAACAACATCATCATCATCATCGAAAAGTGAAAGAAAAGTACTGGATAATTGTGGTTTTTAGTCACAAAAATATTGGAAGTTAAAATAGTTACCTGGTTGTAAGGTTTGTAAAATGTCATAGTTGACAAAAGACAGAGAGAGTGAGAGAGACACAGAGAGAGAGTGAGAGAGAGCGAGAGAGAGAGACAGAGAGAGAGCGAGATTACCTGAGAAGAGAAAAAAATGGGGGGTTTAAAGAGAAGGAAGGTGGGGTGTGCAGGGAGAGAGATGATCTGAAATCTGGAGTGGAGCATGGGCGCATGCCTAATGGGAGGTAACCTGGTATAGGTTACGGATGATGAGAAGAAAAGATTTTTACACAGTTACCGCCCTTACTGTTTTCCACCTCTCACTCTCTTCTTTGTGCCAATGGATGTATGTGTCTTTGATAATATGACGTATGTAACAGGTGCGGAAACTGAAGCGCGACCTGGACGCAGCTCAAGTCAAAGTTCATTCACTGACCTCTCAGCTCAGCACCAATGTAAGTACTGCCTGTCGTTTGTCGCTGCGGTACAGCCAGACCTCTCCTCAGCAACCTCCACCTGTCATGAACGATGAAGCCCTTGAATTAGGGGGAGGGAGGGGAGGGGGGGGGGGGGTAGAGGGGGATGTCTGTTGAGGGGTTGATCTAGAACAGAGACAGAGGAGCAAAAAATAATTCAGAAAAAAACCCATGATTTTCAAAATGAAGGAGGCCATATTTGGAGGTAAATCTGGTTCTGATGAAGAAAAAAAAAATGAATGTTCAGAAAAAAAAAAAAAATGAAGTAAAGTCTTTGAAAAGAAGCGAGTCTTTATTGAGAGACATGTGTGTAATACAGACATACAGAAATAATTTTTTTTTAAAGAAAAGCATCAGAAAAGAAAGGCAGGGAGTGTTTGTTCTGGAGGGATGCTATCTGAGAGGTGTTGCTGTAACCAGGGATGCCTTGACCTGTTGGGTGTGTTTGAGGAGACAGACAGTGTGTGGGTCTGTGGGCACCTGTTGGGAGTATCTGAGGAGACAGACAGTGTGTGGGTCTGTGGGCACCTGTTGGGCGTGTCTGAGGAGACAGTGTGCGGGTCTGTTGGGTGTGTCTGAGGAGACAGACAGTGTGTGGGTCTGTGGGCACCTGTTGGGTGTGTCTGAGGAGACAGAGAGTGTGTGGGTCTGTGGGCACCTGTTGGGTGTGTCTGAGGAGACAGTGTGTGTGGGTCTGTTGGGTGTGTCTGAGGAGACAGTGTGTGTGGGTCTGTCGGGTGTGTCTGAGGAGACAGTGTGTGTGGGTCTGGTGGCACCTGTTGGGTGTGTCTGAGGGGACAGTGTGTGGGTCTGTGGGCACCTGTTGGGTGTGTCTGAGGAGACAGTGTGTGTGGGTCTGTTGGGTGTGTCTGAGGAGACAGTGTGTGTGGGTCTATTGGGTGTGTCTGAGGAGACAGTGTGTGTGGGTCTGTTGGGTGTGTCTGAGGAAACAGTGTGTGTGTGGGTCTGTTGGGTGTATCTGAGGAGACAGTCTGGTGGCACCTGTTGGGTGTGTCTGAGGAGGCAGTGTGTGGGTCTGTGGGCACCTGTTGGGTTCGTCTGAGGAGACAGTGTGTGGGTCTGGTGGCACCTGTTGGGTGTGTCTCCTGTCTTGTTTTGCATACTGTGGCTGTGTGAAGTGCCTTGGCTCCTGTCATCGTTGATGGTCACTGACTTGTCTTTTGAAGCTTTTTCTTTTGAGTGATGTGTCTGTGTGTGTGTGTGTGTGTGTGTATGTGTGTGAGAGAGAGAGACTTGTGAGTGTGTGTGTGTATGTGTGTGTACAACATACATAGGCATGTACAAGCATGCAGGTGTGCATGTATGCATACATTCCACATTGTAATCCAAAACGTACCTGGTTGTATCAGTTAAGTTGTCAACAAGCAGGCGTACGCTAGGCTTTTCCATCTAATTTTCTTTTTTTGTGTGTCTTCTTCTTCTTCTTTATGTGTGTGTGTGCGCGTTTGTTTGGACGTGTGTGTGTGTGTGTGTGTGTGTGTGCGTGGCGCGCACGTGCGTGCGTGTGTGTGTGTGTGTGTGTGTGAGTGTGTGTGTGTGTGTGTATCTGTGGATGGAATGATCAAAAATGATTATGAACTTCAGTCTTGTCTTGCATGTCCGTCTCTTTCTAGGGGTTGGGAGTGGGATGGAGAAACGCTGGGGATGAAGGGGAAAGAGAGACGGAGGAGGGGGGGGGGGGGAGAGGGGAATAGGGTTGGAGGTCAGAATGTTTCCTTTCTCCTTAAATTATCATTCTTTTTTTTTATCTGCCCTTTCCAGTTTTTGCTTCGTCTTGTTTGTTTGCTTTTCTTTCTTTCCTTTCTTCCTGTATGTTTCAAGTTGATGACAGCACAGACATGGACACACACACACACACACACACACACACCAGCACGCACGCACCACAGCACACATGCACGCACGCCCACACACACACACACACACACACACACACACACACACACACACACACACACACACACACACTTTTTGCTTATTTTTTCCTGTTGCTGTCCTGTCTCTTGCACGCTCTGAGTGATGTGATCATCCAGCTGCTACACCCTGAGTCCACCATGCATAGCCACACCCGTCTCCAGCTGCTCACCTGTCCATGCATAGCCACACCGGTCATTCTGTGCAGCGCTGCAGTGGAACCTCTGGCAAATGACTCCCAGGAATTCTGAGATATCCGTCTTGAAAGGAAGAGAATCTATGTAGATGTTTAGAGATCAAACAGTTATAGATGGAGGCAAAACCTTCCAGAGAAACCAGTCTTCAAAGGGAGGGAATCGTTGAGGTAAATCTAGTACACACACGCACGCACACATCCTGCTTAACTTGACCAAAAAAACACAAACACACTTTAAACATGATGTGCAAGGTAAACATATAATCACACTGGCTGTAATAGAGAAAACACACTGAAATCATTGACATTACTGAGCATGGATGGAGGAGGGGAGGAGACGATCTCTCTTCCCAAGTAACCTACTGGGTGCAGCAGTCCACTCCTCTTTCTGTAGTGCACCTGGGGCACCTGACTGGTAAGATCACACCAAACCCAGCGCTGCACCACACCCCAGCCCACCACACGGTGGGTGCAGGGAAGGGCCACACAGACAGGGAGCATTCTCAGATCTGGTTACAGAGTCTGGTGCCTCCACGTCTGCCATCATCACAGGATGGAGGAAGATGAGAGGAGGCGGAGATCCGGTTCCAGATGTTGCAGCCCTGATGCACTTTGGTGGCATCATCATCGCAGTCAGTGCCGGGAGAGGGGGGGGGGACTGGTGGGATGGGGGGGGGGGAACTCGGGTGCCAGGGACTGGTGGGATGGGTGGGGGAACTCGGGTGCCAGATCTGATCACGGGGTTTGTGTGGTGCCTGTACTTCACTGACATGATCTGCCAGCGCGCGACATGATCTGCCGTCACTCCACAGAGAGAGAGAGAGCTGTTGACATATCTGTCAAAGCTGGAGTTAAAAGAGGTGGTTCCCTCCCCTCTCCCCCTGCCCTCTCCCCCCTCCCCCCCTCCTCCCCCACCTGACGCACCACGCCCCCCTCCCCCTCACTTTTTTTTCCGTAGCTGATACGAAGCACATGTGAGATCAGGTGAAGTCATTGTTGTTTATAGCCCAGCTGACTACGGAGGCCACATCAGGGTTGCAGAGGAGTTAGAAGGACATCTGTGTGTGCGTTAAAGTGCCAGGATGAAAACTGCAAAGACGCTAGAAGCACATCTGTGTGTGTGTGCTTGAAAATGCCAAAATTAATTACACTGCAGAGACGTTAGAAGCACATCTCTGTATGTGTGTGCTTGAAAATGCCAAAATTAATTACACTGCAGAGAAGTTAGAAAGACATTCTGTTGTGGGCTTAAAATGCCAAAACTTAACTACAAGAGAAGTTAGAAATCATCTGCTCTGGGATTTAATGCTAAAATTAACACTGCAAAGAAGTTAGAAACTCATCTGTAGTGTGCATTGACATGCCAAAATTAACACTGATAAGAAGTTAGAAACCATCTGTGTGTGTGCATTGACATGCCAAAATGAAACCTACAAAGAAGTTAGAAAGACATCTGTGTGTGTGCATTGACATGCCAAAATAAACCTACAAAGAAGTTAGAAAGACATCTCTGTGTGTGCATTGACATGCCAAAATGAAACCTACAAAGAAGTTAGAAACACATCTCTGTGTGTGCATTGACATGCCAAAATGAAACCTACAAAGAAGTTAGAAAACATCTGTGTGTGTGCATTGACATGCCAAAATTAAACCTACAAAGAAGTTAGAAACACATCTCTGTGTGTGCATTGACATGCCAAAATTAAACCTACAAAGAAGTTAGAAACACATCTCTGTGTGTGCATTGACATGCCAAAATTAAACCTACAAAGAAGTCAGAAACACATCTGTGTGTCCATTAAAATGCGAAAAGTAACGCTGCAAAGAAAAATTTAGAAAGAGAGGGGAGGGGGGGGGGGGGGTTAGTTACCACCAAGGACATAGACACAAAGTACAGGACAAGACACTGTGTTTTGTCCTGTACTCAGTCTGTGTCCTTGGCGGTAGCTAACTCCCTCTCTTTCTAAATTTTGCTTCATTTTCCGCCCACAGTCACTCCGTTTTGAAACACTGCAAAGAAGTTAGAAACACATCTGTGTGTGCAATAAAATGCCAAAATTACAACTGCAGAGAAGTTAGAAACACATCTGTGTGTGCATGAAAATGCCAAACGGTTATAACGGCCCATAACGGTTTTTCTTTTTTAAGGAATATCTCAGAAAGTACTTGGCCGATCTTTCTGAAAATTTGTAGGTATGATCATTATGGGTCACGGATGATGCCCGATGTTTTATTTCACCGGTATAGCCGTTACTAACGGCTCTAACGGCCCATAACAGTTTTCTTCTTTATGGAAAATCTCAGAAAGTACTTGGCCGATCTTTCTGAAAAATTGTAGGTATATAGTATCACAGATGATGGCCGATGTTTACCAGAATAGCCGTTACTAATGGCTGTAAGGGCCCAAAACGGTTTTTCCTCTTTATGGAATATCTCACACGTATTCAAGATAAACTGGGAGTACGTTTATATGCTTTGCATCTTGTTTTTGTTTTGTTGTTGTTTTTGTTTTTGAATGACTCGTGAGCTGACTTCAACGCGGTGACAGCCCTAATATGGCTGTTTGCGGTCAGCATGGCTACAAGCGACATCACCTTACCTTACTTATCGCTTGGGACCAGTCTTGAATGTTCTTTGATGCCTTCACTCTCTGTCTCTCTCTGTTTTCATCAGTCTTTCTTCTCTCTTTTTCTCCTTTCTCTGTCTCTCTGTCTGTCTTCATCAGTCTTCTTCTCTCTTTTTCTCCTTTCTCTGTCTGTCTGTCTGTCTTCGTCAGTCTCCTTTCTCTTTTTCTCCTTTCTCTGTCTCGCTGTCTGCTTCTCAGTCTCTTTTTTTTCTCTTTTCTGTCTCTCGTCTCCCCCCCCTCCCTCCTCACCTTTCTCATCACTCCTCCTTCATCCCTTCCACTACCTCTGTCTGTCTGTTTTTCATCATCTTTTTTTTTTCTCCTCTTTCCTGTCTGTCTTCATCAGTCCATCACTTTTTCTCACCCTATCTTTTCATCATCTTCCCCTCCCTCCCTCGCCCCTTCGTCACACCCTCCCTTCTCTCCCCTTTCCACTGTCTCACTGTCGTGCTTCCAGTCTTTTTCTCTTTTTCTCCTCCCCCCCCCCCCCCCCCCGCCCCCCCCCACCTCTTCATCACCACTCCGTCCACACCCACCCACTCACCCATGTCTCTCTTTTTCACCTTTTTTTTTTCATCCCTTTCCATCTGCAACAAGTCATCATTTTTCTCACCATATTCTTTTCACAACTACCCCCCCCCCCCCCCCACACACACACCCCCTTCTCTCCCCTGTCCACTTGCGGCAGGCTGTCGTTGCGTCCAGTTGTCTGACAGGCTGTGGAGTTTACAAGGGCTAACAGTTCCCTGCTCCCGCTTCGAGCTGACTGGAAAAGGGAGGGAAGGGGGTGGGGATGGGGGGATGTGTTTGCATGGGTTGGGGAAGAGAGATGGAGCAGGGGGTGGAGGGGTGGTGGTGGTGGTGGTGGTGGCTGTTAGGGCTCGGGAGAACAAGTGATCTCCCCTCGTTTTAAACGTGCTGTGTTCCGGCTCTGGTGGCTTGTCTCTGGGAAACGCTTGATCCTTTGATAATTGCATGTCCCCCCCCCCCCCCCCCCCCACTCTCTCTCTTTCTGTCTCTCTCTCTGTTGCACTTGTCCCCTTTGTGTGGGCACACATGCAGACGCACGTGCGCACACTTCTCACACACACGCGCACGTGCGCGCATACACATGCACTCACGCACCGCATGCAAGCACGCACACAGAACACATGCACGCATGCACACACACACGCACACACGCATGCACACACACACACGCACACATGCATGCATGCACACACACACACACACACACACACACACACACACACACACACACACACACACACAGCACCACACACACACACACACACACACACACACACACAGCCAATAGAGAAGTGCGAAAAGTTTAGTCTGAGAGACTGGTGGACAGCCAGCCAGCCAGACAGACAGACAAAATCAGAGAGCAATGGAGACAAACCTGCACAGCCCGAGAGCAACAGAGATAAGCAGTGGGCACACAGACCTAGAGCAAGACACAGACCAACACATGGACCGATACAGAGACAGAAACAGAAAGAGGGAAGAACTATGAGACCATAATGCACTGACAGACACAGAGACGGACAAACAGCGATGGGAGACACTGACCGACTGACGACGAGACGAGCTGTGACGACGACAGACAGAACATCGGATGGACAGACAGACAAAGAAACAATGTGCAGTGAGGACGTGATGGTGGTGTGTGTGTGTGTGTGGTGTGTGTGTGTGTGTGGTGTGTGTGTGTAGAGAGAGAGAGAGAGAGGGGGTGTATCTGTGTCTGTGGATGAGAGAGAGAGAGAGTTTGTATGCATTCTTGCATGCGTGTGTGTGTGTGTGTGTGTGTGTGTGTGTGTGTGTGTGATCTGTGTGGTGTATGTGTGGTGTGTGTGGTGTGTGTGTGCTGTGTGTACGTGTTGTGCTTGCAAGCATGCGTGCTTGCATGTGTGTGTGTGCGCACGTGCGCGTGCATGTGTGTGTGTGTGTATGTATATATGCGCGCGCACATGCACACATTATGTACATACTTGTATGAATATTGGCCTGTGTGGATTTGCGTGTGCGTGTATTTGGGTGCGCGTGCACGCGGTGTGTGTGTGTGTGTGTGTGTGTGTGTGTGCACATGCATGCGCATAGCGCATACATATATGTACACAAAGTGCGTGTGGCCTACTCTTTCAATCTTCCCCTGTCTGTCGTAACGTTTGATTTTCCCCTTCTCTCTGCCTCTGGCCAGGTTGGCATCAAAGACGAGGCATGCCTTCCTATTGGGGAGGGGACTGTTTTGGTGGTTGTTGTTTCTGTAGCTGTCTGTCTAGGCTATACATGTTTTGGGTTTTCTTTCCTTCTTGTGTGCAGCAGCTTGTGTGGCCAATGACATAGATTAGGTCCAGGGCCATCTATTTTGTGGCTGGCTTCTTTTTTTTTTTTTTTTTTTTTTGTTGTTTGTTGTTGCACCGCTCTGTCTTGGTCTGTGGGATTACTGCAGAAGAGCAGGTCATTTGACGCTCCCTTTTTCGCTTTTTTTTTCTCCTCTCACTTTTGATCTCTCTCTCTCTCTCTCTCTCTCTCTCTCTCTCTCTCTCTCTCTCTCTCTCTCTCTCTCTCTCTCTCTCTTCTCTCTCTCGGTTTTGTGTGCTCTTTTTTTCCCCCCCAGTCTCCGTTTCATTCGATTAATTGTCTCTCTCTTTCTTTCTTTGAACTTTTTTTTTTTTTTGTCTCTCGTCCAGTCATGGTGCCTGTTGTTCTTACACGGTTGTTTCTTGTCCACCAGTTTGTGTGCGCTTTTTCTGGTCTGCCACGTGACACGAAAAGAGAGAGAAAGGAAGAGAGAGAGAGAGAGAGAGAGAGGAGAGGAGAGAGAGAGAGAGAGAGAGAGAGAGAGAGAAGACACAAACACACAGGCAAACCTGGTTTTCCCTTCCTCTTGGTTCTGGGATTGTTTCCGAACAACTTTTCTTTCATTCCTTTATTTCTGTTTGAGTTGGTTTGGTTAGTTTTTTGGGTTTTTTTTTTTCCAAAAGAGGTTTTTTCCCTTTTTTTTTTTTTCCCTCTACGATTTTTTTTTTTCCCCCCCCCCCTTTTTTTTTTTTCCCTTTCTTTTTTTTTTCCCCGGGGCCTTTGGTTTTTTTTTTCCCCCCATCTTCTTTAAAAATGTTTTTCCTTTTTTTCCCTTTTTTTTTAAAATTTTTTTTTTTTTTTTTGTTTTTTCTTTTCCCCCCCCGGGGTTTTTTTGGGTCTCCGGTTTTTTCCCCCCAAATTTTTTTTTTTCCCTGGGGGGTCCCCCCCAGGGGGGGGGGAAAAAAAATAATGCCGGGAAAAAGAAAAGGGGAAAATTTGGGAAGGGGGGAGGGGGGGAAAAGGAGGAAAAAAAAACAACGGACCCCCCCCCTTGGTTTGGGATTGTTTAAAAAAAAATTTTTACCACGTTTATTTTTTTTTTTTTTTTTTTTTAACAATTTTTTTCCCTTTTTTTTCTTTTTTTTTCCCTTTTTTTTTTTTGTTTTTACCCCCCTTTTCCCCCCAAAACAAAACAAAAAAAAAAAAAAAACCCCCGGGGGGGGGGGGGGGGGGGGGGGGAAAAAAAAAGGGGGTGGGGGGGGGGGGGGGGGTTTTTAAAAGGGGGGGTTTTTTTTTTTTGGGGGGGGGGTTAATTTTTTTTTGGAAATTTTCAAACTCAGTGGGGTCCCCCTATCTACATTGTGTGTCCTTTTTTCTTTCCTTTTATTACGGTTTGGGGAAAATTTTGGGGGGGTTTTTGGGTTTTGTTTTGGTTTTTTTTTTTGGGGGGGGGGGTTTTGGGTGTTTTGGGGTTTTTTTAGGGGTTTTGGGGGATATGGATTGGTTCGTTTTTCTCCCCCTTGGGGGCTTTGATCCCCCCCTTTGGGGGTTTTTGGGGGAATTGGGAAAAGGGTTTTAAAAAAAATTTTGGGCTTGAATCTTTTTTTAAAAGGCCCCACTTTGACCCCCCCCCCCCCCCCCCCCCCCCCCCCCCCCCCCCCCCCCCCCCCCCCCCCCCCCCCCCTTTTTTTTCCCCCCCCCCCCCCCCCCCCCCCCCCCCCCCCCCCCCTTTTTTTCCAAAAAACCCTCCCCCCACCCCCCCCCCCCCCCAAAAAAATTTTTTTTTTCCCCAAAAAAAACTTTTTCCCCCCCCCCCCCCCCCCCGGCCTAAAAACCCCGCTTGCCAATTTTTTTTCCCTTTTTGGGCATTGTTTAAAAAAACCTTTTAAATTAGTAAATTTTTCCATAAAGGGGGAAAATAACTAAACCACCCCCCCTTTCCTTGGGTTTCAAGTTACAATCTTCCCCCCCCCCCCCCCCCCCCCCCCCTTTCAAAAAGGGAAAGGAACCCCAACAAAAACCCTTTTTTCCCCCCCCCCTTTTCCCCCCTTTGTTCCCCCCCCCCTTCCCCCCCTTTTTGGGGGTTTGTTGTAAAGGTTTGCCCCCAGGAGGACCGTAAAAAGGGCCCCCCATGGGTAGGAAAGGAGAGAATAGTAGAGGTACGGAGTTTTGGTTTGTTTTGTTTTGTTTTTTTTCCTTTTCATGTTCGGCTTAGATGTACAGTCTCCCCTTTTAATGGGGTAAAAATTGGCCAGTTTAGAGTTAAAAAAAAATAAACCAGTTAGGAGGTAAAAATAGCAGTTAGGAAAAAAAAGGAGCTAGGAGGAGAACTTTAAAATGGCACTTGGTCACCCCGCTCCGCCCAGCTCCCAACCCGGCTCAAGCCCGGGTTTGGTTGCTCCCCCGGCTTACCCAGGTGCCCATTTTTTTATTCTCTAATAGTAAACACTTTAAAAAATACAAATGTGTAGGATTAAACTGTTTTTAACACTAATTTAGAAACTTTTTTAACTTAAGTTTTTGCTTTTTCCTCGTTTTTTTTTGATCGTTTTTTCAATAAAATATTTTCTTTCTACTTATCAAATGCGTCCCCTATCTTTCTGTGGGAAAAAAAACACTTTTTTAATTGAAAGTTTTTAAAAGAGTTTATTTCGAATAAAAACCACAACTTATCCCGCATGTCTCCCGTAAAAACCATTTTGTAATTTTTTTTTTAACTATGTTCTTTTTGCCGAAAAAGTCATCTATAATAAATGTGTCTGCGTTCCCTCAAAATGTCTATAAAAAGTGTTTAAAACCATTCGTTTATTGCTAGGAAAACTAAATAATTTTTCATTGCCCTATAAACCCTTTTATCGTGAATGCTTTGTTCCCTTTGAGTGTTGGAAGAAAAACAAAATGAAAAAAAATTAAACTAAACGTTTGTAAAAGGCGAGGACAAATTTGTTTTTCCCAACCATCTGTCCACAAATAATGAAATGAGGGGGTTTTTGTCTAAAGTTTAACATCGGGATTGACACCAAAGTTGTCTGCTCCCTTGTTTTTTAAAAAAGAAATTTAAAACAATCCATTTTTGTTTTTATCTACTCTCTGTCAAAAAATTGGGGGGGGTTATATAAAAAAAACCTATAAGGTAAAGTGAAAAGTTTTAAAAGTTTTTTTTGTAAGATGTTTCTTTTTTTGACAAAAAAACAAATTTTTTTTGTTGTTGTTATGCCCTTTAAACCTCGCCATTGAAAAAAAAACAACGACAGAAAAATTTTTAAAATTTTGTCAAGTCAAATTTTTTTCCCTAATAAAAATTTTCCCTTTTTAAAAGATTTTCAGACCCCCCGAGCCCCATTTTGCCTCATTTTTTTAAAAAAAAAATTTTTAAATACATTGTGAAGGTCTCCAAATTTTGTGGGGGGGGAAAAAAAGGGGGAATTTTGTAGAAGTTTTTTAAAAAAAACCCCATTCTCTTCTGGGGAGGATTATTTTTTCCCAAAAAAACGGCTTTTTTTTATTCTTTGATGTTGCCCCTTTTGGGAATAAAATTTTAAGAAAAGGGGCCAGAGTTCAAGTTTTCTGAAACTTTTTTGGGGTAAAAAAAGTAAAGGGGGCTTAAGAATTAAATTTTTTTTGCCCCCCTTCTAAATAGGTTTTAAAGTGTTTGTTGTAGTTTTTCGAACTTTTTTATTCTACTCCCCGAATTATTTGCTTTAATTGCGAAATTGTTCTAGTTTGGGAAACCCCCCCCTTTTGTTGTCGCCAACCCCCTTTGCCCCTTTAAAAAACCCCTTTTAGTTACTAAAAAACCTAAAAGTCCCCACTCATTTTTTGTTAAAAACCTAACGTCGAAAAAGGGTTTTTTAAAAATTTAAATTCCCAATCTCAGGCGCAAATGAAAACCCCGATTCTTTTGGCCCCCGAAATTTTTTTTAAAACCCTTATTATTTTTTTTTAAAAAACAATGTGGGGGTTTTTCCATTTCAGATTTTCCTGTTTTATTGTGTTTTTTAAAATTAAATAAATCTGACCCTCCCACAAAAAATTTTCTTTTAAACTGAAAATTGGGGTTTTAAAAAAATTTCTAATCGAAATATGCAGCTTTCCCTGATGGAAGAGCTCTTAAAACAGTTGGGGGCCTTCCATCATATAAGTTTTCATCAGTGTCAGCTCGTCCAAATGAACATAGATTAATGAATGTAATGAAAGATCGAGCGGATTTTTTTCCCTCATAAGAAATTTTTGTCTGGTGTAACTATAAATTCATGACGACTTGATTGTCAGTTGAAAAGGGCCTAACTTTTTAGCTAGTTTTTACATCAAAAAGGTAACCTACTTTTTCTTCTTCGGTTTTAAAATGTAAACTTTAAAATTTTTAAATTTGCATTTTTAAGTTTGAGAGTAATGCCCGAAGATACCCCATTCTTCTTTTAGCGGAAAACCCGTAAAAAACCATAGGTATGTTAACGGCTAGCTAGGGCACTATCACTAAATTTTTTAATCTTTTATTCTCCCTTTGGGTTCAGTTATAAATTTAAAACCCTACGAAAATTTTTAAAAAATTTCATGGAGTGGAACCCTTCGGGTTCCGCAAATTTTTTTAAAAAAAAAGATACTCCCAAAAACGAAAAAGGGGGGTCTTTAGTTGTTTTTTGTTTTTTAAAAATTTTTTAAAAAAAATTTAAAAATAGTGCATTTAAATATACTAATGCAAAAAAATTCTGTTGGGGCCGCACTACAGTTTCCCCCAAAATATAACAAGATACCCTCCCCTTTCTGTGACTCAGACTTTACGCCTTTCAAGTAAAGGTTGTAAAATCTATTGAAAAAAGATATCTTAACCCTCCCATTAAAAACGACTACATCCCGAAAGTGTGGTTCAGTCATCCGATGCAGTTTTTAAACAGAACCAGTTTAAAAATTTGCTGTGTTTTGCGCATCAACTGGGGGTGGAGTGTCGTATGGAAACATTTAAAAACATCCTGATCCCCTTTTGGGGGGGTAGTGTATAGATTTCATTTTTATTACACCTTCAGACGTATTTTATTTTGAAAAGAAAGGGGGCCATTACCCAAAAAAGGGCAAAACGTTTAAATTCCCTTCCCGCCAAAAGAAAAGATTACAAGGGTTTTGAAAGGATTTTGTAACAAAATTTTATATTGGGCCCCCAAAGGGCCCCCCTTTAGACAAAAGTTGGATCTTTAAACATGGGTTTTGGCACCCCTTTTTTTTTGGGGCGTGCACAGAAAATTTTAACCCAAAGATTTGGGAAACCCCCCCTTAAAACATCTTTCTCTTTAGGCAAACTGTTCACCTCGGGGGCCATAGAGCAAGAGCATAAAACAAACATGGGCAACATTTATTTTGGATACTTCTAAGGGCCCAACTAAGCGGGAATAGAACGAAAAAAAAGACCCCTATTCGTACTTATGTTTGGTGTTTGCTAGGTTTTGCAAACCAAACGAGATCAAACATAATTGATCCCTTTTATGGCTTTGAAAGCCCAAAAAAAGTTTTTTTGCAAATTTAGAGGATTCTATTAATTCTGCAATTGATTTTTCCTTCAAATATTTTAAAAAGGGAAAACCAAAAATTTTTTCAATACGCAAGATCGAAAGTAGACTTTGCTGTCGGCACTGGTTTTATTTCATTTTTTTCCTTCCCCACCCAGATTTCAGATAGGAACAAAAATAAAACTATAATAATAAAACCTTGTGGTGGTAAAGAAGAGAAGGTGGGAAAAAAAACGACATAAATTCTAAGCCAGCAATAGAAATAAAAAAAGAAGTCCCAATCCCCCGGGGCCCCCCTCAAAACCCCTCCAACCCCCAAAGGGCCCAAACCCCAAAGGCCATTGAAGACGCGGACTTTTTCGTGATGACCATGAAAAAATGAAAAGACGGCACTTGTTATTGGTTAACTGCCAGGATTATTTGGTCTTTATTTACTATAAAGTAACCCCAACTATTGGAAAACAATGTCCATAATTGCTCGCCAAAACCAACACTTTACTTGCGGCAGACAAAAGCCAGCAACGATCCCCCAAATACCCCAGGCAAAGATCTATTGCCTTACTGGCTAATTTTTTTAATAAACTTGCAAGATGATCAAGTGTTTTTTTCCCATGATTTTCGTGGGGGAGGTGGCGGAGGCACCCCCCCCCACCCCCCGCCTGTAATTGCCAACACCAGTGTATTATTGCAAACCCTAAGGCTGTTATAAATTTGGCAATTGCCCTTTGCTCTCTAAACAGTGTTTTATTCGTTTGAGGTTGTGTCTTCATAAAAAATTCTTTGGATAGTTTCTTTTTTTGCTCATTGAGTTCGTAATTGTTTCGGTTAGTAGAACACTTCTAGTTTTTGCTGATCTCTCTTGTTCAAGATTTTTAGTCTTTGTGTTATTTTTTTCTTTAACACCAGGTCCAAGTTGTGGTCATCACCTAACTTTTTTTCTTTTTCTTTTTTTTTATGTATTAGTTAAAACCCCCCCGTTTTGTAAATTGTTTGTTAATTCGCCTCTGATGTTCCAAAGCATGATAAAAGGGCCGTTATTTCTCTCTGGTAGCGGCGGATCGTGCATTTTTTTTTAATACTGTTTCTTCAAAAAAAAACTGGTTTTTTTTATTTTTTTGTCTGCTTTTTGGGCTTAAATTTTTAAAGGGGTAGTTTTGTATTTGGTTTCTGTTGGGAGTTCTTGTAGTGTGTTTTGAAGTTTAGCAACTGCTTCCCTATCTAATTTTGGTTTAGTAATGCCAAGGCGATTTTGTTCGCTCACACTGAGCCTTTGTCTAATTGTACTCTTTTTAAAAACTTTGATGAGTCTGGTTTAGTTGTAAGCTGAACAAGTTGTCCTTCGTCGTTTCTCACAAACAAAGGTCATCTTTTGTTTCAAAATCATTAGGGTCTATAAATTCGGGAGGTTTTTGGCCTAAAACTTTGATAAAATTGATTTGATTTTACTTTTGTTAATTCACGCCCAATTATTGTAAGGATTGTAAAAGGAGTCATTTCACTCTGTCGTCTCCAGGATAAAAAACATCAAATTTCTTCCCCTTCTGCCTGTTTTTTTTAAATAATAATTTTTTATTTTGTTTTATAAAAAAAATGCCCCAAAACATAGGGGTTGATTTTGACCCGCATAGAAGATGAAAGAGCCCTTTGGCCCCGTGAAGGGGAAAAATAAAAAAATATTTTTTTTCCCAAAATAACCATTACTATTGATTCAGATCAAAATTTTACTGTTAAATTTCCGCCCTGGGAGCAGTGAAGGGGATTGTCCCGGGGATCTGCAGGCTTACTTTCAAAATAAATTGATTCAGCAAAAAAACGAAACAGGACAGTTGTACAAAGGGGGAACGGGCCCTTTTTTAAGAAAATTTCTAAAAAAAAAAAACTTGAGGGGCAAGAAATATTTTCTTTACACAATAGACATTTTTCTAATCTATTTGATCTATGGCTAACCGAAATGAAAGGGCCG
>CM065727.1:7675123-7682623 GCA_033310375.1 Conus canariensis
CCCCAATCGCCCCCCCCCCTCCTCCTTCCCCCCTCCCCTCCCCGGCCCTCTTCTTACCTTTACTGCCTTCCTCCGCCACACTGGGCAACTCTCGCTCTCCTGGGCTTTGGGGTATGGGTGAGTGCAAGCTTCGAAACGTCATAATTACTATTTTCTTCACGAAAACAACTCAAATGTACTTTCTTTCGTCGAAGTCAAACCGAGGTCACCTTGTTCGCTGACTGTTCGTCCGCCTGTTTGTTTGACTCTGTTCAAGATGGAAAAGGCTGTGTCGGTCTGGAATAAACGTTTAATTTGTGTTTGTTCATTTCTTCAGCTGTTGTTGCTGTGTAGATGTGTGTAAGGGCAAGCTTGGAACATCCTTTTTTTGGGGGGGATGCCTCCTGGTTTGTCTGTGTGCTCTGTGCTGGCATTTCTGCTAGGCGATTTGGTGTCGTAAGCCGCATTCGTTTGGAGTTACGGGCCTGTAATTATTTCATCAGTGGAGCAAGAGTTGCCGTACGTGTTATTTAATCTACTCTAGATCATCACCAATAATGATTCGCCATAAGATTTAAATCTCCATGAAGAGACAACGGTTAACGAATGTCAACATGACCATGTCACTGCTTTTTCAGTGCCATGAAGAGACAACGGTTAACGAATGTCAACATGACCATGTTCATGCTTTTTCAATGCCATGAAGAGACAACGGTTAACGAATGTCAACATGACCATGTTCACTGCTTTTTCAATGCCATGAAGAGACAACGGTTAACGAATGTCAACATGACCATGTTCACTGCTTTTTCAGTGCCATGAAGAGACAACGGTTAACGAATGTCAACATGACCATGTTCACTGCTTTTTCAGTGCCATGAAGAGACAACGGTTAACGAATGTCAACATGACCATGTTCACTGCTTTTTCAGTGCCATGAAGAGACAACGGTTAACGAATGTCAAATGACCATGTTCACTGCTTTTTCAGTGCCATGAAGAGACAACGGTTAACGAATGTCAACATGACCATGTTCACTGCTTTTTCAATGCCATGAAGAGACAACGGTTAACGAATGTCAACATGCCATGTTCACTGCTTTTTCAATGCCATGAAGAGACAACGGTTTAACGAATGTCAACATGACCATGTTCACTGCTTTTTCAGTGCCATGAAGAGACAACGGTTAACGAATGTCAACATGACCATGTTCACTGCTTTTTCAGTGCCATGAAGAGACAACGGTTAACGAATGTCAACATGACCATGTTCACTGCTTTTTCAGTGCCATGAAGAGACAACGGTTAACGAATGTCAACATGACCATGTTCACTGCTTTTTCAATGCCATGAAGAGACAACGGTTTAACGAATGTCAACATGACCATGTTCACTGCTTTTTCAGTGCCATGAAGAGACAACGGTTAACGAATGTCAACATGACCATGTTCACTGCTTTTTCAATGCCATGAAGAGACAACGGTTAACGAATGTCAACATGACCATGTTCACTGCTTTTTCAGTGCCATGAAGAGACAACGGTTAACGAATGTCAACATGACCATGTTCACTGCTTTTTCAGTGCCATGAAGAGACAACGGTTAACGAATGTCAACATGACCATGTTCATTGCTTTTTCAGTGCCATGAAGAGACAACGGTTAACGAATGTCAACATGACCATGTTCACTGCTTTTTCAATGCCATGAAGAGACAACGGTTAACGAATGTCAACATGACCATGTTCACTGCTTTTTCAGTGCCATGAAGAGACAACGGTTAACGAATGTCAACATGACCATGTTCACTGCTTTTTCAGTGCCATGAAGAGAACAACGGTTAACGAATGTCAACATGACCATGTTCACTGCTTTTTCAGTGCCATGAAGAGACAACGGTTAACGAATGTCAACATGACCATGTTCACTGCTTTTTCAATGCCATGAAGAGACAACGGTTTAACGAATGTCAACATGACCATGTTCACTGCTTTTTTCAGTGCCATGAAGAGACAACGGTTAACGAATGTCAACATGACCATGTTCACTGCTTTTTCAGTGCCATGAAGAGACAACGGTTACGAATGTCAACATGACCATGTTCACTGCTTTTTCAGTGCCATGAAGAGACAACGGTTAACGAATGTCAACATGACCATGTTCACTGCTTTTTCAGTGCCATGAAGAGACAACGGTTAACGAATGTCAACATGACCATGTTCACTGCTTTTTCAATGCCATGAAGAGACAACGGTTAACGAATGTCAACATGACCATGTTCACTGCTTTTTCAGTGCCATGAAGAGACAACGGTTAACGAATGTCAACATGACCATGTTCACTGCTTTTTCAGTGCCATGAAGAGACAACGGTTAACGAATGTCAACATGACCATGTTCACTGCTTTTTCAATGCCATGAAGAGACAACGGTTAACGAATGTCAACATGACCATGTTCACTGCTTTTTCAATGCCATGAAGAGACAACGGTTAAACGAATGTCAACATGACCATGTTCACTGCTTTTTCAGTGCCATGAAGAGACAACGGTTAACGAATGTCAACATGACCATGTTCACTGCTTTTTCAATGCCATGAAGAGACAACGGTTAACGAATGTCAACATGACCATGTTCACTGCTTTTTCAATGCCATGAAGAGAAACGGTTAACGAATGTCAACATGACCATGTTCACTGCTTTTCAGTGCCTTGAACAGACAACGGTTAACGAATGTCAACATGACCATGTTCATGCTTTTTCAATGCCATGAACAGACAACGGTTTAACGAATGTCAACATGACCATGTTCACTGCTTTTTCAATGCCATGAACAGACAACGGTTAACGAATGTCAACATGACCATGTTCACTGCTTTTTCAATGCCATGAACAGATGGGCGCTGCGGGATCAACAGAAGAAAATAATCATGAACTACCTTATCAACACGCCCAAGGCCTGTGGAGCAATGGAAACAAAGAAAATAATCATGAACTACCTTATCAACACGCCCAAGACCTGTGGAGCAATAGAAACAAAGGAAATAATCATGAACTACCTTATCAAACACGCCCAAGACCTGTGGAGCAATGGAACAAAGGAAAATAATAATGAACTACCTTATCAACACGCCCAAGACCTGTGGAGCAATGGAAACAAAGAAAATAATAATGGTCACGGCAAGTCATTGAATAAACCCGCACATCAGCCTAATGTTCATCGAGCAGCAACAACCTGAAAACTAAAAACCGTCCTGGGAGACGGAAGACCAAGGAAAGATGTGAGCTTGGTAACAGACTAAAGATGTGAGCTTGGTAACAGACTAAAGATGTGAGCTTGGTAACAGACTAAAGATGTGAGCTTGGTAGCAGACTAAAGATGTGAGCTTGGTAACGGACTAAAGATGTGAGCTTGGTAGCAGACTAAAGGACGCACGTTCAGGGACGAGGCCTGATCCAGTCCATTACATCTGTGGGGAAAACTGGTCACAGACTACGAAAAAACATCGTTGACTCAGTGCGTGGGAAGAAGAGAGGGGGGGAAGGCGGGGGGGGGGGGGGGGGGGGGGGGGGGGGGGGGGGAGCAGAGATGTTTAAACGGGCAAAGGTGTTGATGTAAGGAATGTCTACAGCTATTAACCCCGTTGCCCTCAGCCATACATCATCTATGAAAAATCACGTCACTGAGTGTCAGACGTCTTTATGTCTTCATCTGTTGCCTTCATAGGTGGGGTGTGTGTGTGTGTGTGTGGTTGTGTGTGTTGTGTGTGTGTGTGATATGTAGTGTGTGTTTGTGTTCTGTTGTGTGTGTGTGTGTGTGTTGTGCGCGCGCGCGCGCACGCGCACGCGCACGCGCGTGATTTTTCGTTCCCATCTGTACTTCGTCGAGGGCCCCCCCCATCCCATCACCCCCCACCCAATTTCCCCCACCCCTGTTCAACCACCTACCCCTATCTCTGGAATTGATGTAGTCACGTGATGTAGGATTCCAATTTGCGTGAAACAGAAAGCTGGAAAGTGGAGTGGTGGAGAGTGCCAGCTTTTCGGCTGAAGGAGTGCAGTGTACGGTGTCACTGGTCAGTGAGTTGACTGCTTCACGTTGTTGGCCTGACAGGTTCAAAGTCCAACTATTTGGTGCATGTTTACTGCTTTATGTTAAAAGGTTGTTGTGGGTGGCGGTGATGGCCTCCTTCGATAATAATGCATTAACTCTTTCATGGCATAGTACTGAACGGTTGTCTGCAGCAGAACGCGACAGTCAGCTTGGCACCACGAGCACGCTGTGATTCAGGTTTTATTGGTGCACGTATTTTCCTTGTTCGATTTCCTCTCGTAATTGACTAGAACATGGAGCAAAGCTGTGAAGTATCATGCTTCAGATTGTATGTAAACTGATAGCAATTGGTTTTTGTGGTTCACAAGTTACAACCTTGTAAAGGTCACAGGAGCTTTGCTGTACAGCTGGTTTTTAGCCGCTGGTGGTTTGGGGATGTTTGGCGATGAAAGAGTGAAAAAGAACTTATGTATCTCATGCCGCTGTCATCGGTCATTAATATCGTCATCATCATGCATCTTACATCATCATCTTCATCGACATGGTCTTTATGTTTCTAGATAGGGAGGGCAGATGATGGGGTGTGAATGTCTCAGACAGGTTGTGTCTGATTTACCAACCCTTTGGTGATCACCTTGATGAGAGCTAACAGCTCTTTCAAGTCCACGCAACCTTTTTGCTTGATGAAGATGCGAGAGAGCAAAAAAAGTAGAATCAGCGGGCGGCCAAAAGACTGTAACAAACGAGCTACAAAACAAGATGTAGCATGTGTGTTTTGTTCGTTTGGCGGCCTACAGTTTCCACTTTCGCTCTTACACTTCAGTGACCGCCCGCAGATAGCCCACTTTGGAAGGCGGTCACCCCACGTTGGCAACCAACAGTCCGTCCTGACAGTCGTCACCTGACGTTGGCAACAACGGTCCGTCCTGACAGTCGTCACCTGACGTTGGCAACCAACAGTCCGTCCTGACAGTCGTCACCTGACGTTGGCAACCAACAGTCCGTCCTGACAGTCGTCACCTGACGTTGGCAACCAACAGTCCGTCCTGACAGTCGTCACCTGACGTTGGCAACCAACAGTCCGCCCTGACAGTAGTCACCTGACGTTGGCAACCAAACACCGTCCGTCCTGACAGTCGTCATCTGACGTTGGCAACCAACAGTCCGTCCTGACAGTCGTCACCTGACGTTGGCAACCAACAGTCCGCCTGACAGTCGTCACCTGACGTTGGCAACCAACAGTCCGCCCTGACAGTAGTCACCTGACGTTGGCAACCAACAGTCCGCCCTGACAGTCGTCACCTGACGTTGGCAACCAACCGTCCGTCCTGACAGTAGTCACTGACGTTGGCAACCAACCGTCCGTCCTGACAGTCGTCACTGACGTTGGCAACCAACCGTCCGCCTGACAGTGGTGGCAGGGGCGTGGCAGGCAGGGGAGAAAACTCCAGCCTTGGCGGGCAGGAAGAGGCTTTGCTGGCCGTCCTCAACAGAGCACAGAAGACTGCCTTCACGCGTCCTGTGCAGACACCTGTTCTGTCGTCACTCCTCCCTGACCCAGAGCATCCCGCAGGGCGCGCACTGCTGTTAGCTTAGGGTCAGCTGTTGACGAACGGGACCCACAGCTGTCCCAGAGCCGGACTGACAGTGTCCTAAGTGGGCACCACTCCAAAGACCGAGGACTGGGCACCTGACCTCTGATCCGTAGCGCCAGACTCAGCTCTTGGGACAGACGTACCCCACTGCTGGTGCGACCATCCCGACAACCCGAATCTGGGGGGGTCGGCCCGAGCCCTCGGCTCATGGTTCCCATCGGTCTGTCTGTCTCCGCCTTGCCGAAACCCGTTCAGCAGGCAACCGTGTGGCTCCTCGTCAGGTAATAAGGTCACGCCTGAGATGACGCCGAGTGGAATCACTACGCCCAGTTTACCTTGGATAGGTTGGTTCACCCCCCCCCCCCCCCCCCCCCCTCAGACCGCCGCCTTACGTGACACGATGTGGAGTGATCGTCCAACTGGGCCTGTTGGGATCCGTTACATCTATGTAGGTGAAGGCGCACAGTTGGTGGCTCCGTTCTCTGCCGTCATCATTACCTTTTCTGCTTCCTCCCTCTCTCACTTGTTGTGCCCGTCCTCTCCACCCTCCCCTTCCCTGCCCCCTCCCTCTCTCCCTCTCCTTGTCTGTTCCCGCGCCCTGATAAAGAGATGATTGCTCTGCCCACTTCCTTCCAGATGTGTATCGTTCAAATTATACAGCAAGGATTTGTAAATGCCATATTTTGTACGTGTACGCTTGCGTACTAGCGCACACTTACACGCGCATGCGCGCGAGCGCGCGCGCGCGCGCACACACAATATATGCACGCACGCACGCGCGCGCGCACACACACACATACACACACACTGACTAATAACAATCTATTGTCATATATGCATATGAGAGACAAGAACAATGAGATGGTAGAGGCACTCCTTTCTCCTACTCCCTACCCACACTCACGCGCGCGTACGTACGCACACACATACATGACACACAGTCACACACACACGCATACACACACACGCACACACACACACATGCACACATATGCACGCACGCACATATGCACGCATGCACACATTTGCACGCACGCGCACGCACACACATATGCACGCACGCACGCACACACACACACACGCGCGCGCGCACGCACGCACGCACGCACGCACGCATACACACACACACACACTCACACTACACACACACTCACACTACACACACACACACACACACACACACACCACACACACACACACACACACACTAACACACACACTACACACACACACACACACACACACACACACACACACACACACACACACACACACACACCACGCGTGTGGACCACTAACACACGCATGCGTTCATAGACACCCCAGACCTCCTAAACCACACTGATACTGACTGACCGTTCCTTTAAAACAAGAAAATTAAAAAAAAAAAGAAGAAGAAAGAGATAAGCTGAAAGCTTATTGGATTAGCGGTCTCTGTGTGTGTTGAGACTGGGCTCCGGGCGTCGAGCGACGGCAGCTGGTTGCGCGGAATCCGGAGGTCGGCTAGAGGAAGAGGATGGAATATATGCCCCCACCCCCTCCTCTCTGTCTCTGTCTCTGTCTCTGTCTCTCCCTCCTCTCTCTCTCTCTCTCTCCTCCTCTGCTCACACTTAGTATTCAAGTCTTTCTCTCTCTCTCTCTCTTCTCTCTCTCTCTCTCTCTCTCTCTCTCTCTCTCTCTCTCTCTCCCGCTCACACTTAGTTTTCAACTCTCGCTCTGTGTCTCTCCTCCCTTCCTCCCTCCCTCCCTCTCTCCCCATCTCTCTCTCTCCCTCTTTTTCTCTCCCCCCTCTCTCTCTCTCGCTCTCTCTGTCTCCCCCCTCTCTCTCCCTCTCTCTCTTTCTTACTCTTTCTTTCTCTCTCCTCGCCCCTCCCTC
>CM065727.1:7687623-7690123 GCA_033310375.1 Conus canariensis
ACGATCCACCCACCCACTCCGACGATCTATCCACTCTGACGATCCACCCAAAACGATCCACCCAGCCACTCCTCCAACGATCTCCCCACTTCAACGATCAACCCACTCTAACGATCCACCCACTCTAACGATCCACCCACATCAACGATCCACCCACCCACTCCAATGATCCACCCTCCCACTCCAACGATCCACCCACTCCAACGATCCATCCACCCACTGCAACGATCCACCCACCCACTCCAACGATCCACCCACTCCAACGATCCACCCACTCCAACGATCCACCCACCCACTCCACCGATTCACCCACTCCAACGATCCACTCACTCACTCCAAGGATCCACCCACTCCAACGATCCACCCACTCCAACGATCCACCCACCCACTCCAACGATCCACCCACCCACTCCAACGATCCACCCACCCACTCCAACGATCCATCCACACCACTCTAACGATCCACCCACCCACTCTAACGATCCACCCACCCACTCCAACGATCCACCCACCCACTCCAACGATCCACCCACTCGCAACGATCCACCCACCCACTCCAACGATCCACCCACTCACTCCAAGGATCCACCCACTCCAACGATCCACCCACTCCAACGATTCACCCACCCACTCCAACGATCACCACCCACTCCAACGATCCACCCACCCACTCCAACGATCCACCCACCCACTCCAACGATCCACCCACTCCAACGATCCACCCACCCATCTCCAACGATCCACCCACCCACTCCAACGATCCACCCACACCAACGATCCACCCACCCACTCCAACGATCCACCCACTCCAACGATCCACCCACCCACTCCAACGATCCACCCACTCCAACGATCCACCCACTCCAACGATCCACCCACCCACTCCAACGATCCACCCACTCCAACGATCCACCCACCCACTCCAACGATCCACCACCCACTCCAAGATCCACCCACTCCAACGATCCACCCACCCACTCCAACGATCCACCCACTCACTCCAAGGATCCACCCACTTACCCACCAACGATCCCCCACCCACTCCAACGATCCACCCACTCCAACGATCCACCCACTCCAACGATCCACCCACTCCAACGATCCACCCACTCCAACGATCACCACTCCAACGATCCACCCACTCCCACGATCCACCCACTCAACGATCCACCCCACTCCAACGATCCACCCTCTCGCAACGCAGTGTAGCCCGTCCCCCATCTCTTGCCTCCACAGACATGCAGCGGGTTTTTGTTTGTTTGTTTTTTTTTGTGTGTGGTGTGTGTGTGTGTGTGTGTTCCACGGGACTTTGATGTTTGCGGGAACGACTGTTGGAGGTGGAAACATGAAGCAAAAGGTGTGCAAAATGATGATAATAGTAATAAATAATTAAGTAAATAAATAATCTAAAAGTTATAATGGACATTCAGACTTCATGATAAAAACGAAGAAGAAAGAAGAAGAAGAAGAAGAAGAAGAAGAAGAAGAAGAAAACAAAACCAACCAAGACAGAAGAAGTCACGCTTTACCAGTTTTCCTGATACTTTTTTTTTTTTTTTTTTTTTTTTAAACCCCCAATTCTCATGCTCGTGTTTCCGATTGGGCACAACCTGTCACGTGACGCTCGGGTGTTCCCTGTATCTGTAACACTGGGAATGGTGGGGGGGGGGGGGGGGGGGGGGAGGTATTTTTAGTGTCACAGTGGGTATGTTGACAGGGAAATCTTGTTAGTTAGGCCACAGAGGCTGGAGCACTTTGACCAGCGTCCTTGTGTTTAGGTGAGGAGACGATCAATACAAATGCCCCCCCCCCCCCCCCCACGCATTCAAGTAACGCAAGTGTGAAGTCGAAGACAGGTTGACTCGCCCCATCTGACGATGACTGAATATTTTGAGAAGATAAGTGATCGCTCGTTCTTCGTGTTCATTGTCCTGAATGTTGGTTTATCTTGCCTGACGAAGACCTAGGAGGTCGAAACGCGTCGTGTTTTTGTCTTGTAATTTGTCCCTGTTTTTATATGGTGGGCTTGCTAATAACTCTCTCTCTCTCTCTCTCTCTCTCTCTCTCTCTCTCTCTCTCTCTCTCTCTCTCTCTCTCTCTCTCTTAATCGGTACATTGTACGGTTGACATTTCTGCTTGTCGGTTCCCTTTATTGTTTGGTGGTGGTGGCTTGTTGTTGTTGTTGTTCTTCTTCTCCTCCTCCTCCTCCTCCTCCTCCTCCTCCTCCTCCTCCTCTCTCCTCCTTCTTCTTCTTCTTCTTCTTCTTCTTCTTCTTCTTCTTCTTCTTCTTCTTCTTCTTCTCAAAGTCGTCTGAAAGGCTTGTACACAGACCTTTACTGAAAGCCCAGTGAAAGGCGGAGAGGCTGGGGGGGGGGAGTTGGGGGGAGTGATGGATGAGTGGGGGGGGGGGGGAAGCCCCGTCCTGCCCAGTTGTTGTTAGCTTAGCACTGATCCCGCGACGTATTGCCTGTGCTGAGTATATGCTTTAAACGTCGCAGCA
>CM065727.1:7695123-7697623 GCA_033310375.1 Conus canariensis
TATCTATCTATCTATATCTGTCTGTCTGCCTGTCTGTCTGTCTGTTTATGTATCAGTGCAGCAGTCCAGACTGCGGAACACATCTTGATGGAAGCGTGTATTCAAACACTTGGAACTGAAGGACGGTTGAAAAAAAAACTGACATTATTCCATAAACTGATGGGTTTTATTTTATGAGTGATAAACCAAGAGGCTGTTGAAGTACTGCGAAGTCTGTATTTAAAAAAAAAAAAAGCTTTATATGACAGTAACAAACTGAAAAGTTTTTGTTTTGTTTTGTTTGGCTTTTTTTTTTTTCGTAACAATGCTACTTTTACGAGTGATGACGATCCGGTCGTCCTATATATTTGTTTGTTTGAATCCATTTGTCATTTTAGGTAGGGCTATGATCACGCGTGTAGCGCATTCTATCAAAGAACCCCCCCCCCCCCCTCCCCTTTTTCTGCTCATGGCGAGAGAAGGAGCGGGAGGAGGGGCAGGGGTTGTCCCAGTACGATGTGTACGTGGACAGCTGGACGTTCTGCAGCTCATGACGTGTGATCATCCTGTGAAAAGGCCACGTCAGTGCTCACCGCTGTCTCCACAGGAACAGGAAGAGAGGTCAAGAGAGAGAGAGGGAGAGAGAGAGAGACAGAGAGAGAGAGAAAGAGGAAACCCTGTATCATCCCCATGTTACAAACGATAGCGCACTTTACGGCAACGGTCAATTACTCTGCCCTTTTGCTCATGATTTGCGGTGCGTGCCCCAAACTGGATGGCATCGTCTGTCTATGGTGAGATCGCCCAGGAGAGACTGGCGTCTTCTCCGCCTTTGAAGGCGTGTTTCTTGATGTTAGAGGGTTACCTCGCCAGATGATGTGCTGGCGCAAGGAACTGGAATGATGATGCCCCGGACCCTTCCTCTTTTCCCGATTGACTTCATGACGCTTCGGCGGGGCGAGGTGAGGGAGGTGGGGGGGGGGGGGGGGATGTAAGTCTGTGGTCTGAAGTCAAGCGCGGATGTAGCCGGAAATTCTCTCCCCGGGTCATTAAAATGTTCAACTGCTTCCGTACTGAAGAATTCCATCCCTTTCCGTTTCCCCATCTTCCAGAGTAAGGAGTGTTCCACGTGAAGGGAGAGAGAGGGGTAGGGGGAGGGAGTGGGGCACGGGGGGGGGGGGGGGAGGTTAGGGGGGGGGGCTGGGGTGAGTGGAGGGTTTATTCCGTATGTCACATAGATGATTTGAAAGCAAACTTTGTCAGTGAGGTGGCCCATCTTGCGCGGAATATGAGAAGAGAAGTGATTTTGCTCGTTCTTCGTTTTCGTTGTCCTGACTGTCTTGTTGGTCTTGCCTGACGAAGACCTAAGAGGTCGAAACGCGTCTTAAAATTTGTTTGTCCCCGTTTGCTTGGCGGACTCGTTGATAATTCTTTATTAAAAAATTGTTTTGATCAGTTACGGCGTTTTAACGGAGTTGCAATTTATGTGTGGTCAGAACTGTCTTCAGAGCGTCTGAGTCAAACTGCAGACAAATTCAAAAGCTCAACCATCAGACTGGAGTTGAAAGCTGGGAAACATTATCATGTACCACCTCTAGTGCTAAAAAAAGCTGACGACTTGTTCACCTTCTTGGCAGCCACACACACACACACACACGCACGCACGCACGCACGCACGCACATAACTCAGCTCGCGCGCGCTGTTATGTTGATAATTTTGCAAACCAAGGTCCCCTCTCACAAAACAACACGAACAAGAATTTCTTCCCAACTCGCCTTGCTTTTCCATTCAACGCCCATCGTGTACGTCGATTATGAGAAGGCAAGGGATTGCTCATTCTGCGTTTTCAGTGTTACGACTGTTGTTTACCTTAGCTGAAGAAGACCCAGGAGGTCAAAGTACGTCATGCTTTGTCTCGTAACTTGTTTGTCCTCTGTTTTTTGGCGGAGTCACCAAGCATTATTCTTAAAATTCGTCCTTGTTTGTGACATGAAATTCAGACTCCTCCTCCTCCTCTCCACTCTCCCTGCTTTACACCACTCAGTTTCCGCCAAGCCGCCATGATAATGATTGTCACAGAGATACCCCCTACTAGTATAGCCAGCCAGGCCATGATAATGATTGTCACAGGATACCCCCTACTAGTATAGCCAGCCAGGCCATGATAATGATTGTCACAGAGATACCCCCTACTAGTATAGCCAGCCAGGCCATGATAATGATTGTCACAGGGATACCCCCTACTAGTATAGCCAGCCAGGCCATGATAATGATTGTCACAGGATACCCCCTACTAGTATAGCCAGCCAGGCCATGATAATGATTGTCACAGAGATACCCCCTACTAGTATAGCCAGCCAGGCCATGATAATGATTGTCACAGATACCCCCTACTAGTATAGCCAGCCAGGCCATGATAATGATTGTCACAGATACCCCCTACTAGTATAGCCAGCCAGGCCATGATAATGATTGTCACAGAGATACCCCCTACTAGTATAGCCAGCCAGGCCATGATAA
>CM065727.1:7712623-7717623 GCA_033310375.1 Conus canariensis
GGTTGCTTCCTGTGGACTTGTGGTTGCTTCCTGTAGACTTGTGGTTGGTTCCTGTAGACTGTGGTTGCTTCCTGTAGACTTGTGGTTGTTCCTGTAGACTTGTGGTTGCTTCCTGTTGACTTATGGTTGACTTGTGGTTGGTTCATGTAGACATGTGGTTGGTTCCTGTGGGCTTGTGGTCGGTTCCTGTTGACTTGTGGTTGCTTCCTGTTGACTTATGGTTGACTTCTGGTTGGTTCCTGTAGACTTGTGGTTGCTTCCTGTTGACTTCTGGTTGGTTCCTGTTGACTTGTGGTTGCTTCCTGTTGACTTAAAGTTGACTTGTGGTTGGTTTCCTGTTGACATATGGTTGACTTTGTGGTTGGTTCCTGTTGACTTATGGTTGACTTGTGGTTGGCTCATGTGGACATGTGGTTGGTTCATGTAGACATGTGGTTGGTTCATGTAGACATGTGGTTGGTTCATGTAGACTTGTGGTCGGTTCCTGTGGACTTGTGCTGGACATCAGTCCAATCACACAATCCACCTCAAACACCTACGACGTGCTCGTCCTATCGTTCTCCCCATCCTATGCCCCCCCCCCCCTTCCTCCTTCTCCTCCTTCTTCCCCTCTTCCTCCTCCACCTCCTCCTCCACCTCCTCCTCTTGCTTCTGCTTCTAGTCCCCCCTCCTCTTCACATACGCTAAATCGCAACTTGAGAGGAACAGAGAGAGGGGGAGGGAGGGAGGAGAGAGAGAGAGAGAGGAGGGGAAGAGGGAAAGGGAGAGAGAGGAAGAGAGAGGGGAAAGAAAGAGAGAAGAGAGAGGAGAAAGAGAGGAGAGAGAAAGGGAGCACAGAGAGAGGGGGGGAGAGAGGTGAGGGAGAGAGAGAGGAGAGAGAGAAGAGAGAGAGAGAGAGAGAGAGAAGAGAAGTAATACGAACAGCACAATAATTCTTACATGGAAACGGAAACTAAAAACCTTGCTGAGCTCTCTCTCTCCTCCCCTCTCTTCCCCTTCTCTCCCCCCCACCCCCTTTTCCCCCCTTTCCCTTTTTTCCCCCCTCCCCCCCTCTCTCTCCCTCTTCTCCCCCTCTCTCTCTCTCCCCCACCCCCTCTCCCTTTCCCTCTTTCTCTCCTCTTTTCCTCTCTCTCCCTCTCTCTCTCCCCCCCCCCCCCCCTCTCCCCTTCCCCCCTTTCTCCTCTCTCTCTCTCCTCCCCTTTCCTCTCCCTCCCTCTCTCCTCTCCCCACACCCCCCCCTCCCCCCTTCCCTCTTTCTCTCCTCCCCCTCTCCTTCTCTCTCTCTCTCCCCCACCCCCCCCCCCTCCCCCTTTCCCCCTCTTTCTCTCTCCTCTCTCTCTCTCTCCTCTCTCTCCCCTTCTCTCCCCCCCCCCCCCCTTTTCCCCTTCCCCCCTTTCCCTCTCTCTTCTCTCTCCTCCTCTCTCTCCTCCCCCACACCCCCTCCCCCTCCCTCTTTCTCTCTCTCTCTCTCTCTCTCTCTCTCTCTCTCTCTCTCTCTCACCCACACCCCTCTCCCCTTACCCTCTTTCTCTTTCTCTCTCTCTCTCTCTCTCTCTCTCTCCTCTCCCCACACCCCTCTCCCCTTACCCTCTTTCTCTCTCTCTCTCTCTCTCTCTCAACTCCCCCTTACTCTCTCTCTCTCTCTCTCTCTCCTCACCACACCCCTCCCTTACCCTCTTTCTCTCTCTCTCTCTCTCTCTCTCTCACTCTCTCTCTCTCTCTCTCTCTCTCTCTCTCTCTCTCCACACCCACACCCCTCTCCCCTTACCCTCTTTCTCTCTCTCTCTCTCTCTCCTCTCCTCTCTCTCTCACCTCCTGCCTCTCTCTTTCTTCCCTCCTCTCTCTCAACCACCTCACTTTCTCTATCCTTCCATCCCTCCATCCCCGTTCCATCCTCCTCCCCCCCCCCCCCCCTTCCCCTTCCCCGCACCTCCATCTATCGGCATCCCGCAATTCCATTTCTGTCTCGTTTCGTTTTCTACAACCACCGTCATCACCACCATCACCATCATCATCACCATCATCACCACCACCATCTAGACCCCTTTCCCAGATTCTGGCATTTGCTTCTGCTTCCTGTACTGCTTCTTCTTTTGATAATGGAAGCAGCAGCGGCAGCTACATTGGTATCTCATGTAGAGTTTGGTAGACGGGGCTATGGTGATGGTTGGGTGGGAGTTGGGGGGGGGGGGGGGGGGCGGGGGTATTGACGTATTGGCGATGGTTGCAAAAAGATTCCTTTTCCCCCGATGTTGGGGAGGGAGTACGCATGTTTGACGACAGAGCAAATCGCTGCGGTAAAAGGACGAATGTGCCTTTACCCTCCTCTTTTCCTCCCGCTCTCTTTCTACTCGAGGGTCGGCCGACACGATGGCTGGTCCATCATCAGTGTGCGCTCAGTGGTGATGTGCTGTGTTTTGACAGAAGACCTGCTGCCTTTTCTCTCGTCAACGATGACGGATTTATTGTCATAACAGACATGAAATGAAAAAGCAGGCAGAATTTCAGCGCATGTGTACAAGTGTTCGCACTTACATGACAGTTTTTAAAGATGGGTTTTGTGGAAAATGAATGGGGAAAAAAACAACAGATGTTTCTGTCAAACACAATTATGATTGATGTAGGGGTTTGTTTGTCTGTCTAAACGGTTTGTTCAAAAATGCCGTGTGGATGAAAACGCCGTGGCGAAACAAAGAGAAGAAAAAAAAGTCAAAAGAATCAAAACATTCAGATTTTGAGAGCAAAGTTTTGGGTCTTAGTAATATCAAACATGCTGGCATGCATATATGTACACATACACACACAGAGACATACAAAAACACACCCACGTGCGCGTACGCGCGTTCGGGATACATAACGAGGAACGGATTGTGGCACATGACAGTCAACATTGTACAATGACGAGAGACAGAATACAGCTAAAAATCCAGTCTTGGGATTAATGCATTGCTCTAACGTGGCTTTTAGTGCGGGTATTATGTGTTAACGTACGGTTGTGGAAGAACGATATGCGGAGAATGGGGGAAGAACACTGTCTACACACATTGTGGGCCGTGGATCCCAGACACTGGATGAACAATGACAGAACACTGTCTACACACATTGTGGGCTGTGGATCCCAGACACTGGATGAACAATGACAGAACACTGTCTACACACATTGTGGGCTGTGGATCCCAGACACTGGATGAACAATGACAGAACACTGTCTACACACATTGTGGGCTGTGGATCCCAGACACTGGATGAACAATGACAGAACACTGTCTACACACATTGTGGGCTGTGGATCCCAGACACTGGATGAACAATGACAGAACACTGTCTACACACATTGTGGGCTGTGGATCCCAGACACTGGATGAACAATGACAGAACACTGTCTACACACATTGTGGGCTGTGGATCCCAGACACTGGATGAACAATGACAGAACACTGTCTACACACATTGTGGGCTGTGGATCCCAGACACTGGATGAACAATGACAGAACACTGTCTACACACATTGTGGGCTGTGGATCCCAGACACTGGATGAACAATGACAGAACACTGTCTACACACATTGTGGGCTGTGGATCCCAGACACTGGATGAACAATGACAGAACACTGTCTACACACATTGTGGGCTGTGGATCCCAGCACTGGATGAACAATGACAGAACACTCATAATGACTGTAGACCACGCACACGCGCACAAAAATCACTCACAAACACGCACGCGCATGCACGCACGCACTCTCTCTTGTCTCTCTCTCTCTCTCACACTCACACACACCACACACACACCACCACACCACTCTCTCTCATCTCTCCTCTCTCTCCTCTCCATCTCTCCTTACGCATTCGCACGCACACACGCACGCACGCACGCACGCACATAAACGCGCAAACACACGCGCGCGCGCGCGCTCATACACACACACACACACACCACAACACACACACACACACACACACACACACGGATGGAAACGGAAGAAGCTTGAAATCCCTGACTGTTGAATTGTGACTGATGATGAATGGAGTGTTGGGAGGCCGCGGGGTCTATTGACAGAAGACAAACGCTAAACATCACCTGCAGGGAGACCATCAATCACAAGCCACCACCCACGCCCCAACACCCCCCCCCCCCCCTGCCAGTGTTTTTCTTCTCCTTTACCTGCATTCCTCCTCTCTCTCTGTTTCCATGCCAGCACATGCATCAGGCCAGCAAATATAGGAGGCCCCAGTGTATCCATCACGCTGGCCGCCTACGTCTTCGTCTTCTGGTGAGCCTTCTGCTCTGCTCTACCTCCTCCTCCTCCTTCTTCTCTCATCTCTCTGTCCAGGACCATGGGTAGCGTCAGTCTGAAACATCGCCCTCCTGCTTGGTCTTTTCAGTCCTCTGCCCCCCCCCCCCCTCCTCCCCCCCCCCCCCCCCCCTCCCCCTTCCCCCTGTGTTCACCTCCTCTTCCTCGTACTTCTCATTTATCTCTTCACCAAAACAGATGTGGTGTCGGTCTAAACACTGTCGTTTTGTTGTTGTTGTTGTTGTTTTTTTGCTGCCTCCTCCTCCTCGTCCTCCTCTTCTTCTTCTTCTTTTTCTTCTTCTGCTTCTTCTCCTTCTTCTTCTTCCTCCTCCTCCTCCGTCTCCTCCTCCTCCTCCTCCTCCTCCTCTTCTTCTTCTTCTTCTTCTTCTTCTTCTTCTTCTTCTTCTTCTTCTTCTTCTTCTTCTCCTCCTCCTCCTCCTCCTCCTCCCTTCTCACTCTTCTTCTTCTTCTTCTTCTTCTTCTTCTTCTTCTTCTTCTTCTTCTTCTTCTTCTCCTCCTCCTCCTCCTCCTCGTCCTTCTTTTCTTTTCTTATCCTTCTTCTCCACCTGGTCTTCTTCCTTTCTTCATCCAGAACCCAGGTAACACCGATTTCCAACACGCGTTTTTCTGTTCACGCCCCGCCTCCATCCTGTCAGCTTTGCTGTTCCTCATCTGGTCCTTCGTGCGGAAAACGACGAGTTCCAT
>CM065727.1:7727623-7732623 GCA_033310375.1 Conus canariensis
TCTTCCTCCTCCTCCTCCTCCTCCTCCTCCTCTCCTCCTCCTCCTTCTTCCTCTTCTTCCTCCTCCTCCTCCTTCTTCTTCTTCTTCCTCCTCCTCCTCCTCTCCTCCTCCTCCTATTCCTCCTCCTCCTTTTCTTCTCCTTCTTGTTCTTCATCTCCTCCTCCTCCTTCTTTTCTTCTTCTTCTTCTTCTTCCCAGTATGGTCACACTGATCCTTTGGACGTGAACACACTGTGGGCGGGCGATTCCAGTGGGGAGAGCTGGGTGTGGTGAGGCCCAATGGCCACCCAAAGATCAATCCCATTCAATGGAGAGACATGGAGAGAAGGGGTTAAGGGCGGTGAGAGGGGAGGGAGGGGGAGCGGGGGAGGGGGGAGCGGGGAGGGGGGGGGGCGGTAAGGGTGAAGAAGACGGGATGGAGTGGAGATGATGATGTTGAGGGGGCGGGGGAAGGGAGGGGGCTGGGGTTAGGTTAGGTTAGGTTGACACCCAAATCTGAAGGACAGGAAGGTGAGCTGAACGAAAAGCAAGAACAAAAACACAAAATAAAACAACACAAAACCAAACGAAACCGACAATAGCCAATAAGTGTGTAGTCTCTCTCTCTCTCTTCTCTCCTCTCTCTCTCTCCTCTCTCTTCTCCGTCTCGTCTGTCTGTCTTCTGCTCTCTTCTCTCTTCTCCGTCTCCGTCGTCTGTCTGTCTGTCTGTCTCTCTCTCTCTCTCTCTCTCTCCACACACACACACACACACACACACACACACACACACACACACCGCGCGCGCGCGCACACACACTATCGTAGCGAAGTCTCTGTAACGTGTACCTATTGAATTTTGAACTTTTTGTTCCAAGACTTTCGAGTCCTGCTGGTTCGGTTCGCTCCACTGACTTTTCCCTGAACAGTAACAACACTGACCTGCCGGTCACTCCGCGAGTCACCGCCATGGAGAATGGCCTTGTGGACCTTTCTCTTCAAGGCACGTTGAATGTGGGGATAGACTGGGCCTACTGGAGAGAGAGAAGAGAGAGAGAGAGAGAGAGAGAGAGAGAGAGAGAGAGAGGGCAGTGTTCACCAACGTGCTTGATGCACGTGCAATGATGGAGCAGTACAGAACCAGATCTTCACCGAGAGCGAAGATGTTAGATTCGTGGTCAAGCCTGGTGGTGTGGAGGGGGGGGGGGGGGGGGGGGCCCCGCCCGCCCGCCCGCCCACCCACACCAACCTACTTCGATGGAATTGCTGGGTGCTAGTCTTTCATCGGGTGACCTGACATGGCGAGGTCCCATGATGCAGAATGCTCTACGGGGCATGCAAAAGAACCTGTAGCAGCAAGATAGTTCGTTGTCTCTGGTTTAAGAAAGAAAAATTATTGTGGAGAAAAAAACTATCTTGTGAACAGCACGCACGCGCGCGCGCACGCACGCACGCACTCACGCACGCACGCACGCACACACACACACACACACACACACACACACACACACACACACACACACACACACACACACAGTGAGAAGAGAGAGGAGAGAGAGAGAGAGAGAGAGGCAGAAAAAAAATGTGTCACTTGTATTCACATGCTGTCCATTGGGGAGGGGGGGGGGGCTGGAATGGGGGATGCAGGTCTCTTGTCCTATGTCCTCATTTGTGTCAGTAAAGTTACACAATTACCAGACAGAAAAGGGTGTGGTTTATTTACGCTTAGTAAGTTTGATCTCTGATTAAAAAAAAAATTAAAAAAAAATTCTTTGAATAAAAAGAAACTGGGCCTGATCCCTGCCAGGACCCTGGTTATTATTATTATTATTATTATTATTATTGTTATTGAGCAGAACAGCATGACGTGTTTTCCCAAAAAGGGGGTTAAAAAATGCGGACGTTTAAAACAACAAAGACGCAGAATATTGATGACTCAGGACAAACTCCCGCCGAACACTGTAGCACTCATGAACACACACACACACACACACACACACACACACACGCCCACGCACGCACGCACGCACGCACGCACGCACGCACGCACCGCACGCACGCACGCACGCCACGCCACCACACACACACACACACACACACACACAGCACGCACAGGGCTGCAGACTGTTCCCGCACAGTGTGCATGTTCGGGACGCAGGGAAAGACCGCAGAGGACAGGTACAGTGTGTGTGTCCGGAGAACGTCAGTAGGATCACGCTCCTCTAGGGAGGGGAGGGAGGGGAAGCTCGCAGACCCGTAGTCTTGTGTCCAGTCTTTCAAGGGAGAGGTCTCCAAAGCCCTCAAGGCTGCTGGCTGCTGGCGGCTGGTGCTTCTGCTGCTGCCGCTGCTGCTGCTGCTGCTGGCTCCGGCCAGTGATGCTATCGATCGGATGGCTGCTTGCTTGGCCGCTGGCCCTCTCTGTTCAACGACTGACCGGATGGGGGGGGGGGGGGGTCGAAAAGGGTGGGCATAAATAAGCCGAGGGTTGGTCCGGGGCCAGGGCTAATGTGTCCCTGACTAAGTGCTTATTTGTGGACTCGGGGAGTCGTTAGCTTTTTGAAAACGGGGTGGTGAGTGAGTGGGAGGAGGAGGAGGAATTGTGGGTGGGTGTGGTGGGTGGGTTTGTTGTATTGGGAGGATGAAGGTTGTGTGGAGGTGGGGTGGGCGTGTGGGTTGGTGGGGGGTGAGGTGGGGTGGGGTGGGGTGGGGGTTGTTCTGTGGGACTTGTGTGAGGAGAGGGAAGGTTAGGGGACAGTTCTGGAAAATGGACTCTGTCTCTATCTGTCTGTCTCTGTCTGTCTCTCTTCTCTCTCTCTCTTCTCTCTCTCTCTCTCCCCCCTTCTTCTCCTCCCCCATCTCTTTCTCTTTCTCTCTCTCTTTCTCTCACTCACCTCTGTGTGTTGTTTGTGTGTGTGTGTGTGTGTGTGTGTGTGTGTGTGTGTGTGTGTGTGTGTGTGTGCGAGAACACGCCACGCGTGAGCGCGCGCAGTAATGTATACAGCAGCCTAGCAGCCTGGAAAGAGAGAGACAGACAGACAGACAGACAGAGACAGAGAGAAAGAAGAAGGCCGTAAGAAAGTGGATAGAAAAGCAAGAAGAGAGGAAAACCACCCAAGCTAACCTTGTGAGCGTCATATACATGCTGATTCCACTGCTTCCAACCAAGATCGACCACTTGGATCAGTGAAAGGAGTCGACTCGCGCAGAGCCAATGAAACCTGATCTTAACTCTGCCCAAACATCAAACGGCTTTTAAAGAGTTGGTCCACGTCATCGATTCAAAGTTCTCTGCTGTCTCCAGGCTATTCGGAACGCTGAAGTAGCAGTAGTTAGATCACTTGCAAACAACAGCGATTAAAAAGGTAAAGTAAAAATAAAAAATAAAAAAAGGGTTTGGGGGGGGGGGAGTAAATTACCTCGGAAATGGTGTACACGTTGTAACTCGTGATGAGAGAGAGAGAGAGAGAAGAGAGAGAGAGAGAGAGAGAGAGAGGAACAAGACCTGTTCCGTCCAACAGCAGTGCCAGTGCCAGCCACGAAGGCCACCCGAAGGCTGAATACAAGTTCAGGTTTAAAAATGTGGGACAATTTCACATCAAAAGAGTTTTTAGGGCAACTTCCTTCTCTGCCTCCCTTCACCCCCCCCCCCCCCCCCCCCCACCCCCCCAAAGATAACTACAGCAGAAGTTTCAGATGAAACCTTTCTCCAGTGCTTTTCTTGAGGACAAGACTACGCAGAAGTTTCAGATGAAACCTTTCTCCAGTGCTTTTCTTAATGACAAGACTACAGCAGAAGTTTCAGATTAAACCTTTCTCCAGTGCTTTTCTTAATGACAAGACTACAGCAGAAGTTCCAAATTAATCTTTCTCTCCAGAGTTTTCTAGAGGAGAATACTACAGCAGAAGTTTAACACGAAACTTTTCTGCAGTGCTTTTCTTGAGTACACAAGTCGGCAGCAAGTGGTAGAAAGCTAAAGTCCTCTGCAACCCCTTGCTTTCCTTTAAAGAAGACGTCGACATCAAATGGCTGGCAGTGAAGTCCTCTTCGGCGCTTTTCGTTCGTGATGAAGGAAACGACAGCGGACGTGTGGAACTTGAAGTCTTTCTCACTGCTTTCGTACATGGTAAAGATATGATATTTTGTGAATGAAATCCAGTATGTTTACCCCTTTTTCAAGTGATGTTATCAACTGTATCGTTATCGCCGATGCCCGTTATCAACTGTATCGTAGTCGATGCCCGTTATCAACTGTATCGTTATCGCCGATGACGTTAATCACTGTATCGTTACGCCTCCCGTTTTCAACTGATGTATCGCGATGCCGTTATCAACTGTATCGTTATCGCCGATGCCCGTTATCAACTGTATCGTTATCGCCGATGCCCGTTATCAACTGTATCGTTATCGCCGATGCCCGTTATCAACTGTATCGTTATCGCCGATGCCCGTTATCAACTGTATCGTTATCGCCGATGCCCGTTATCAACTGTATCGTTATCGCCGATGCCCTGTTGCTAATAAATGTCAAATGCGACATGATGATGCTGTAGAATTGATAAACCTTTGCACAGATTATACACATAAGCAGTGACTCAGATTCTAGGTATCTTGCCGTATGAACATCAAACATTTTTCAAAGTGGTTAGAAGCTTGTTGTTTTCCCTCAGAAGAGGCAGCATGTTTTAAGTAAAGAGAACGGATCATTGGGATGAAAGTCTTCAAACATTTGTATTGAAATCCTCAACAGTTTTTACACTATTGCGCCATCAACATACTTTCATCAGTAATGTGCCCGCGCAGTCTTATACTAACGTCGTTTAATACTACTTCAGTAATTTTCCAGCGTAGTCTAGCAATAATGTCCATCAACATTACGTTAGTAATACTGCTTTAGGGTCTGACATTGTATCCACCAATATCACGTCATTAACAGTCCTGTAAATTTTGGTTACAGTTCGTCAGCATGACGTCAGTAATGCTGCTTTAGGGTCTGACACTGGTATCCACCAATATCACGTCATTAA
>CM065727.1:7745123-7750123 GCA_033310375.1 Conus canariensis
CTTACTGTATTCGTGTCCTCAATTTCCCACGTCTCTTCTTTCTTCTGTCCTGTTCTCATCTGTCTTTTGATCTTTTTCCTCTTTCTTTCTCAGCTCCTCACTCTTGTTCTCGTCCTCGACTGCTGGTCCTTCTCTTTCTATTCGTTCTGGAACTCCCTCCCCCCCCTCCCTCCCTCCCCCACGTTGTTCTTCACTCTTCATTCGTACTCTTTCCTTCCATCCTGTCAATAACTCCCCCTTCCTTCCTTCTTCCTTCCTTCTCTTTAACCCCTCCATCCCTCCTCTTCCTTCTGTCTGCCTTCTCTTTAACCCCTTCATCCCTCCTCTTCCTTCTGTCTTCCTTCTCTTTAACCCCTCCATCCCTCCTCTTCCTTCTGTCTTCCCTCTCTTTAACCCCTCCATCCCTCCTCTTCCTTCTATCTTCCTTCTCTTTAACCCCTCCATCCCTCCTCTTCCTTCTGTCTTCCTTCTCTTTAACCCCTCCTCTTCCTTCTGTCTTCCTTCTCTTTAACCCCTTCATCCCTCCTCTTCCTTCTGTCTTCCTTCTCTTTAACCCCTCCATCCCTCCTCTTCCTTCTGTCTTCCTTGTCTTTAACCCCTCCTCTTCCTTCTGTCTTCCTTCTCTTTAACCCTCCATCCCTCCTCTTCCTTCTGTCTTCCCTCTCTTTAACCCCTCCATCCCTCTCTTCCTTCTGTCTTCCCTCTCTTTAACCCCTCCATCCCTCCTCTTCCTTCTGTCTTCCCTCTCTTTAACCCCTCCATTCCTCCTCTTCCTTCTGTCTTCCTTCTCTTTAACCCCTCCATCCCTCCTCTTCCTTCTGTCTTCCCTCTTTAACCCCTCCATCCCACCTCTTCCTTCTGTCTTCCTTCTCTTTAACCCCTCCATCCCTCCTCTTCCTTCTGTCTGCCTTGTCTTTAACCCCTCCATCCCTCCTCTTCCTTCTGTCTTCCCTCTTTTTAACCCCTCCTCTTCCTTCTGTCTTCCCTCTCTTTAACCCCTCCTCTTCCTTCTGTCTTCCCTCTCTTTAACCCCTCCTCTTCCTTCTGTCTTCCTTCTCTTTAACCCCTCCTCTTCCTTCTGTCTTCCCTCTCTTTAACCCCTCCATCCCTCCTCTTCCTTCTGTCTTCCCTCTCTTTAACCCCTCCTCTTCCTTCTGTCTTCCTTCTCTTTAACCCCTCCTCTTCCTTCTGTCTTCCCTCTCTTTAACCCCTCCTCTTCCTTCTGTCTTCCTTCTCTTTAACCCCTCCATCCCTCCTCTTCCTTCTGTCTTCCCTCTCTTTAACCCCTCCTCTTCCTTCTCTCTTCCTTCTCTTTAACCCCTCCATCCCACCTCTTCCTTCTGTCTTCCCTCTCTTTAACCCCTCCATTCCTCCTCTTCCTTCTGTCTGCCTTGTCTTTAACCCCTCCATCCCTCCTCTTCCTTCTCTTTAACCCCTCCATCCCTCCTCTTCCTTCTGTCTGCCTTGTCTTTAACCCCTCCATCCCACCTCTTCCTTCTGTCTTCCCTCTCTTTAACCCCTCCATTCCTCCTCTTCCTTCTGTCTTCCTCTCTTTAAACCCCTCCATTCCTCCTCTTCTTTCTTTCACTCAACACCCGATTCCTCCTTTTTTTTCTCTCCCCCCCCCCCCCCCCCCTCCCCTTAACTCTCCATTCCTCTTTTTTTTTCTCTCGTTTTGTCCTGCGCTCCTCTTCAGTCTGTTTCTTCGCTCATGGTTCGTGACTCCCTGTTTCTCCGCGTTCTTTCTCCTCTGTCCTTCACGCCCCATTCCTCCTCTTTCTTGTCCTGGACTCTCCTCGTCTTTCCTGTTTCTTCCTTCTTGTCCTTAACTGCATTCCTCCTCCTCTTACTTATGTCTTGTAACCCCCCCCCCCCCCCCCCTCCCCCCTATTCCTGCTCTTCTTCTTCTTCCTTCTTTTCCTTCACTTCACTTCCCATCTTTCCTTCTTCTTCCTTCTTGTCTTTAGCTCCCCATTCACTCTCTTTCTTCCGTCGTGTCCTTTACTCGTCTGCTCCCCCCCCTCCCCACCCCCTCCCCCTCCCTCTTTCTACCTTCTTGTCCGTAACTCGCCATTCCGCCTGTTTTTTGTTTTGTTTTTTGTTTTTCTTATTTGTCCTTAACTCCTCATCCCTTCTCTCTCTCCCACTTCTTTTTCTTTCTTCCTTTTTTTCGCTCTCTTCTTTTCTTCCTCCTCGTCTTCCTCTCCTTCCTAACTCGTCCTCTTTCTCCTCTCCTCTCCTCTCCTCTCCTCTGTGTTCTGCCTCTTTCCTTCTTCCTCCTCTTCCTCGTCTTCTTCAACGTCTTTTTCTCTTCCCCCCATCCTCTACCTCTTCCTTCCCTCATTTTCGGGTCTTCTTCATCCGTTTTCCATCTGTTCTTCCTCCTGCTTCTGTTCTTCCTTCTGCTTCTGTTCTTCCTTCTGCTTCTGTTCTTCCTCCTGCTTCTGCTCTTCCTCCTGCTTCTGCTTGTGCTCTTCCTCCTGCTTCTGTTCTTCCTCCTGCTTCTGTTCTTCCTCCTGCTTCTGCTGTGTTCTTCCTCCTGCTTCTGTTCTTCCTCCTGCTTCTGTTCTTCCTCCTGCTTCTGTTCTTCCTCCTGCTTCTGATCTTCCTCATGCTTCTGTTCTTCCTCCTGCTTCTGTTCTTCCTCCTGCTTCTGCTGTGCTCTTCCTCCTGCTTCTGTTCTTCCTGCTTCTGTTCTTCCTCCTGCTTCTGTTCTTCCTCCTGCTTCTGCTGTGCTCTTCCTCCTGCTTCTGTTCTTCCTGCTTCTGTTCGTCCTCCTGCTTCTGTTCTTCCTCCTGCTTCTGCTGTGCTCTTCCTCCTGCTTCTGTTCTTCCTGCTTCTGTTCGTCCTCCTGCTTCTGTTCTTCCTCCTGCTTCTGTTCTTCCTCCTGCTTCTGCTGTGCTCTTCCTCCTGCTTCTGTTCTTTCCTCTCTGCTTCTGTTCTTCCTCCTGCTTCTGCTGTGCTCTTCCTCCTGCTTCTGTTCTTCCTGCTTCTGTTCGTCCTCCTTGCTTCTGTTCTTCCTCCTGCTTCTGTTCTTCCTCCTGCTTCTGCTCTTCCTCCTGCTTCTGTTCTTCCTTCTGCTTCTGTTCTTCCTCCTGCTTCTGTTCTTCCTTCTGCTTCTGTTCTTCCTCCTGCTTCTGTTCTTCTCCTGCTTCTGTTTCTTTCCTTCTGCTTCTGCTCTCTTCCTCCTGCTTCTGTTCTTCCTCCTGCTTCTGTTCTTGCTTCTGCTGTGCTCTTCCTCCTACTTCTGTTCTCTTCCTCCTGCTTCTGTTCTTCCTCCTGCTTCTGTTCTTCCTCCTGCTTCTGCCCTTCCTCCTGCTTCTGTTCTTCCTCCTGCTTCTGTTCTTCCTCCTGCTTCTGCTCCTCCTGCTTCTGTTCTTCCTCCTGTTTCTGTTCTTCCTCCTGCTTTTCTGCTCCTCCTGCTTCTGTTCTTCCTCCTGCTTCTGCTCTTCCTCCTGCTTCTGCTCTTCCTCCTGCTTCTGCTTCTGTTCTCTCCTCCTGCTTCTGCTCTTCCTCCTGCTTCTGTTCTTCCTCCTGCTTCTGCTTCTGTTCTTCCTCCTCCTTCTGCTCTTCCTCCTGCTTCTGCTTCTCTTTCTCTCTCCTTGCTTCTGCTTCTTCCTCCTGCTTCTGCTTTCTGTTCTTCCTCCTGCTTCTGTTCTTCTCCTGCTTCTGTTTTCTCCTTCCTCCTGCTTCTGTTCTTCCTCCTGCTTCTGTTCTTCCTGCTTCTGCTCTTCCTCTGTCTTCCGTTCTCTCCTCCTGCTTCTGCTCTTCCTCCTGCTTCTGTTCTTCCTTCTCTCTTCTTGTTCTTACTCCTGCTTCTGTTCTTCCTTCTGCTGTGCTCTTCCTCCTGCTTCTGTTCTTCCTCCTGCTTCTGCTTCCTCCTGCTTCTGTTCTTTCCTCTCCTGCTTCTGCTCTTCCTCCTGCTTCTGTTCTTCCTCCCTGCTTCTTCTGCTTCTGTTCTTCCTCCTGCTTCTGTTCTTCCTGCTTCTGTTCTTCCTCCTGCTTCTGTTCTTCCTCCTGCTTCTGTTCTTCCTCTGCTTCTGCTCTTCCTCCTGCTTCTGTTCTTCCTCCTGCTTCTGTTCGTCCTCCTGCTTCTGTTCTTCCTTCTGCTTCTGTTCTTCCTCCTGCTTCTGCTGTGCTCTTCCTCCTGCTTCTGTTCTTCCTTCCTGCTTCTGTTCTTCCTCCTGCTGCTGCTCTTCCTCCTGCTTCTGCTGTGCTCTTCCTCCTGCTTCTGTTCTTCCTCCTGCTTCTGTTCTTCCTCCTGCTTCTGTTCTTCCTCCTGCTTCTGCTGTGCTCTTCCTCCCGCTTCTGTTCTTCCTCCTGCTTCTGTTCCTTCCTCCTGCTTGCTGTTCTTCCTCCTGCTTCTGTTCTTCCTCCTGCTGTGCTCTTCCTCCTGCTTCTGTTCTTCCTCCTGCTTCTGTTCTTCCTCCTGCTGTGCTCTTCCTCCTGCTTGTGCTCTTCCTCCTGCTTCTGTTCTTCCTCCTGCTTCTGTTTCTTCCTCCTGCTTCTGTTCTTCCTTCTGCTTCTGTTCTTCCTCCTGCTTCTGTTCTTCCTTCTGCTTCTGCTGTGCTCTTCCTCCTGCTTCTGTTCTTCCTCCTGCTTCTGTTCTTCCTCCTGCTTCTGCTTTCCTCCTGCTTCTGCTGTGCTCTTCCTCCTGCTTCTGTTCTTCCTCCCGCTTCTGTGCTTCCTCCCGCTTCTGTTCTTCCTCCGCTTCTGTTCTTCCTCCTGCTTCTGTTCTTCCTCCTGCTTCTGTTCTTCCTCCTGCTTCTGTTCGTCCTCCTGCTTCAGCTGTGCTCTTCCTCCTGCTTCTGTTCTTCCTCCTGCTTCTGCTGTGCTCTTCCTCCTGCTTCTGTTCTTCCTCCTGCTTCTGTTCTTCCTCCTGCTTCTGTTCTTCCTCCTGCTTCTGCTGTGCTCTTCCTCCTGCTTCTGTTCTTCCTGCTTCTGTTCTTCCTCCTGCTTCTGTTCTTCCTCCTGCTTCTGCTGTGCTCTTCCTCCTGCTT
>CM065727.1:7755123-7760123 GCA_033310375.1 Conus canariensis
TCCGGGTAGGAGCCGGTCGGGGCAGAAAAATTCCACATGACTCTGATGGAAATCGAACCCACAACCTCCCAGCCGGGAGTCCGCGACGCTAACCACTTCGCCACGGCGGCTGGCGTTGCTGTTATTTTGACATTCCTTATTTGCGCCGGGCATCAAATTGAAGTAGGGGGTAATTGTAGAGGGCGGCACCGTAGGCAGTGTGGGTTGAGAACGGCACGGGCTCTCCACGCCCTGCTAAAAACAGAAGGAAGCGAGTTCTGACGGGCTGGTGGAAATATCAAAAGGAAAAAGGAAACATCCTCACACACAGCAAGCAGGCGGGCTAATGCTGTTATTATCAAAACACAGCGGTTAGTTTGAGCATAACACACCAGCCGCCATGCTTATGTTTGATTGAAGACAGCAGCTTTCATATTGCTTTGTTGGTGCCCCTTACAATGAACCAGGAAGTAGAAAAAACGGGGAGAAAGACAGAGGAGAGCGATTCCTGAAACTTGGGAGAGGAAAACGAAATTCAGAGGCACGTGAAAAAGGGCGGGAGACAGGAAGAAGCGCGACCGGAGACGGTGTAACGTGTTGTTATTACCCCACCCCCACGTAATCACTCCCCCGGCGGGTTTAAGAATTGGCATATGCCCAAACTCAACCCCGCCGTGGGACAGTCCAGACTGGCCTTCCCTGTTGTTCCAAAGTCATAGCGTTCCTGAAAAGTCATCCAAATGTCCCAGACAATAAATATATCGATGATAGTGCATTAGATCTGAATTTGAGACGGAGGAGGGGAGGTAATCTGGACCCAGGCCAGAATGACCTCCCCCCCCACCTCCCTGATCGAGAACCAGTCCTTAGTGAGTGATTTTGGACATGGCCCAGAGGTACCCCATGAAGTGAATGTAGGAAATGGGCACGTTGCTGTTATGTTCGTTGCATGGGGTGTCTCTGAACCATGCCCCAAATCACTCACTGAGGGCTGTCTTTGAGAGTCACGATGTGTTGATGCCGAGTTATCGAACGTTAGCCTGCCATCAGCCCAGCTAGCAGGATCCCGGCACTGATACTTAGAAGGGAAGGATTGGGATCACGCGTTTGGTTTTCAGCGTAGTGTTCAAGGTTTTACAAGTGGATTGGGTGTGGCTCTGTCGAGTTGCTTCCCTGTGAATAATATCACAGCTGCCGACTAATGCGTGTTGTAACCTGGCGTTTCGTCCTGGATTGTGGTGACACATTGATGGACGGCGTTTCCTCAATGTGGAAACCAGAGACCCGACAGACCTGTAAAAATTAGTTTGGAGATTGTTCTTGAATGGTTACTCTCACACACACATACACACACGCACGCACACACGCACACACACACACACACACACACACACACACACACACACACACACACCCCACACACCACCACGCACGCACGCACGCACGCACGCACGCACACACACACACACACACACACACACACACACACACACACACACACACACACACACACACACACACACACACACACACACGCACGCTCGCACGCACGCAGAGAGAGAGAGAGAGAGAGAGAGAGAGGTGGTGGAATGGAAAACAATGTCGTGCTGCGAAGTGCTTAACCTCCGCGCAAGCGAACTCCCCCGTTCAGTCGTCCCTTCATTATGTCGTTAGCACGAATGGAGGCTGCGGTGTGACAGGCAGTTTGCCGTGGCTGACCTTGTCCACTCAGGAGGTCTGCTGTCTGAGCGGCCACCTCCACTCCACTCCACTGTGCCCGCCGCACGATGGACTGAACGCTTGGAGTCATGGCGGGATAGGCTTACATACCTCTGTGCCGCCACCAAACAAAGGTTAAAAAAGTGTCGGGAGTTCCTTGGTAGGCACAGGAAGGAACTAAACGCCTGTACTGTTACGTACTGTTGTTTGATGAGAGTTGAGAACATGAAACGGAACTTCAGCCTTACTTTAAAAACAAAAACAAGGCAAGGTAGACATGAACACATTAAACTAGGTATAAAGTCACAAAGGTTTTACAGACAACACAAAAACAGACCAGTCAATTTTCAACGGATATGTCTTCGTTGGACGCTACAAATGTACAACACAGTTCTCCCCTGACAGCAGTCAACACCAGAATGACTGCTAACCCACCATCCAATCTTCATCGTGGTCCAACCAGGGCTTCCTTGGTTAGCCTCTTGGACGTCCAGCCGCCACTTTGCCCAGCACTGAGTTGCTGGTGCAGGAATAGTTTCAACGGCTGTTACTCTGCCTTGTAGAACGGCCTTGGGCAGGGGTGGCTGGGGTCATGGTGAGGTACATGCAAGGTATAATAAAGCGCTTGATAACAGCGAGGAGAAGTCGTCGTCTGCCTGCATATATGTTCACCTGCTGTTGGCATAGTCTGGTGTCTGAGGTTCTTCGTGTGGGGATGTGGACATTCCGTCTGCAGCATGTCTCTTTGAACCCCAGAATTTCTTCACTCCGGATCAGCTGACAGTACCCAGCTCTGACCTCCACAGAAAAGGATCGACCCCGCCAGCTGCACTTTCAGAGCTGATCTTCACTGGGAAGCTCAGAGACTTACCGACCTCAGCTGTGTAGAATTAGGGACAAGCGGATTTATTCTTGTTATTACTCGTCCTCAGCTTTATGTACGATTTACTTGTTGATTAACTCTCTGTCTCTGTCTCTCTCTCTCTCTCTGTCTCTGCTGTCTCTCTCCTCTCTCTCTCTCTCTCTCTCTCTCTCTCTCCTCTCTCTCTCTCTCTCACCGGATTCAGATTAGGCATAAATGATATAAAGATAAATAGACGCTACAGGAAAAATGATTCTGAGGATATGCAGTGCCCATTTTGTAAGAATAGTGAAGATGAGCTACAATTTTTTCTTTCGATGCGAAGCTTACACTTACTGAAGATAACATATCTCAAAGCATTTAAAGGTTAACTGGTCAACGAGGTAAAGTGCCGACATATATTGTGTAGTGAGGAAATCAGTCACTCGTGATGTAGCTATGTATATTGTTTATGCACTGAGACACAGGGAAGAACATATTATTGCTACAAATTTAAGTTGATTCGTATCGCCCGTCTGTTTGGATAGCCACTACATTGTTTACGTGTACCTATGTTTACAGGCTGGAGGCCTAACATTAAAACATTGTCATTGTCACTCTCTCTCTCTCCTCTCTCTCTCTCTCTCTCTCTCTCTCTCTCTCTCTCTCTCTCTCTCTCTCTCTCACACACACACACACACACACACACACACACACACCGTGCGTATATGGGTGCGTGAGTGTGAGTGCATGTGAAAGCAGAGCAAAGCAAGCAAGCAAGCAGGCAAGCGTGTGTGTGTGTGTGTGTGTGTGTGTGTGTGTGGTGCGTGGTGCGTGCTGCGTGCGTGCGTGGGGTCGTGCGTGCGTGCGTGCGTGCGTGCGTGCGTGCGCGGTTCTTTTGTGTGTGTGTGTGTGTGTGTGTGTGTACGAGTGGTGGTTTGTGTGGTGTGACTATGGGTGTGAGTGTATGTATTAATCTTACCAACATTTCATATTTTACATATGAACGCTTCTTAATATTGTTGAATGTTTTATGATCACTGCAAGACAATTTTCCTTTCGTAAGAAGACAGTCAATGGAGTCGGACTGAATGGAATTGAACTGGACTGGTTTTCCGGAGGACTGTCGAGACACAAAGCCAGGGCGAGCCACGTCATGGCCTTGTTGGGTCAGTTGCCGTCCCTCCTCACTCGGGATGCCAGTAGTGGCACACTGTTCATCGTGATGGGAGTGCAGTGTGGCTGTCTCCTCTGTCCCGTTCTGTTCAACATATCCTTGGAGTATAGAATGCTGAAAACGTATCTCGACCTGTGGACCTATACTGAAAACTGGAAGGCGGCCTCTTGGCGGCCTGTGCTCCATGCGTTGATCTTTTGGAAGGCAGCAAAGCAGAAGTCACCACCACCAGACAGTAGAAAGTATCAACATAGAATGGAAGTCGGTTCACAGCGAAGGAGAACCTTAGAAAAATACCAAATTAAAACATAGATATGGGAAAAAAAGACAAAAAACATATACATATGTATATGCGCATGACTTACAACGGATAGAGATGATCTACTCTGACATCCATTTCAGTCTGTACCAACTCGCAATAACAAAACGAGAGAGAACTTCATTCTTTTTTTTTTCAGAATGTAAATGTCCACGTGCCTTTGGGTAGAGTCTACTGGTGCCGACCAGGTGACAGTATGCGATATATGCTTTTTTCTTAAATGAAGTGTGTCAAAAGTATAGAGAAATTGTGGCCTGGCAGCATTGTTCCATGTCATTCACTTGGTTTCGTCAGCCATGTTCTGCTTTGCTGTGGAGTGAGCCCAGTGCGCCGTGGGGAGAATGATTGGCCGCTTCTCCCTTTCCGAAGTTCCAGGGAGGCTCGGGGATGGGAAATGGCCATCGGCCGGACTTAGGAACCATTTTACTACCATTTGCATTCTCTCTCTCTCTCTCTCTCTCTCTCTCTCTCTCTCTCTCTCTCTCTCTCTCTCTCTCTCTCTCTCTCTCTCTCTCTCTCTCTCTCTCTCTCTCTCTCTCTCTCTCTCTCTCTGTTCTGTTCTGTTCTGTTACTGCATAAGCCGTTTAACAGACAAAGTGTGTATGTACAAAACCAATTATTGTCATTTTTGTATATTCTCCTTCTAGAGTCTATGACCTTTACGAACAAAATCCTCTCTCTCTCTCTGTCTCTCTCTGTCTGTCTCTGTCTGTGTCTGTCTGTCTGTTTCTCTCTCACTCTCTCTCTCTCCCCTCCCTCCCCCCCCCCCCCTATCTCTCTGACATACGCACGCACGAACGCATGCACACACACACACACACACACACACACACACACAACACACCACACACCACACACACACATATATATATATATATCTACACACACACGCGCGCGCGCGCGCGCGCGGGCGGGGAAGGGGTTTGGGGGATTGCAGAGATCTCTGAGCCCATGCATTATCCAGC
>CM065727.1:7770123-7777623 GCA_033310375.1 Conus canariensis
TATGAGGGGTTTTTTTTCTTTTCTTTCTTACTTCTATTTTTTCTTACTTCTGTTTTTTTTTTTTTTTACTTTTTTTTTTAAGGAAGGGGGAAGGGTATAAAAATGCACACGCTCCTGAACGCAAAGACATGAAACCTTTACCTTTTACCGGCAGAATCAGTAGTTCAACACACCGATCACGATGAAAGGAACGCATAGAGTTCTCCAACATTCACGGTGTCCAGCCACCGAAGAGGTGACCCTGTTTGAAGAACCGCCTTCCCTGGAACTCCCAGAAGAAGAAGAAGGGAGAAGAACATCTCCATAAAGTGACAGCAAGCAAAAGAGCTGACAAAAACTTCAGCAAGGTGGTGGTGGTGTTGTTGGTTTTTTTTTTTAGTTAGCCTGCATTCTCCAGGGCTGTGTGTGTGTGCGCTGGACGCCATGAGTGACAGTGAGAGTCTGAAGGAGAAAGCGGACGACGAGCCGCTGTGTGATTTTGAGATGATGTGCTCCATGGTGCAGGACCCCAACCCGGAGGTCACGGAGAGCAACCTGGTGGGTAGAGACACTGCTGCTTTAAGGCTGAAGAGTTGTGGCTGCTCTGTACTGTGTGTGTGTGTGTGTGTGTGTGTGTGTGTGTGTGTGTGTGTGTGTGTGTGTGATTTTGTGTCTGTCTGTCTGTGTGTTGTTTCTTCGTTTTCTTTCTTGTTTGGGGTAATACTTTTCTGCTGGTGTGTGTGTGTGTGTGTGTGTGTGTGTGTGTGTGTGTGTGTGTGTGTGTGTGTGTGTGTGTTGTTTCTTTGTTTCGTGTTTGTTTCTTTCTTTTCCTTTTTTGTTTAGGGCATTATCTTTCTGGTGGTAGTGGTGGTGGTGGTGTGGTGGTGGTGGGTGGTGGTGGTGTGTGTGTGTGTGTGTGTGTGTGTGTGTGTGTGTGTGTGTGTGTGTGTGATATCTAACTCACAAAGTGTGCGGAGGACACAGTAAAAGAAGCAGGGTGAACTCAGAGACCCTCATAAAGGGAGATGACCCCAGGCAGAGACCCTCATAAAGGGAGATGACTCCAGGCCAGCAAGAGCAGGTCACTCAGCGTGCTGCAGTTCACAACGGCGTAACTCGGTGACACCAACGGGCGCGGTGCCCCCTGTCTCAATCTTTTAGAGATTTTACATTGCGCTGCTTTTTTTTGTTTGTTTGTTTTGTTTTGTTTTGTGATGTTGCAACAACAACAAAAAAACAAGACGCAAAGCATATAAACGTACTCCCAGTTTATCTTGAATACGCGTGAGATATTCCATTAAGAGGAAAAACCGTTTTGGCCCGTTATAGCCGTTAGTAACGGCTATTCTGGTAAACATCGGCCATCATCTGTGACTCATAATGAACATACAAATTTTCAGAAGGATCGGACATGTACTTTCTGAGATTTTCCATAAAGAAGAAAATTGTTATGGGTCGTTATAACCGTTAGTAACGGCTATAACGGTAAAATAACACATTGAGCATGATCCGTGACCTATAATGAAAATAGCTACAAATTTTCAGAAAGATCGGCCAAATACTTTCTGAGATATTCCATAGAAAAGAAAAACCGGTATAGCCGTTAGTAACGGATATAACGGTAAAATAAACATCGGGCATGATCCGTGACCCATAATGAACATACCTACAAATTTTCAGAAAGATCGGCCAAGTACTTTCTGAGATAGTCTACAAAGAAAAAAAACCGTTATGGACCGTTCTAGCCGTTAGTAACGGCTATAACGGTAAAATAACACATCGGCCATGATCCGTGACCCATAATGAACACACCTTCAAATTTTCAGAAAGATCGGCCAAGTACTTTCTGAGATATTTCATAAAAAAGAAAACCCGTTATGGGTCGTTATAGCCGTTAGTAACGGCTATAACGCTTTGCGTCTATAGCCGTTAGTAACGGCTATAACGGTAAAATAACACATCGGCAATGATCCGTGACCCATAATGAACATAACTTCAAATTTTCAGAAAGATCGGCCAAGTACTTTCTGAGATATTTCATAAAAAAAGAAAACCCGTTATGGGCCGTTATAGCCGTTAGTAACGGCTATAACGGTAAAATAACACACCGGGCATCATCTGTGACCCATAATGAATATGCTTACAAATTTTCAGAGATTGGCCAAGTACTTTCTGAGATATTCCATAAAGAAGGAAAACCGTTATGGCCGTTAGTAACGGCTATAACGTAAAAGAACACATCGGGCATCATCCTTGACCCATAATGAACATACCTACAAATTTTCAGAAAGATCGGCCCAGTAGTTATGTCTGGAGCGAGTGGAACACATTTTGACCACGGACGGACAGACACACAGACAGCATTTCTTCGTTCCCATTCTAAAGTACTCCCTGTTCTATGAGAACTGGGAGTACAAAAAATGAAACCCTTTGCCGAATGTTGAGGAGTATAAATGTGTGTGTGTGTGTGTGTGTGTGTGTGTGTGTGTGTGTGTGTGTGTGTGTGTGTGTGTGTGTGAAGGGCGGGGGGGGGGGGGGGAGATAATCTCTCTCCCTTGCTGTCCAACTACCCACCTCTCTCTTTCAGCCATTATCTGTCACTCTCTCTCTCTCTCTCTCTCTCTCTCTCTCTCTCTCTCTCTCTCTCTCTCTCTCTCTCTCTCTTCTGTATGTCTCGCTGTCTATTCCTCTCTCTCTCTCTCTCTCTCTCTCTCTCTCTCTCTCTCTCTCTCTCTCTCTCTCTCTCTCTCTCTCTTTCTCTTATTCTCTCTGCCTTCGTTTTCATTCATTTATTTCTTCTTTCCCTCTCTAAGCCTCTTTGTACCCACTCGCACTCACTCTTTTGGGTTTTTGTCTCCAGGATTGTTTCTAGAATATCCCCCACCCACCCCACCCCCATCCCCCACCCCCAGCCCCACCCCCAGCCCCCACCCCCAGCCCCCCAGCCCCCAGCCCCCAGCCACGTCCACTGACTTCTTTTCTTCCATCCACCACTGCCATGTACCCCTTCTCCCCCTGTCCCCCACTCACCTCCTCCTCTTCCCTTTCTGTCTTTACATCGCGTATATGTCCACTATGTGTGTGCATGCGCATACGTGAGCATGACCGTTAGTGCGAGTCTCTCTCTCTCTCTCTCTCTCTCTCTCTCTCTCTCTCTCTCTCTCTCTCTCTCTCTCACTCTCTCACTCCTCTCTCTCTCTCTCTCTGTCTCGCTCTCTCTCTCGCTCTCTCTCTCGCTCTCTCACCCCCCTCTCTCTCTCTATATATATATACATATATATCTCCTCTCCCTCTCTCTCCCCTTCTCCCCTCTCTCTTTATCTCTCTTTCTCTCTCTCTCTCTCTCTCTCTCTCTCTCTCTCTCTCTCTCCCCCCCCCCTTCTTCCCCCCTTTCTCTGTCTCTCTCTCTCTCTCTCTCTCTCTCTCTCTCTCTCTCTCTCTCTCTCTCTCTCTCTCTCTCTGTCCCTCTGTCTGTGTCTCCGTCTGTCTGCCTCTCTCTCTCTCTCTCTCTCTCTCTCTCTCTCTCTCTCTCTCTCTCTCTCTCTCTCTCTCTCGCTCTCTCTCTCCCCAATCCTGCGACGAAAATGTTGTTATCATGTGCTCTTAATTACTTTCTATATCGCACGTTATTAGCTTTAGCATGCTAATGACGCTAAATCTCCTCTCCAGAACAGGGCTTGGAAATAAAATAAAAAAAAATTTAAAGAGTGTGAACTTGCTTATCTGTTATCATGGTGGAACGTAGACATATTGGAACATCAGTACCAAGACCCAGTGAAACGTAGACATATTGGAACATCAGTACAAAGACTCAGTGAAACGTAGACATATTGGAACATCAGTACCAAGACCCAGTGAAACGTAGACATATTGGAACATCAGTACAAAGACCCAGTGAAACGTAGACATATTGAAACATCAGTACAAAGACCCTGTGAAACGTAGACATATTGGAACATCAGTACAAAGACCCTGTGAAACGTAGACATATTGGAACATCAGTACAAAGACCCTGTGAAACGTAGACATATTGGAACATCAGTACAAAGACCCTGTGAAACGTAGACATATTGGAACATCAGTACAAAGACCCTGTGAAACGTAGACATATTGGAACATCAGTACAAAGACCCTGTGAAACGTAGACATATTGGAACATCAGTACAAAGACCCTGTGAAACGTAGACATATTGGAACATCAGTACAAAGACCCAGTGAAACGTAGACATGCTTGCTATCTTTTAGTGTTGCCCTTGGAAATAAATCCTCTCTCTCTCCCTCCCCTCCTCTCTCTCTCTCTCTCTCTCTCTCTCTCTCTCTCTCTCTCTGCTTTGTATCTCCCCCAGCCCTACACACACAGAGTTACACAAATTCATGTATTACTTTGAGATTTACTACTTTGAGGATGTGTACTTTTACTAAAAGAAGAATGAATTGTACAGCGTTTGCATTCTCTCATTTGTTTTGAGACAGAGAGACAGGGAGTAGGAACAGTGTGTGGAATGTGAGGTGAGATGAGACAGAGAGACAGGGGGAGTAGGAATCAGTGTGTGGGAAGTGTGAGGGTGAGATGAGACAGAGAGACAGGGGAGTAGAATCAGTGTGTGGAATGTGAGGGTGAGATGAGACAGAGAGACAGGGGGAGTAGGAATCAGTGTGTGGGAAGTGTGAGGGTGAGATGAGACAGAGAGACAGGGGGAGTAGGAATCAGTGTGTGGGAAGTGTGAGGGTGAGATGAGACAGAGAGACAGGGGGAGTAGGATCAGTGTGGGGAGTGGAGGGTGAGACTGCAGGTGGAGGGGGGGGGGGGGGGGGGGGGGGGGCAGGGGAACATGCAAAAAAACAACAACAACAACAAAAAAACCGCGGGTATCATGAATTTGAGTTTCAGGAAGACATTTTTGTATTCTGGATAGTTTGGTTTCTGTTCACAGAGTTTGTTTCATTGGTGTTGTAACCGCCATGTGTAATTCTCTCTCTTACTCTGTGTGTGTGTGTGTGTGTGTGTGTGTGTGTGTGTGTGTGTGAGACAGAGAGAGAGAGAGAGAGAGAGAGGGGGGGAGAGAGAGGCAGAGAGAAAGTGTGTGCGCGTGTGTGTGTATGTGTATTTGTGTGTGTGAGTGTGTGTGTTTGTGTGTGTGTGTGTGTGTCTGTCTATGTGTGTGTGTGTGTGTGTGTGTGTGTGTGTGTGTGTGTGTGTGTGTGTGTGTGTGTGCACGCATCTGTGTGCACTTGTGTGTCTACATTTGAAAAAAGGAAAATTCAACACGTTCTTGATTCACCGACGGCCAGCGACAAGCAGACAACCTCTGGCAGTTAGTTAGCAAGCAGGAAGACTCCCATAGGCGAACACTTCCCGACATCGCACCAGACACACACACGTGATGGACTGTTCCCCCCTGTCACTGGCCCCTACACCATCCACCAGCACAGAGAAGACGTGGCTTGTGGTGATGCATGTAACAGCCAGTGCTCTGAGAGGCAGACAGTGTGAATATTAGTGATGTTATCACGCAGCCTGCTTATCTCCTCCTCCTCTGTGGGCCCGCCACCTCCATCCAGCCTGAAGCTGATGTTTACAGTTAGAGGATTTGATTGAGGTGTTTGGGGGGGGGGGGGGGCACGTGTGAGTGTTGGGTGGGTGGGTGGGTGTTGTGCGTGTATGTATGTGTGGGTGTGGGTGTTGTAGATATGTGTGTGTGTTTTATGAACGTGTGTGTGTGTGTGTGTGGGGGGGGGGGGGGCAGTGGGTGGGTAGGGGAGGAAGGAGATAGGTGAGGGAGGTCGTATATGCATATGAGTATGTGTGTTGGTGTACCTTGGTAGCACTTGTATTTGATGTCTTTTCACAGAGTTAAGTGACATGTAGGTGCGTGTGCTCGTATGTATGGGCATGTACGTGTTTATGATTACATACAAGCATGAAGGTTGCCATGTTGGCTTAGTGGTAAAGCATCTAGTTGGCGAGTAGTTCAAATCCCTCAGGCGAAAACATAAAAATTGTCATTTTTTGCTGTCCCATCTTAACACTTTGATGTTCTGATGGTGTGAGTATAATATTAGATACTCCCTTTTTGTACTCCCAGTTCTTATAGAACAGGGAGTACTCTACAATGGGAACGAAGAAATGCTGTCTGTGTGTCTGTCTGTGTATCCGTCCATTGTCAAAATGTGTTCCACTCTCTCCAGACAAAACTTCTGGGCCGATCTTTCTGAAAATGTGTAGGTATGTTCATTATGGGTCACGGATGATGCCCGATGTTTTATTTTACCAGAATAGCCATTACTAACGGCTATAAATGATCATCTTTAAAAATCAAGTTCGATAAGGGAAATAACCACCGCACTGTCGAGTTTTTCTTCCACTAACTGGAAATTGTCTCCCCTGTCTGCCACTATACTGGGAGTACGTTTATATGCTTTGCATCTTGTTTTTTAGCAGGGCTGTTATCCACATCTGTCACGCCATCTTTGCTGGATGCTCAGTCTGAACCTAACCAAACATGCACTGAAATGTGTGTTGTGGTCAGGATGTGTATTTTGATCGTGTGTGTGTGTGCGTGCATGTGAGTATGTGTGTGTATGTGCGCGCACGTGTGTGTATGCACGTGCGTGTGTGTGTGTGTATATGCGCACGTGCGTGTGTGCATGTGTGCGCACGCGTGTGTGTGTGTGTGTGTGAGTGCGTATGTGTGTGTGTGTGCGCGTGTGTGTGTGTTTGTGTGTGTGTGTGTGTGTGTGTGTGTGCACGCGCGTATGTGTTTGTGTATGTGTGCTTGTGTGTGTGCAGAAGTGGTACTTGTGTGCGTATGACTGCGCGTGTTTGTGTCTAGGTTTATATTTTGTGATGCTGGATCTCCCATGATGCGCGCACGCACGCACACATGGAGCAGATGTGGCTCTGCATGCTGTAATGTGCCCATGCACACGCAGTCATGATGCACAGATGCCGATGGCAAGTTTCTGATGGAACATGTCATGGTTTTCCCATCTGACGGGGATAGATTTGTCAGGCGGTGGGGGCCGCAACAGAAACACTTTATAATGGCACACAAAACCAAATACTGCTTAACTGATGTAAAAATAAGAAAGAAAAAAATAGGGGGGAACTTTTTTTGTGTGTGTGTGTGTAAGCAAGTATAGTGACGTGTTGGTTTTTGAAGTGATGCCAGCCAACTCTAAAATGAAACTCTGCTGGTGCCAGGTCTGTCCATCTTTTTTCTATACCTTCTTCCAACCCCTCTTCATCCATCACTGTCTGTCTCTGTATCTCTGTCTCTGTATCTCTGTCTCTCTTTGTCTCAGTCTCTGTCTGTCTCTCTCTCTCTCTCTCTTCTCTCTCTCTCTTACCCCTCCTCTCTCTCTTTCTCTGTGTGTGTCTGTGTCTCTTTCTGTCTCTCTGTCTCTGTCTGTCTGTCTGTCTCTTTCTCTCTCTCTCTCTCTCTCTCTCTCTCTCTCTCTCTCTCTCTCTCTCTCTCTTACCCATCCTTCTCTCTCTTTCTCTGTGTGTGTATTTCTCTC
>CM065727.1:7780123-7782623 GCA_033310375.1 Conus canariensis
GTATCGTCCCTTCACTTCCTGTATTGTCACTTCAATTCCTGTATTGTCCCTTCACTTCATGTATTGTCCCTTCTCTTCCTGCATTGTCCCTTCACTTCCTGTATTGTCCCCTCACTTCCTGTATTGTCCCCTCACTTCCTGTATTGTCCCTTTTCTTCCTGTATTGTCCATTCACTTCCTGTATTGTCCCTTCACTTCCTGTATTGTCCCTTCTCTTCCTGTATTGTCCCTTCACTTCCTGTATTGTCCCCTCACTTCCTGTATTGTCCCCTCACTTCCTGTATTGTCCCCTCACTTCCTGTAGTGTCCCTTCTCTTCCTGTATTGTCCCCTCACTTCCTATATTGTCCCCTCACTTCCTGTATTGTCCCCTAACTTCCTGTATTGTCCCCTCACTCCCTGTATTGTCCCTTCTCTCCCTGTATTGTCCCTTCACTTCCTGTATTGTCCCTTCACTCCCTGTATTGTATCTACTCTCCCTGTATTGTGCCTTCTCTTCCTGTATAGTCCCTTCACTTCCTGCATTGTGTCTACTCTCCCTGTATTATGCCTACTCTCCCTGTATTGTGCCCTCTCTCCCTGTAATGTGCACACTCTCCCTGTATTGTACTGCCACTCTCAGAACTGTACCTACTCTGCTAGTATTGCACCTGCATTGTGTTGTACGGGAGCTCACTCCATGTAGTGTACCTACACTCCCTGGATTGTACATGCATGCCCATGCTTGTACGACACAGGGAGTGCATGTACGACACAGGGAGTGTATGTGTATGACAGGGAGTGCGCATACAATACAGGGATTGTATATGCATGTAAAACAATCGTTTTTTTTTTCAGTCATTTTTTCCCAACAACCATGTACAAGATTTTGGGCAAATTTTAAAAGGTAGATAACATGGCCAAACAAACTACAGGACAAAACACGCGGCGTTTCGACCTCTTAGGTCTTCTTCAAGCAAGATAAGCAAAACACTCAGGACAACGAAAATGAAGGACGAGCAATCGCTTATCTTGTCAAATTCGGCACAAGATGGGCGTTGAATTTTGAAATTGTTGAAATTTTCACCTGCAGTCACCTCACGTGGCAAGTAACTCAGATTTTGGGGCAGTTCTGGAGTTAGTGGACCCCCACGAAACGAACTGGATGACCTCCCTTTGAAAGATGCCTTGTTTCCTTCTACAGTTTTTAGTTGAAATATTACAAGTCTTAAATAAATGTTAGCGAACCGCAAAGAAAAAAAAAAAAAAAACGTGGACAAATGAATCACACGACAAAACATGATGCGTTTCGACCTCTTAGGTCTTCTTCAGGCAAGATACAAAACAATTAGGACAACGAAAATGAACGAGCAAACTACAGGACAAAACATGAAATGATTGAAGATAAGTGATTGCTCGTTCATTTTCGTTATCCTAATTGTTTTGTATCTTACCTGAAGAAGACCTAAGAGGTCGAAATGCGTCATGTTTTGTCTTGTGATTCATTTGTCCACGTGTTTTTTTTTTGGTGTTTTGTTGTTGTTGTTTTTTGTGGTTCACTAACATTTATTTAAGATTTGTTTAGATTTCCGCCTGCAATCGTCTCACTTTTCAACTTGAAATATTACAAGTGTGTAACATGTTTCATAACTTGCGATGAAATGCATTGGATTCTCTGACATAAAGATGATGTGATCATGTCTCAAGACCGGTGAGTGTGGAGAGTAAGGGGGGCGCTTTCTCCAGGTTTGCTGGTGTTTGAACCCCCCAACTCTGAATTAGTGCACCGTGGGTTGTCCGTGTAACATCCTCTTCTTTTCAGGTCCGAGTCCGCGGTTACAGTTTAGGCCCAAACTGCTGTGTGTTCTCTGTTACACTCAAAGCTGCACCTGGCTTTTCTCAGAAGGTCAGCCAGTACCAAAACATATTCAACACACAGTCCAGCCCTTGAACCACACCATACCTGACTCTGAGGCAGGTCTCATGTCCGTTCCTTTTTCTGTGCAAGCACGATCCACATGCCCCTTCATTTTCCTGTCGTCTACTGGACTTTTCACTCCAAAATCCTAGTGACCGACCAGCGGCGTAGAAACACAACAAGTCCACAAGTCATTCATCATTCTGCTATTTTTCTGACATATGGCACTGAACTAATTCACTGACCCCAAATTCCAGGATAAAATCATCTTTTTCACATTCAAAAAAAAAAAAAAAAAAAATTTCACAGAGCCAGGGCAGTTTTGTTCTTACTACTTGACCTTTGCTGTGACCCCGAACTCTGACCTGTATTATCATCATTAATTCACATGCTGTCACTGATCTGTGCTTTCTAATGACATGTTGATTTGCACCACATGTAGATCTGTGTTCTGGGCATGTGGCTGAAATGGAATGGTGGGTGGCATGGCGGGGAGTGCATTTGCCTGGGAAAGAAAGAGAGTCTGAGGAACATGGCGGAATGGGGGGCATGGGCTTTTAACCCTGGTAAAGAGAACCCATGACAAACCTGCCAGCTTTCTTTG
>CM065727.1:7787623-7790123 GCA_033310375.1 Conus canariensis
GGCAACATACAGACTGTAACTATTCTTAGTGTGATGGGAGGAGACACTCACATATACAGACTGTGACCATTCTCAGTGTGATGGGAGGAGACACTCACATATACAGACTGTGACCATTCTCAGTGTGATGGGAGGAGACACTCACATATACAGACTGTGACCATTCTTAGTGTGATGGGAGGAGACACTCACATGGCAACATACAGACTGTGACCATTCTCAGTGTGATGGGAGGAGACACTCACATGGCAACATACAGACTGTGACCATTCTTAGTGTGATGGGAGGAGACACTCACATATACAGACTGTGACCATTCTCAGTGTGATGGGAGGAGACACTCACATGGCAACATACAGACTGTGACCATTCTTAGTGTGATGGAGGAGACACATGGCAACATACAGACTGTGACCATTCTCAGTGTGATGGGAGGAGACACTCACATATACATGACGACTGTGACCATTCTAGTGTGATGGGAGGAGACACTCACATGGCAACATACAGACTGTGACCATTCTCAGTGTGATGGGAGGAGACACTCACATGAATACAGACTGTGACCATTCTCAGTGTGATGGGAGGAGACACTCACATATACAGACTGTGACCATTCTTAGTGTGATGGGAGGAGACACTCACATGGCAACATACAGACTGTGACCATTCTCAGTGTGATGGGAGGAGACACTCACATGGCAACATACAGACTGTGACCATTCTTAGTGTGATGGGAGGAGACACTCACATGGCAACATACAGACTGTGACCATTCTCAGTGTGATGGGAGGAGACACTCACATATACAGACTGTGACCATTCTCAGTGTGATGAGAGGAGACACTCACATATACAGACTGTGACCATTGTTAGTGTGATGGGAGGAGACACTCACATGGCAACTACAGCTGTGACATCTGTGTGATCACACACATAAGACTGTGACTCTTAGTGTGATGGGAGGAGACACTCACATGGCAACATACAGACTGTGACCATTCTCAGCGTGAGACACTCACATGGCAACATACAGACTGTGACCTTTCTCAGTGTGATGGGAGGAGACACTCACATGGCAACACACACAATCTGACGTCTTCCAAGAAACGACACTAATGATGCTGTCAGCTAGGGGCATGTGTGCATGTTACATACAATGAGTTGACTTACCTCGGCTGGCTCTTCCGTGACCAGTCTGAAGGCTAAGCAAATGGTTCGGTGGTCAACAGGGAATTCAGGGACTGGAGTAGCTCAGTTGGTAGAGCGCCGGACTCGTAATCTTGGTGATCCTGGGGTTGCAGGTTTGAATCTCCTACTGGAATGTTTCGGTACAGGGGGATTTTTCCCTTGGAGTTAACATTGGTTCTGACTCCATTCCCCATACAGGCCTTTGAATGAGACTATAAACCGAGGTTCTGTGTGTGAACATACGCTTAACATCTTGCACACGCGTCAAATCCCATCACCAACTTTCAGAAGAGAAGGCCAGTTCGGCCGTTGGTATGGATGACATGTTACACATAGCATGCACCTTCCCTGAAGTTGGAGTATGGCTGCCTTAATGGTGGGATTAAAAAAAACAACAACAGTCCTACACACAAAACTCCACTCCCTTTGTTGGGTAGATGGGATTCATCCTTGCCTGTCTGTACTGGGAGTGTTCGCAGGAATATCAGCCTGCGAACACGGGAAAAAGAAACAAAAAAAACAACAACAAAAAACCCAGGGAATTCCATGGCTCCCACACAGTGTCTGTGATGGGTTGAAGAATATCAATACTGGCATACATTTTTAAAAGAAGAATCGTTAGTGGGTCCCACCAAACAACAGAGGCAAAGGAACTCACAAGACACTTAACAATTCTTTTGAAAATTTGTTTTCCAGTTTCTGTCTGCTGTCACCTGGGTTTGACGCTGATAATGACATTTTAACCTCCTCCTTCTTTAACCTCCTTCCTCCCATCCACACCCACACCCCACACACTTGTGTGAGTGTGTGTGTGTGTCTGTGTGAGTGAGTGTGTGTGTGAGTGTATGCGTGTGTGTGTGTGTGTGTGTGTGTGTGTGTGTGTGTGTGTGTGTGTGTGTAAATAAAGTAACCTTTGCTGACTCACTGTCATAGTGATGGAGGAATCACCAGCCTACATTCACATTGGCTTCCCTCCCATTACTTATTCATCCCATAACTTTTTTTTTTCTTTTTTCTTTTTTTTTTTGATGAGAAACTGGGTGCAAATCTTGATGCTTTTCATTCATTCATTAATATCAGGGGCGTCTCAGTCTTTCATTTTGCTTGAATCCAGATCTGGAAATGATAACATCAAAGACACACTAAGTCGACAGGAGCATTGTGTATGTGAAAGGATCACCGAACTGAAAACAAGCAGGAGAACATGTACATGGCATGACCATTTAGTGTTGATTTGCTGTTGCTGGTTTTTTGGGTTTTTTTTTGTTTTTCTTTTTCTTTTCTTGCCATGGAGACTGAAACGAAGAGG
>CM065727.1:7792623-7860123 GCA_033310375.1 Conus canariensis
CTCACCTTCCCATGTCAATATTTGCAAATCCAGGGGATAAAGATTACCTGAGCTACGATTGTGATGTTAGATTTCCCGTAAAGCTGCTTTGAAATCCAGACATCACTTCACATCACAATGCTGTCACATTAACAGTGTGGCTGGCTGGCACAACAGTGGATTCACACCGGATCTGTCCTGTAGGCTAATGGGTCACTGTGCCATATTTGGAGATCAGATGAAAACTGTGGACTGGTATAGGGAGCAAGAACACAGTCAGACTGAATGCGCTTTGTGTTTTAAATAAACGTTGGTATAGGGAGCAAGAACACAGACAGACTGAATGCGCTTTGTGTTTTAAATAAATGTGTATACCTAAACGTGAAGTTTCTGTATCTGGGAGCGCTCAGCTCAGAGATCTGTCTGCAAGAAGAATCTTAAGAAGTGGTTAAAAGACCTCCGCCCAATAACATGGACAGACGAATCACACAACAAAACATGATGCGTTTCGACCTCTAGGTCTTCTTCAGGCAAGATGAACAACACTCAGAACAACGTTGCAATGAAAAAGAAGAACGAGCCATCACTTAAGCTTTGACAAGTTCTAGATACACCTAGAACACTGTCTGCTAACCTCTTATACAGTTTGCCTCTTCATGGGACACCTAGAACACTGCGTACTAACTCTTATACAGTTTGCCTCTCATGGGACCCTAGAACTGCGTCTAACTCTTATACAGTTTGCCTTTTCATGGGACCCCTAGAACACTGCGTACTAACCTCTTATACAATCTGCAGCCTACAAGGAGAATGCTCCCTGTGTCTTGGCAAAGGCCGTTTCCAGTTATATTCAAGCAAAGTTCCTCACTCACAGTGTTAAAGCTATGCTTCCGATATCTTGATTCATATTGACAGTAGTTTCTGTCAAATATACAACTGTCTTAGCTATTGATCTTTTGTAGAAGATCTTCATATATATATATATATATATATATATATGTCCTGAAGCAAGTTTTGGCTGTTGTATGTAAAAGATCTGCTCCTGCCCAGGTAACAGACAGCTTAAAACCAGACCAACAATTTGTTAGTTCACAGGACAAGGGGGATGACTGACCACCTGAGTTCTAGATTTCTAATGTTCCAATCATTGTTTTCAGATAATGACTAGGTGAAAGGTGAAAATAGACAGTCATCTGTGCAGGAGTTTGTTGACAGTATCCTGCACATGCTGGATCAGAACAGGCAATGCACACAACATTCTCTCCTGATGTTAGGTGTATTATGTGAGGGGAAAATTTCTATCATATAGTACTATAACCCAATTTTGAAGGGGGATACAAATTAAAAGGTATGAAAGCTTCATATTTTGAAAGCATTGACCTTATTGTGTATGACACATGGGCAGACTGTTGTGAATTCTTTTTGGATTTTTTTTTTTTTTTTTTTTTGAGTATTTTCAGAAGTATTCTGAGTGGCGTGTCTAGATTCTAACATGTGAAGGAGAGAGGTGAGAGAGAATGACCTGAGACGGTAGGTCTGACTTTCTCTCTGTTGCCTTTTAATATCGTCTAATATCATGGATGATGAACAGACATTAAAATAACAAACAAACAAAAAAAAAAATAATGAGGCAACGTTAAACACTTCTACATTGACTCAGCGGCAGTGCAGTGCCACCTAGCACTGGTGGGGTTGCCCATGGTAACTTGGTATAGGCATCTCCCTGTTAACTGACTGACAGTGCTGGACCTACAGCAGAAAGAGCCTGGGGGGTGACATGGACCAGGCAAGAATCAATGTGCTGTGTTAGAGACATGCCAATGAGAGAGAGAGAGAGAGGGGGACACAAAATAAGACACCAAGGAGAAAAGCAACAGACAACATGTAATGCTCCTCTGGATGTGTGTAATCTCAGGGGGAGTTAAACCGTGGTCACATCCTGAGAGTGACCAGCGCCCTGTTCTCATTACCATGGTGCTCATGTTTCCTGTATCACGTGTCAAGCCTGCCCAGTCACAGCAGCTGTGATGTTCTGGTCATGTGCTGCTTGGGAGACTTGTGCACTGTATCAGGGGAGGTATACAGACAGTGACTGACTTTATCTGTGGTCACGTTTTAATCTCAAGTTTTTTGGCACATTTACAAACAAATCCATTTCATCATTACGACATGTAAAGGCAAAACAATCGATCTAGCAGCTAAGGTGCAATGCATTCCATCAACACCTCGAATTGTTACAGTAATTCCAGAAAAATTGGTATGAGTACAAGAACCTGTGGAAAAATATTAAAAGCATATTTCTAGGCCATGGGCTTTAACTGTGACACGTCTGTTGCTGGGCGCTCGGAGAAATAAATTCAGTTTAAAGAGTTCAGGTGATGGTGCTTCTTGTTCAGTCTGTGTGTTGTGAAACGGGCAGACAGGGTGTCAGTGAGGGACAAAAGCCCTAGCTCTTGGCCTGTGGCTCTGACACCCTGTTCCTATCAGCTAGTGCCCGAAGGTGTGAGCGCCAGATGATAGACTGTCTGATGGGGGGCATAACAGGGTTTCACCCAGGGTGCAGTCAAAACTGTCAGTCTCTGATGACTTGCGTATATCATGTTGCAGTTACAACTGTCAGTCTCTGTGATGTTATCACAGTGCAGTTACAACTGTCAGTCTCTGTGACTTGTTATCACAGTGCAGTTACAACTGTCAGTCTCTGTGATGTTATCACAGTGCAGTTACAACTGTCAGTCTCTGTGACTTGTTATCACAGTGCAGTTACAACTGTCAGTCTCTGTGACTTGTTATCACGCAGTTCTAAGCTGTTTCTATGAAAGCATTTTTTTTTCTTTGAAAACATGGGAAGATATTGCTTTTGCAATGCGTGTGAAGATACTGCTTTTGCACGTGTTGTTTCTGGTGTTTGATGTTTGTTTGTTTTTTTTTTTGGGGGGGGGGGTAGGGAGGGGGGACTCTGGATTCTTGGCATCTGTTCTTGTGGACTGCAGTTGCCTAGCATGTGTTGTGTAAAGCCAGTCGTAACTCATGCGTGTGTACACTCATGTACATACGAGCTAACCACAATGACAGACTCATCAACTCTGATTTGTACATGAGGAAATACTAATTCTGATATGATGCAGACATTGCATTCCGCAGTATCCAGATCGGCCCTACACCTTTATCAGCAGAACAGAACTCAGTTGAGATCTGAAATTTTTGCTCTTTGAAAATGGAGATCACATCTGTTCGGAAACTTAGATCATTCAACTCATCAGTTTTTCATAAACTTCTCATTGTTCATGTTCATCACTTTTCATATGCTCATCATTTCTGGCACCCATCATTTCACCCGTCATTTCTCTTCAGCTGATCATTTCTCATGAATTCATCATTTCTCACACATGTCATCTGTTCTCATGAAGATCGTTTCCCATCATGTCATCATTTCTACCACAGCATATCTCTCAAATTATTACTTCTGGTCAGCTCACCACTTCTCATATAAATGCTACATTTTTCGTTAACATATGATTTCAACTCATTGTTTTTCATCATTACTCATGGATCATTTTTCATACTCTTATCATTTTCATCTATAAACTGGACATTTCCCATAACTCATCATTCCAATACAGCCAGTGTTTCTAAGATTCAACCTTTCCTGTCAGAATCCGTCGTTTTTCATAACTAATCACTCACAATTTCATGAGACTTGTCATTGTTGGTTGATCAAGGGTGATCCGTAGCATGTGTCCTCCACTGCTCTTCAGGTGTGACTGTACAAAGACATTCATTTCCCAGTGATCAAGGTAGACAGCAGTTCCCTACATAGTTTACCATTCCAGTATCCAAAGAAAGATGCTGGATACTGTTCTGTCAAGAAGGTGAAATGATGGTGAAACAGATCTTCACACACATAACACACTCTGGAAAGGTAAGTGTGTAAAATATCACTGGTACCCATTTTCTGTTCACTGAAGATCCTGACACAGAAACTGGTGACTCACCTCTGTTCTTGTACAACGTGGTGTCCACTTTCAGGACTCTGAGCTCAACGAGCTGCGAGTGACCATTGAGGCACTGAGGCGTCAGAGCGGCCTGGCCATCGCCGACCCCACCATCCTCAGTCCTGCCACCAGTCGGCGCCACACGTCTCCTGCCATGGTCTCCAAGGACCTGCAGTCTGGTAAGTGGTGATATCCTAGGGTTTTTTTTTTTGTTTAAGTTTGTTTTGGTTTTGTTTTGGTTTTGCTCTGATGGAATTCTACTGCCATGGTCTCCAAGGATTTACAAACTGGTAAGTGGTGATATCCCAGGAGTTTTTTTTTCTTCTTGTTTTTTGTTGTTTTTTATTTCTCTGATGGAATTCTCTGCCATGGTCTCCAAGGATTTACAACGTGGTAAGTGGCAATATCCCATTCTTTTTTTTCTCTGATGGAGTTCTCTGGTCATTATTACTGTTCGTAATATTGCCAGGAGAGCTGATTGGTCCCGTGGATTGCTTTCTTGATCCAAGGTTCCTGGGGTCCACTCCCCACTTAGGACAGCAAGACAGGAGATTTCCTCTTCAGAGTCTAGGTCTGTGCAGACTTCCAACCTCTCCAGCAAGTCCTTCAGATGAGGATTTAAATGGAGGTGCCTCAATCCATATTAGGCAGGTACTCAAGGTCTGACCAGCATGCTGGGCTAATGCGTAGGTCAGACTTCTTCTAAGTCGCAGCCACAAGACCCTCTTCTTACATTCTATCATTTTAGTCATTAATTCATTTATCCATCAGCTTTAAATCTTATGCAGTGGTGTCTCAAAATTTAGCAGATGTAGTGTAGTGTATACAGACTAGTCAGCACGCAGTGACACCTTGCTGAAACTGAAACTGTTAATGCATGCATTGAAAAAAGGAAAAAATGTAATGAACTTGCACAGCAAATCACAATCCAGATTCTTCATAGAAAAGTAGGACTGAATCTTAACTATAGTTTGGTTTTAAAAAAATTTTCTCAATAGTTAATAAGCTACACATATTATGTATGATCATGAAAGCAAAGTATATTTCAAATGTTTCAGAGTTGAATGTTTATAATAAACTGGTTGAAAATAGTTTCAAGATTATGTATTATTTTATGATTTTTTTTTCAAGAAAGTAAGGATGACCGTAATACGTTTTCAAGATTGGAGAGATGGTCACAGTACAGTTTTTTTAAAGTTAGGAGGGATGGATACAATATAATTTCAAGACTGGAAGGATAGCCACAGTTCAATTCCAAAATTGGAAAGATGGCCCAATTCAGTTTTAAGATTGGAAGGATGGCCACAGTTCAATTCCAAATTGGAAGGATTACCATAGTTCAATTCCAGATTGGAAGGATTACCATAGTGCAGTTCCAAAATTGGAAGGATTACCATAGTTCAGTTCCAAATTGGAAGGATTACCATAGTGCAGTTCCAAAATTGGAAGGATTACCATAGTTCAATTCCAAATTGGAAGGATTACCATAGTTCAATTCCAAATTGGAAGGATTACCATAGTGCAATTCCAAATTGGAAGGATTACCATAGTTCAATTCCAAATTGGAAGGATTACCATAGTTCAATTCCAAATTGGAAGGATTACCATAGTTCAATTCCAAAATTGGAAGGATGACCATAGTTCAATTCCAAAGTGGGAAGGATGGCCACAATTCAATTCCAAAATTGGAAGGATGGCCATAATTCAATTCCAAAATTGGCAAGGATGGGCACAATTTGTTTTCAAAATTGGAAGAATGGCCCAATTCAGTTTAAAAATTGGAAGGGTGGCCACAATTCATTTCTAAAATTGAAAGGATAGCCACAATTTATTTGGAAGATTGGAGACATGCTTTCCTTTTTACTCCTGTGTGTGCCTGTAACCCAGACTGTGTGTAACACCTGTCCTGTGTGCTGCAGTGATGGAAAACGGCGCCAGCATAGAAAGGTAGATCTCCTGTACATGTAACACAGCAGGTCTCCTGTACATGTAACACAGTAGATCTCCTGTACATGTAACACAGTACTGTACACACCTGTCTGTGCGTTGCAGTGATGGAGAATGGCGCCGGTACAGAAAGGTAGATCTCCTGTACATGTAACACAGAAGATCTCCTGTACATGTAACACAGTAGATCTCCTGTACATGTAACACAGTAGATCTGTACATGTAACACAGTACTGTACACACCTGTCCTGTGTGCTGCAGTGATGGAGAATGGTGCCAGCATAGAAAGGTAGATCTCCTGTACATGTAACACAGTACTGTATACACCTGTCCTGTGTGCTGCAGTGATGGAGAATGGCGCCAGCATAGAAAAGTAGATCTCCTGTACATGTAACACAGTAGATCTTCTGTACATGTAACACAGTAGATCTCCTGTACATGTAACACAGTAGATCTCATGTACATGTAACACAGTAGATCTCCTGTACATGTAACACAGCACTGTACACACCTGCCCTGTGCGCTGCAGTGATGGAGAATGGTGCCAGCACAGAAAGGTAGATCTCCTGTAATGTAACACAGTACTGTACACACCTGTCCTGTGTGCTGCAGTGATGGAGAATGGCGCCAGCATAGCCCGGCAGATCTCCTCAGACAGCGTCAGCAGCATCAACAGCCTGTCCAGCGCCTGCAGCATGACCAGCCAGCAGTCCGCCGCCACTGACGGGGAGGGCAGAAAGGGCAGCAGAGCAGCCAAGAAGAAAGGATGGGTAAGGTCACCGTGAAGTGTGGGTGACACAGAGACTGAATGTGTAGGGAGGAGCGCTTGCGTCAAAAGTGTAGAGACTGAATATGTATGGAGGAGCACTTGCGTCAACAGTATGCTTTTTCTTTTTCTGTAAAACAGTGGATTTCTCTGTTTGTCATGTGCAGTTTCATGAACTATGTTGCTGTATTATTATTATTATTGTTTGGTTTCTTTTCTGCTGGATCTTGCACAATAACATTTATCACCTTGAAAAACTGTACGTAATTCATAAACTAGCTTCAGCATAAGCACACTCTGCATACAAGGATGGAGTATGAGTGATATCCCCCCCCCAAAATAAAAGCCATGATAATTGTTTTCATGGCATACAGTATGCTGTGGTCATAAAGTTGATAATCAGTTTCCTGTTGTTGTTGTGTTTTTTTTCTTTCACACTGTCCAGTATTTCCAGAGTCGAAAGAAGTAAGCGTTAATGTTTTGACATCATGGTGACTGTTCTCTTCATACACACACACAATATGATTTCATGTGAAAACAGTAATTATGTGCTTGTGGAGATGGTTACCTTTTCCCACAAAGAAAATAAGTCATTAAAGGCCTTCAATGCAAGTCATTTCCTTACATGTCCATCTGTGTTTTTTGTTCTTAAGATTCAAGTCTGCAAATTAAGTCATACCAGACAGGACTCTTTGGGGGCTTTTTTTTTTTTTTTTTTTTGGCAGAATGGGGTTATGAGAGTCTACTGATCATGAAGTAGGTATCATGCTTGAAAATATGTCAAATGACAGATCAAAATGTAGGCAAGTGTCTTCAAGTTTTAAGCTCGTAAAGAATTCTGCAAAACTTGACCAAAGAAAATGTGACTGAAAAAACAGCAGCAATGGAAAAGTTATTAGGGCTTGGCATCTAATGTAGACACTCAGCATTCAAGGGAGCAAACTGATAAGCTCTTGATCTGAAGGCTGATAGGAAGTTATAGGCTCCCTTTGTAATATTCCATTTTTCTTTGTTTGTTCACTTGTTTGTTTGCTTGTTTTATATAATGTCATTTCCGTCGTTCTTTTATGTGTTGTCTTTGGTGGTTAAAGAATTATTTACTTAATTTGTTTGAGTTGTAGTGTAGTATATTAACTTAGACATATAAACTATGTGAGTTTGTTTATAATCCTGGTGTGCTCGTGTGTGTGTGGTGTGGTGTGTGTGTGTGTGTGTGTGTGTGTGTGTGTGTGTGTGTGTGTGTGTGTGTGCATGTACACTTTAATCTCCACAGTAAGCCTGAGCATGTTACCCATAACCAAACATGGCAAATTCGTGAAATTGTTTCCAGTTACTGATTTCATGAACTTTCTGAAGGCCAGAAAATGTTCATTAGATGTATGTGTGTGAAAATAAACTTTTAAGTACAGTTAAGTGAAAAAAAAACTGTATTATTTTGATAGTTGCAAATGTGAAGACCTGATTTTCAGCACTTCTTTTATTTCCCCACTTGTTCGATAATAGTTTTTGCTTGACCAGAGACATGTGACCTCTTAAAACAATGATCATTTTGTGTCATGCCCACAGCTCCGCAGCTCCTTCAGCAAGGCGTTCTCCGGCAAGAAGCCCAAGAAGAACAAGGCGGGGTCTTTTTCGGACATGGAGATGGACCCCCACAACCTTCGCACCAACGCCTCCGCTCCCAACTCCCCGCTGCTGCAGATCGGTCACATGCCGGGCGCCATGGGCTCCCTCAAGAGTTCACATTCCTCAGGGGCGTGAGTAGTCATCTGTTCTGTGTGTGTGTGTGTGTGTGTGCGTGTGTGTGTGTGTGTGTGTGTGTGTGTGTGTGTGTTGTTTGCTATGATTGTTATCTTGCAGCGAATTTGAGAAGATAAGTGATTGCTCGTTCTTCGTTTTCATTGTCCTGACTGTTGTTTATCTTGCCTGAAGAAGGCCTAAGAGGTCAAAATGCATTGTGTTTTGTCTTGTAGTTTGTTTTCTGACATTGATAATGATTGTAACTGACATTGATATTGATTGTAACTGACATTGATATTGATTGTAACTGACATTGATATTGATCGTAACTTACATTGATATGTATTGTGACAGACATTGATATTGATTGTAACTGACATTGATACTGACTGTAACTGACATTGATATTGTTTGTACTAACATTGATATTGATTGTAACTGACACTGATATCGTTTGTACTAACATTGATATTGATTGTAATTGACACTGATATCGTTTGTACTGACACTGATAGTGATTGTAACTGACATTGGCACTGATTGTGGCAGACTGAGCGACGCAGACGTGGGCGTGCTCAAACAACAGCTGCGAGAGAAGGACGCCAAGCTGACCGACATTCGCCTGGAGGCGCTGTCCTCCGCCCATCAGCTGGAACAGCTTCGGGAGACCATGACCAAAATGAAGGTAGGCAGGCTGACCACACAGTTTGGTATGTGGTCAGGGAGTTGGAAAAAAGACTGGTTATATTGATTGATATCAGATGTCCACACATTTTGAAGAGCAGTCAGGCTGTTGTTGTGGGTTTGAAACCTTATTCCATTCATTCCAGTTTGTGGTGTGTGTGTGTGTGTGTGTGTGTGTGTGTGTGTGTGTGTGTGTGTGTGTGTTTAGGGTAGAACTAAAAGAACCGGGAAAGTAAACTGGTCAATAACTTATCTCCCACACCCCCATTCCTCCACCACACCCCCAAAAAAGAAACCCTACTGAGATTGTCTCCCTTGTCACTTCTTTTTCTCACTTTTGTTGTTGTTGTTGTTGTTGGATGTCATTATCTTGAGATCTGTCTCCAGAACGAGATGAACGCGCTGAAGGCCGACAACGACCGCCTTCACAAGCTGATGACCTCCAGTCGCACCATCCACTTCCCACAACCCTCCTCCCTCACCCACACCCGGGCGGCCAGCAGCGACTCCCTGGAACGCTCCCTCAGCCTGACGGACCAGTCCAGTCTGGGTGAGTCCACGGTGATTCAGCGCTCTGTGCTGTGGACAGGGCTGAGCCAGCCTTGTCTGAATTCTGTGTGTGTTGTGGGGGGGGGGGGGGGGGGGGGGGGCGCCCACATGTGTGTTTGTGTGTGTATGTCCCCGGCGCCCACATGTGTGTTTGTGTGTGTATGTGTGTGTGTGTGTGTGTTTGTATGTGTGTACATTTGATTCATTGTCATGTGTGTGTGTTCGTGTGATTGATTGCTGTGTGTGTGTGTGTGTGTGTGTGTGTGTGTGTGTGTGTGTGTTGATTGCTCTGTGTGGTGTGTACATGTGTTTGTGTGTGTGTGTGCATGTACGCGCTTGTGTGTGTGTATGTGTATATTATGTGTGTGTGTCTGTGTGTGTATGTGTATATCGTGTGTGTATGTATATATTATGTGTGTGTATGTATATATTATGTGTCTGTGTCTGTTTAACTCTGAGAGGTGGGGAGACAGTGTCTGAGGCCTTTCAGTCATAACATTTAAAGTAAAACAAAGATTGCAAATGGAACATTTGGAAAGAATTGTACATAGGTCAGATTCACTCCATTTCTCAAGCAGACATACTGTTGATAAATAGTCGTATATCAATGTGTTCATATAATTGCAGCATGTGTCCTGAATCACATAACTTGTGAGTAAACTACAACATGGTGACAGTAACATTACCTTGCCTTACCTTGAATCACATAACAAGGCAGAAAATGTTTTCAGTGCATCTGCTATGATGATATATGGATATGTGTCCAAAATCGTTCTGTGGCTCTGACATGTAAAACACGTTTTCATCGTTCTGTTGCATTCCTTTCAGATATGTTGTTAGCTGAGACAGCGGCCAACGACCGTGATGGGAAAAGAGTGACCATCACAGTGTACCAAGGCTCCAATCCTGACCCCTCCAGACCCGGCCTGGAGGTATGCAGATCATTATAACTCAATGTTCTAAAGCACCTTGCCAAAGGTTGTTGGTGCTGACAATCCACACTCTCGTGTACACAACAGGCTGCCTACCTGGGTAGTGCCAACTGAAGAGCTGCTTGCCGGCGCTTCATTCAGTCATTTCCCATGTCTTCCAGTCAATACTGTTCACTCAGTTTCCTTACTTCCTTCATTCTTTCAATTTCTGGTGCAGGGTGCATGCTATGTGTAACAGGTCATCCATCCATACCAACGGCCAAACTGACCTTCTCTTCCGAAAGATAGTGATGGGATTTTATGTGTGTGCAAGATGTTGTGCATGTGTTCACACATGGAACCCCGGTTTATAGTCTCATTCAAAGGACTATTTGGGAAATCGGTTCAGAACCAATGTTAACTCTGAGGGAAAATTCCCCCTGTACCGAAACCACTCAGCAGAGATTTGAACCTGCAGCCCCAGGATCACCAAGATTACGAGTCCGACGCTCTACCAACTGAGCTATTCCAGCCCTGTTCATTTCAAAGACTGTAGCATGTTAAATGAGCGTTAATGTTTTGCTTGTTGATTGGTGGAAGTGGATGCTAGGTGTGGTGAAGGTGTTGGTGAAGCTGAATCCGACGTGGCTTGGTTTGTCATGAGATGAAAGATCTGTAATAATATTAGATGACTTTGGGTGTACGAATGGTTATAGATGGTGACAATTATATCAGATTATCGTCATCTTTGTATCCTTTTTAAAATTATATTTTGTTTTAAAAAAAATTGACTCCAAAGTGAGGTGACTGCAGGCAGAAATTGAAACAGATTTTGAAAAGAATTGTTAGTGAGTCGGCTAAACAAATTGCAAGACAAAACACGGCATGTTTCGACCTCTTAGGTCTTCTGATAAATGATTGTTCATTTTCATTGTCCTGAATGATGTTTATCTTGCCTGACGAAGACCTAAGAGGTTCAAACGCGTCGCATTTTGTCTTGTACTTTGTTTGTCCCTGTTGTTTGACGGACTCACTAACAATTCCTTTTTTTTTTTTCATTGTTCAAATAATTGTTTAAAAACAAATATGAAACAGAATGTAAGTGGAGACAACACAATATGCAACATGGCGTTGAGGCAGAGGAATGATATGGAGGTGGATGGTGTGTTGTGCCCTCATGGAGATTGGATATAGATGCTATTCAGCCACTTGAATAGATGCTATTCAGCCCACTCTGATATAGATGCTATTCAGCCCACTCTGATATAGATGCTATTCAGCCCACTTGATATAGATGCTATTCAGCCACTTGATATAGATGCTATTCAGCCCACTCTGATATAGATGCTATTCAGCCCACTCTGATGTAGATGCTATTCAGCCCACTCTAATGCTTTGAGCAGTGGTGAAGTGAAATGTTTTTCTATATTTTTTCATCTCCTTTTTTATGTTATTGATTACTGATGCCTTCAGATTTTCTTCAAACAATAGATCAGTTGATTATTCATGTGTGTGTGTGTGTGTGTGTGTGTGTGTGTGTGTGTGTGTGTGTGTGCGCGCGCGCACGCACGCATGCGGGTATGCATTTGCTCATGTGTTTGCTACATCTCTTTTTTTTTCAGAAACCGGCTGAAGTGTTGATAGGGTCTCTCTCAGTGAGCGGGAAAACGAAGTGGGACATTCTGGACAACATCATCCGGAAGATACTGAAGGTAAAGCTGCTCTGTGTTGTCTTTGCTGTATGGCACTGGCTGTAGGGGAGCTTCATGATCTGCTCACACTGTCAGTTCTTCCTGTCCATCGTTGATTCACACAGAAAAAGGACTTTCTCTGTCTGTCTGTCTGTGTGTATGTCTGTCTGTCTGTCTGTCTCTCTCTCTCTCTCTCTCTCTCTCTCTCTCTCTCTCTCTCTCTCTGTCTCTCTCTTAGTATTTTCTTGGTACAAATATCCCACTTTATCCATGTCCCACTTTATCCATGAATATTGTATTGTGTGTGTGTGTCTCTCTCTCTCTTAGTATTTTCTAGGTACAAATATCCCACTTTATCCATGAATATTGTATTTGATGATATGCAGAGTATGTCACATTATATATCTCCTTATTCAAGCAAGATTTCACACTGAAAATAGGAACATCTTGTTAGAAAACTGGCACAATTTATGATTACTCTGTCTTTCATGTTGAAGTTCTTTGAGTTGTGTGTGTGCATGCGTGCATGTTTGTGTATGTGTGTGTTTGTGTGCATACATGCATATTTGTGTATGTGTGTGTGTTTGCATATGTGCATATTTGTATGTGTGTGTGAGTGTGCAGTAGTGTTCTTCCGACGCATGTGCACACGCAACTGGTGAAGTTATGTGTTATCTGTTTAGCTGTCTATACAGGGGAGAGCAACCCTTTTTTTTTTATTTGTTTTTGTTTTATATATTTGATGGGTCTTAACCATAATCTAGGTTTAAAGAATGAAAGTGGTCAAAGAGTCGTTGTTGTCATTGTTGCAGGAATACGTGTTGCGAGTGGATCCTGTCACCAATCTGGGTCTGAGTGCTGAGAGTGTGTACTCCTACCACCTGGGAGAGATCACTCGCACCAAAGGTAAACAGAGTGTGTACTCCTACCACCTGGGAGAGATCACCCGCACCAAAGGTAAACAGAGTGTGTACTCCTACCACCTGGGAGGATCACTCGCACTAAAGGTAAACAGAGTGTGTACTCCTACCACCTGGGAGAGATCACCCGCACTAAAAGTAAACAGAGTGTGTACTCCTACCACCTGGGAGAGATCACCCGCACCAAAGGTAAACAGAGTGTGTACTCCTACCACCTGGGAGAGATCACCCGCACCAAAGGTAAACAGAGTGTGTACTCCTACCACCTGGGAGAGATCACCCGCACCAAAGGTAAACAGAAGCAGCAATCGCCACGATACAAATGTTATTACCTTAGCTATACCTGCCAGCAAAAATCTTTGTGGATGAAGACCCTTTCTCTTTCAAGGCTTGCTTTGTTTTCAGGAAGTTTTCTTTGGGTCTCTGCTGGATTTATCATTTTTACGATTACCCTTTCTCTATAGTTCTTTTTTTTTTTTCTTTCTTTTTTACGTTTTAATTTTTAGCACATTTCCAAACAAATGCATTTCATCGTTACGTCATGTAAAGGCAAAAAGCAGTTGATCTAGTAACTAAGATATACAATGCATTCTTCCATCAACACATCGAATTGTTTCAGTAATCCAAAACAAAATGAGTATGAGAACAACCGTCAGTGGAAAAAAGATGGGACGTATGACTGGTACATTCTGATTTCTCTTGTGCAAGTATTTCAGGGAATGGTAACTGCTGATAGTGGTTCAAGTACAAAGCCTCATTAAATCAGTCATAGGCCATAAAAGAAAACTGCAAGAAAATGCTATGAAAAGGAATGATGTGACGGGTTTGTTTTTTGCCCACAGACTCTGAAGTGCCGGAGTTGCTTCCCATTGGCTACTTGGTGGGTGATACGACCCAGATAGGAATTTGCTTGAAAGGTGGGTGTGTTTTTTTGTTGTTGTTCACAATAGGTACTTTGAAAAAAAAGACAGTTATGTTGCTGATTGGTTGATTATTTGATTGATAACAATAAATTAATTATTGGTTAATTAATTGATTGACTTTCACTCAGTAAAATATTCTTTAGAAGTCATACATAGAACTATTTTACAACCTAACTTGCAAAGAAACATCAGTTATCTCTCATTAGCCAAATATTTAACCCATTAGCCCTTAGTTATTTGTTTGTTTATTATTCCATTCATTTATTGATCGATGGATAAATAGATAGAATACGAAACAAATACAGGAAAAGGCTAATGTGTTAAATATCTGTTTAATGGGAGAGAACTGATGTTTCTTTGCAAGTCTGAAATTGAAAGAGAGCAGTTCTTCCATGACTTTCAAGGAAAATAATACTGGGAAAAATTGTATATGGGTAGAGTGCGAAAAACGAACAGACTGATCACCAGTCAGAGAGCACATTACAATTTATGGTGAATGAGATCCCCCAAAATAATGGTGGTACTGTTTTGGATGGGCAGCCTCTAAAGACAGAATTTGTCTAGTTTGTATTAAAGATGAAGTTGGATTACAGACGGAAAGGAGCTGAGTGGGAGACTAGATTTAAACCTTTTCTTCCTTTTTCATCACCTGTTTGTTTGTTTTTTTTCTTCACAAAAATCAAGATGTAGCTTGGACCACCTGATCGCAGTTTTGTCAACTGTTCTCACAAATGGTATTATTGATCAGTAGGACCATGTGCTGTTTCAGAGCCTGATAGGGATATGAGAAGTAACAGCAGGCTGTAACTTAATGCAGTTTTCAATCAAAAGAAGACAGTTTTGACTCTGTGTGTGTGTGTGTGTGTGTGTGTGTGTGTGTGTGTGTGTGTGTGAACTGGATTGTGAGCTGTGAAGATGTGAGTAGGGGTGGAGAGAGAGAAAGAGATTGTCAAGAGAAGGACATAAAGAAATGTTATTGTTCAACACTGTAACAAGACAACCCAGTGGCAGCAAAACAACCGTGAAATGAAACAGAAGAGAACTGAAATGGTTTTCCTCCTGTTTGTCCCCTGAAGGTACACGACAGCAGAGCGTGGACTCCCTAGCTTTCGAGACGATGATACCCAAGTCCATCATCCAGCGCTATGTGTCCTTGCTGCTGGAGCATCGACGCATCATCCTGTGTGGCCCCAGTGGGACCGGCAAGACCTACCTGGCGCAGAAACTGGCCGAACACCTGGTGCTCAGGTACCCCAGGACTGTGTCGCTACCATCCTTACTGCTGATCACTCAATGATTATGTTGTGACACTTATTGGTGGTTGCATCCCTAGGATGTGTCTTGTTACAGTCCTTGTTGACAGCATCCCTTGGATGTGCCTTGTTACAGTCCTTGTTGACAGCATGCCTAGGATGTGCCTTGTTACAGTCCTTGTTGACAGCATCCCTAGGATGTGCCTTGTTACAGTCCTTGTTGACAGCATGCCTAGGATGTGCCTTGTTACAGTCCTTGTTGACAGCATGCCTAGGATGTGCCTTGTTACAGTCCTTGTTGACAGCATGCCTAGGATGTGCCTTGTTACAGTCCTTGTTGACAGCATGCCTAGGATGTGCCTTGTTACAGTCCTTGTTGACAGCATGCCTAGGATGTGCCTTGTTACAGTCCTTGTTGACAGCATGCCTAGGATGTGCCTTGTTACAGTCCTTGTTGACAGCATGCCTAGGATGTGCCTTGTTACAGTCCTTGTTGACAGCATGCCTAGGATGTGCCTTGTTACAGTCCTTGTTGACAGCATCCCTAGGATGTGCCTTGTTACAGTCCTTGTTGACAGCATCCTAGGATGTGCCTTGTTACAGTCCTTGTTGACAGCATGCCTAGGATGTGCCTTGTTACAGTCCTTGTTGACAGCATGCCTAGGATGTGCCTTGTTACAGTCCTTGTTGACAGCATGCCTAGGATGTGCCTTGTTACAGTCCTTGTTGACAGCATGCCTAGGATGTGCCTTGTTACAGTCCTTGTTGACAGCATGCCTAGGATGTGTCTTGTTACAGTCCTTGTTGACAGCATGCCTAGGATGTGCCTTGTTACAGTCCTTGTTGACAGCATGCCTAGTGTTGTGCCTTGTTACATCCTTGTTGTACAGCTTGACATGCCTAGGATGTGCCTTGTTACAGTCCTTGTTGACAGCATGCTAGGATGTGCCTTGTTACAGTCCTTGTTGACAGCATGCCTAGGATGTGCCTTGTTACAGTCCTTGTTGACAGCATGCCTAGGATGTGCCTTGTTACAGTCCTTGTTGACAGCATGCCTAGGATGTGCCTTGTTACAGTCCTGTTGACAGCATGCCTAGATGTGCCTTGTTACAGTCCTTGTTGACAGCATGCCTAGGATGTGCCTGTTACAGTCCTTGTTGACAGCATGCCTAGGATGTGCCTTGTTACAGTCTGTTGACAGCATGCCTAGGATGTCTTGTTACAGTCCTTGTTGACAGCATGCTGGATGTGTCTTGTTTCAGTACCTTGTTGACAGCTGCTAGGATTGCTTGTTACAGTCCTTGTTGACCGTATCTCAAGGATTGTCTTGCTGCAACGGTTGTTGATTACATTCCTAGGAATATCTTGTTACAGTGTTGTTGATTACATTCCTAGGAATGCCTTGTTGCTGTGTTGTTGATTACATTCCTAGGAATGTCTTGTTACAGTGTTGTTGATTACATTCCTAGGAATGTCTTGTTACAGTGTTGATTACATCTCTAGGATTGTCTTGTTACAGTGTTGTTGATTACATCTCTAGGATTGTCTTGTTACTGTCATTGTTGATTATGTCCCTTGGATTGCCTTGTTACATTCATTTTCATCACAACCTAGGATTGTCTTGCTACAGATGTTGATTACATCTTTAGAATTGTCTTATAACAGTCATCTTTGATTACATCCCTGGGATTGTCTTGTTACATTCATTGTTTGTATCCCTGTTTTGTTACAGTTGTTGTTGACTACATCCTTAGGATTGTCATGTTACAGTCGTTGATTTTCTCCATTAATTGTCTTGTATGTTTGTGTATGTGTGTGTGTTTATACGTATTTCATCAGCTGCATTCACAGAGTCTTTTGCAAACAGAGCAGCATGCAGTTGATGCTTTCATTTCAGTTCTGCCTGTGGTTGTCTATTATTACTACAAACATGGCCCGGTTACTTTTTGTCGAGGGACTCAAAAATCCAAGAATAAACAGGGACATATTATCAGAAACAGTATTTTTCTTGTCATTCAATTTGCTCTTGGAACATTGTAAAACATGACATGTTAAACCCACTTCTATGACAAGTTCAACAGACAATTTGTTTCTCAAAGTTATGAGCTGAGGACCTTCATTGGAGATACTGAAAGAAAGACAAGTGCAGTGTACCTCTTTGCATCAAACAGTAGGACATAACGACACTTTCAAGATCATTGTAGTTATCCCAACAACTGTGGAGTCTCCCTAGTATACTGTTGAAAATGTGGCACACTAGCGAAGTAAGCATGTTGTCAAAATGACCATGTAACAGCAGTGTTATGAAAAAGGAACATTCTTCTTCTTCTTCTGCATATGCAGGCTGATACTCCTGCGGACACCCCCTGTATAGGGAGTGGAGTTTTGTTGTGTATATGACCCTTTTTTAGCCGGTCATTAAGGCAGCCATACTCCAACTTTGGGGAAGGTGCATGCTATGTGTAACGTGTCATCCATACCAACGGCCAAACTGGCCTTCTCTTCTGAAAGTTGGTGATGGGATTTTACGTGTGTGCAAGATGTTATGTGTGCGTTCACACATGGAACCTCGGTTTATAGTCTCATTCAAAGGACTGTATGGGAAATGGAGTCAGAATGAATATTAAGTCTGAGGGAAAAATCCCCCTGTACCAAAACGGCCTGGCAGAGATTCGAATCCACAACCCCAAGATTACAAGTCCAGTGCTCTACCAACTGAGCTATTCCGGCCCCCGAAAAAGGAACCCACCTCAAAGATTGTATCAAGCTAGCAGTTTCAGACCACATACTTGATGAAGTATCCATGCTTCATAGTTTCGATGATTTGCAAGTTTCACACATGGTGCTCAATTTGTATCAGTGACTATTCTGTTAAACTCAGTGATCCTAGGACTGTGAAGACCATCTCTCCAAGAGAGGTGCTTAGACTGGTTTTACATCTGAGCTTTCCTTTTGCTTTTTTTTTTTTTTTTTTCCGAATGTTCCTAAGCCTAAGTGTGATTTGAGCAGAAATATATTTTGCCAGGTTTGTGTGACAGATCTGTGACAGATCTGTATTGTGTTTATGTTCTTGTTTGTGTGTATGTTTATGTGTTTGGATGTCAGTGTACTACTGACGCTGAATTTAGCAGAAAACGGCTGAAGTAGGATGTAGCTGTATTGCTATCACTTACAGGGTGGTTAACCTTATTGTAGAGGACTGTCATTCAAACCAAAGGTAAATCCCAGTGGTGTGAGGGCAGTTAACCTTGTTGTAGAGGACTGTGATTCAAACCAAAGGTAAATCCCAGTGGTGTGAGGGTAGTTAACCTTGTTGTAGAGGACTGTGATTCAAACCAAAGGTAAATCCCAGCGGTGTCAGGGTAGTTAATACTATCCAGCCGAGAGCGGCACGACGGCACGATTCCCTGCTGCCGCACGCTCGCGCACAGCGCTCATTCCCTGCTGACGCACGCTCGCGCACAGCGCTCATTCCCTGCTGCCGCACGCTCGCGCACAGCGCTCATTCCCTGCCGACGCACATATTTGGCCACTTTTTTATTTATTTTTACGGTAGCTAGACAACAACTGACGGTCTTGTGTTACGTGTCACAGGAAAGAACAAACACTCAACTAATCGAACATAGTAATTTCAAATCATTTACTTTCAATGTGTACACACGACTGTGCGTTGAAAAACATGTCTGACAAGTAGAAAAACTGCTTTGTTTGCATTCTATTCCGTTCTTTTACAACACCGAATCAGAAGATGAAGGGATGGCTGCATCTTCAAACAATTCACTTTCCTATTCTCTTTCAAAGTTTTCTATCTCTCTGTCACTCCCCTCATCACCAGATCCACTTTGTAATATGATTTCAAGCGCTTCATTGAGCGAGAAATCGCTACCACCCCTTCGCCTGACCGACATTTTTTCTGGCACAGGAAATACGTGCCGCGCGCGGAGTGCCGGTGCCACCAGTTTCTTTGTTTCAAAGCTCCTGGGGTCAGCCAAGTTCACAATAGGCCACTGAAAGTATGGTCTACAACTCGCTCCAACATCCCCAAGACTAGTTATAGAGCTTGTTTCCCTTGGATCATTTCATGGAAAGTGTAGGAATTTTTTATGTTCCTGTCATCTGATTGTGGACGACACGGCAGACTGTACTGCTGTCTGTCCGTCGTCCAGACTTGGATGACTCGGCTCAAGGGAGAGAAATCCTGTCGTCCACTACTGGATGACTCGGCTGGTAAAGGTTAACCTTGTTGTAGAGGACTGTCATTCACACCCAAGGTAAATCCCAGTGGGTAAGGGCAGTAACCTTGTTATAGAGGACTGTGATTCAAACCAAAGGTAAATCCCAGTGGTGTGAGGGCAGTTAACCTTGTTGTAGAGGACTGTGATTCAAACCAAAGGTAAATCCCAGTGGTGTGAGGGCAGTTAACCTTGTTGTAGAGGACTGTGATTCAAACGAAAGGTAAATCCCAGTAGTGTGAGGGCAGTTAACCTTGTTGTAGAGGACTGTGATTCAAACCAAAGGTAAATCCCAGTGGTGTAAGGGCAGTTAACTTGTTGTAGAGGACTGTGATTCAAACGAAAGGTAAATCCCAGTGGTGTGAGGGCAGTTAACCTTGTTGTAGAGGACTGTGATTCAACAAAGGTAAATCCCAGTGGTGTAAAGGCAGTTAACCTTGTTGTAGAGGACTGTGATTCAAACGAAAGGTAAATCCCAGTGGTGTAAGGGCAGTAACCTTGTTATAGAGGACTGTCATTCAAACGAAAGGTAAATCCCAGTGGTGTAAGGGCAATAACCTTGTTATAGAGGACTGTCATTCAAACGAAAGGTAAATCCCAGTGGTGTAAGGGCAGTTAAGCTTGTTGTAGAGGACTGTGATTCAAACCCAAGGTAAATCCCAGTGGTGTAAGGGCAGTTAACTTGTTGTAGAGGACTGTCATTCAAACCCAAGGTAAATCCCAGTGGTGTAAGGGCAGTTAACTTCTTGTAGAGGACTGTCATTCAAACCAAAGGTAAATCCCAGTGGTGTGAGAGCAGTTAACCTTGTTGTAGAGGACTTGTCATTCAAACCAAAGGTAAATCCCAGTGGTGTAAAGGCAGTTAACCTTGTTGTAGAGGACTGTCATTCAAACCCAAGGTAAATCCCAGTGGTGTGAGGGCAGTTAACCTTGTTGTAGAGGACTGCGATTCAAACCCAAGGTAAATCCCAGTGGTGTGCCTTTCAGGTCGGGCAAGGAGCTAACAGCAGGGAGTGTGGCGGTGTTCAACGTTGACCACAAGTCGGCCAAAGAGCTGCGCCAATACCTGGCCAACATTGCTGACCAGTGTGAATCCACGTCGGCCAGCGCCCTGCCCTCCGTCGTCATCCTCGACAACCTGCACCACGTCTCCTCATTGGCCGATGTCTTCAACGGCTTCCTCACCGCCAAGTACCAGAAATGGTGAGTTGTTTCCAAAGTGAGGCGACTGCAGGTGGAAACTGGAACAACTTTTAAGAATGATTTTTAGTGAGTCCACCGAACACAAGGACGAACAAAGTTGCAAGACAAAACATGGCGCGTTTCGACCTCTTAGGTCTTTTTCAGGCAGCTAAGAGGTCGAAACATGTCGTCTTTTGTCTTGTAACTTGTTTGTCCTTGTTTTTGGCAGACTCACTAAGAATTGTCCTTGAAATTTGGTGTGTTATTGTTTGGGAGTAAAATCATAGGCTGTCTTAAATGGTTTTCTCTCGACAAAGAGCAAAAATGGGGGTTGCTGTATCTTGGTAGCAAGACACCAAAACGGTTGTCAACAGGGATAAGGATCATGCTCATCAGTGATGCTTGTTTCTTGTTCACTTTGAAATCATATCAAAAGCAAATTCTAATGTCTTGAAAAATCAGTGTATGAGTTTATTTATTTTTCATTTTGATGTGGTATTCTAATTCCTTAAAGATTAAGTTTATCAAAATAGATTCTCTTTTCAGTTTGAAACTCTATCAAGAGCAAACTGAAATCACTTAAAAATCAGTAGTTCTAAAGGTATTTAAAATAACTTCACCTGATAACTTGGACAAACGAATTACAAGACAAAAAACACGACGCGTTTCGACCTCTTGGGTCTTCTTCAGGCAAAAGGTAAACAACACTCAGGACAACAAACATGAAGAATGAGCAATCACCGATCTTGTCAAATTCAGTACAAGATGGACGTTGAATGGGCGTTATTTTAAATACCTTTTAAAGTTTGTTTAGATTTGTGCCAGCAGTCGCCTCCCTTTGCATCTGACCCATCAGAGTGTTATGCTGGTGTTGATGAATGTCTGGTATCCTTCTTCTTCTTCTTCTGCGTTCGATTGAAGCTGGATGCGTCAGACTTGTAACCCGGCCGCCATGATGAAGCCCGCGGTCTTCTCCAGGTCAGAACGGCTCCCCAAAGCTGCGCCTGTAACTCCGCTCCCCCCGGCCAGGTTTTGTGTCGTAGAGCTGCGGAGTCAGTCGCTCTACTCTGCCTTCCCCCGACCGTCAGGTTAACAGAGGCACCGGTCGCTTGGGTGGGCCCCTTTGAGGCTAAGGGCCCGGCTCCGTCCCTCCCCAGTTGTCGCTGATAGGGACGACGCCATGACAACAAGGTAGTCTGACGCATGACCATAATCGTTGATGCGTGTGTGTCCTAATTTATCCCCAGGACCTGCGCCGTAGCTGACACACTCTGTCTTTGGCAGGCTGGATGTTTTTGCCATTTAACCCATGGCTGGGGTAAGGCTTGGAGCAGTGTCAGGGCGTATCCACACGCCGGTGGGCCTTCACTCAGTTCCTTCCATTTTGGTGGGGGCCTTACTCCTCCATCTGGACTGGTCTAGCCTGCGGCTTTCCTTGATTGGAGAGGCCGGGATCTAGTTTTGATATAGCGCCAGTATTCCGCTCCCGTGCCGCGTTAGTGAAAACAACCTGTCCCATGTCCCCCTGAGGGAACACCCACATTAACGTGGCGAGAAGGTGCGACTACGGTGTTCACCCTTTCTTAATGGAAGAAAGGGATCTTCGCAGGTCTGGTATCCTTTTTTTCCTGGAAAGTCTCCCCAAAGCACATCACACAACAGAATCATCTCATCCCCTCCCCTCCCCTCCCCTCCCCTCCACTCTCTTCCCGTGGCTGGTCAGCTCCCCACCCCCAACCTCCTCTTCTTCCAACCCAAGTTTCTGGCCACACTTGGCAGAACTATGAGAACACTCAAACTAAATCTGTCGGCACACCATCATGAAGACACTGAACAATGATTACACGCAAACTAAATGACTGTCGGCACACCATTGTGAAGACACTGAACAATGATAACACTCAAACTAAATGACTGTCGGCACACCATCGTGAAGACACTGAACAATGATAACACTCAAACTAAATGACTGTTGGCACACCATTGTGAAGACGCTGAACAATGATAACACTCAAACTGACTTAGGCACGCCATCTTGAAGATAGTGCACAATGATAAAGCAAAATCTGAATTACTGTAGGCACACCATCTTGAAGACACTGTACAAGGATAACTCTGAAACTAAATCAATGTAAACAATAAACAAGTAGGGCAACTCTTGCTCCCATGCTGAAATGAATACATGTCCATCACTCCAAACGAATGCTGCCTACAACACCAAATCGCCTAGCAGAAATGACAACACAGAGCACACAGAACATACCAGGAGACATACAAGTGCATGATTCAGTTCTGTTCTGAACTTTCACTGGGGATTTCTCCGTGTTTGTGCTGTGTGTTGTCATTTCTGCCAGATGATTCGGTGTCGTGGGCAGCTGTCATTTGGAGTTATGAGCCTGTATTCACTTCACCATGGGAGCAAGAGTTGCCCTACTTGTTTATTGTTTACTGTTTACTGTTCGCTACCTCATTTAACGTTTCATTTGAATTACAGCAGGCACACCTTGAAGACACCGAAGAAGGATAACACTCAAACTTAATCACCACAGGCACACCATCTGGAAGACACTGAACAAACTGAATCGTACACTTTACATCCATTTCAGCCCATACATCATCGGCACCATGAACCAGTCGACGTGCTCCACCACCAACCTGCAGCTGCACCACAACTTCCGCTGGGTGCTGTGCGCCAACCACATGGAGCCCGTCAAAGGCTTCCTGGGCCGCTACCTGAGGCGCAAACTGGTGGAGGCCGAGGTCCGCACAGGCGTCCGCAACAACGACCTGAACCGCACCATTGACTGGATCCCCAAAGTGTGGGCCCACATCAACAAGTTCCTGGAGACTCACAGTTCCTCCGATGTCACCATAGGTCAGTTGGAGGTGGGGGTGAAGTGAGGGAGTGAGTGAGTCTAACAGAGCAGAAAGGAAAGGTGTGGAAGGTGAGGAAGAAACAGAAGGAAAGATTCTGCTTGAAATAGTGTTGACCTCAATGTCTTTTTTTTACACCTGCTGTAGTATCAAAGTAATCATTAATCATTATCAGACATAGTTTTCATTCGATTGACCTGCCTGCCTTTCTTTGCTTTTTTTTTGTCTTGAAATATAACTGTAAAGAAAAGATTCATGGGACCAAAGTTTTAAGCATCGACCAGATATGGTTCTCTAGTCCTGTCTTTCTTATGCAACAGAAATTTTAGAGAGTTTAGGGTGGAAACTTGCGGTTTGGGTGTCTTTGTGTTCATGGGATGTATTCAGAGAGTATTTGCATTGGAAAGTTGTTCTCATCAGACAATCTGGTGCTTGTATGTATGAACATATGTGTCTGAAGGTTTGTCCATGTGTATGTGTGAAGGTCCTCGCCTGTTCCTGCCCTGCCCCATGGACATGGCCGGCTCTCAGGTGTGGTTCACCGACCTGTGGAACTACTCCATCGTGCCCTACATCATCGAGGCTGTGCGGGAGGGTCTGCAGGTGAGACAGCACACCTCCACCTGACTGCTGGGGTCATCAGGTTGTGTAGGTGGTCGTTAGACAACACACCTCCACCTGACTGCTGATGTCATCAGGTTGTAGGTGGTCGTTAGACAACACATCCACCTGACTGCTAATGTCATCAAGTTGTAGGTGGTCGTTAGACAGCACATCCACCTGACTGCTGATGTCATCAGGTTGTAGGTGGTCGTTAGACAACACACCTCCACCTGACTGCTGATGTCATCAGGTTGTAGGTGGTCATTAGACAACACAATCCACCTGACTGTTGATGTCATCAGGTTGTAGGTGGTCGTTAGACAACACATCCACCTGACTGCTGATGTCATCAGGTTGTAGGTGGTCGTTAGACAACACATCCACCTGTCTGCTGATGGCATCAGGTTGTAGGTGGTTGTTAGACAACACCCCCACCTGACTGCTGATGTCCTCAGGTTGCAGGTGATCGTTAGACAACACACCCACCTGACTGCTGATGTCCTCAGGTTGTAGGTGGTTGTTAGACAACACATCCACCTGACTGCTAATGGCATCAGGTTGTAGGTGGTTGTTAGACAATACCCCCACCTGACTGCGATGTCCTCAGGTTGCAGGTGGTCGTTAGACAACACCCCCACCTGACTACTGATCTCCTCAGGTTGCAGGTGATCGTTAGACAACACACCCACCTGACTGCTGATGTCCTCAGGTTGTAGGTGGTTGTTAGACAGCACATCCACCTGACTGCTGATGTCCTCAGGTTGTAGGTGGTTGTTAGACAGCACATCCACCTGACTGCTGATGTCATCAGGTTGTAGGTGGTTGTTAGACAACACCTCCACCTGACTGCTGATGTCCTCAGGTTGTAGGTGGTCGTTAGACAGCACATCCACCTGACTGCTGATGTCATCAGGTTTAGGTGGTTGTTAGACAACACACCCACCTGATGGCTGATGTCCTCAGGTTGTAGGTGGTCGTTAGACAACACACCCACCTGACTGCCGATGTCCTCAGGTTGTAGGTGGTCGTTAGACAACACCCCCACCTGACGGCTGATGTCCTCAGGTTGTAGGTGGTTGTTAGACAACACCCCCACCTGACGGCTGATGTCCTCAGGTTGTAGGTGGTCGTTAGACAACACCCCCACCTGACTGCTGATGTCCTCAGGTTGCAGGTGGTCATTAGACAACTCACCCACCTGACTGCTGATGTCATCAGGTTGCAGGTGGTCGTTAGACAACACATCCACCTGACTGCTGATGTCATCAGGTTGTAGGTGGTCGTTAGACAACACATCCACCTGACTGCTGATGTCATCAGGTTGTAGGTGGTCGTTAGACAACACATCACCTGACTGCTGATGTCATCAGGTTGTAGGTGGTCGTTAGACAACACATCCACCTGACTGCTGATGTCATCAGGTTGTAGGTGGTTGTTAGACAAAACATCCACCTGACTTCTGATGTCATCAGGTGGTTGTTAGACAACACCCCTACCTGACTGCTGATGTCATAAGGTGGTCGTTAGACAACCCCCCCCCCCCCCCCCCACCTGACTGCTGATGTCATCAGGTGCTTGTTAGACAACACCCCCCACCTGACTGCTGATGTCATCAGGTGGTTGTTAGACAACACACACCCCACCTGACTGCTGATGTCATCAGGTGGTTGTTAGACAACACCCCCCCACCTGACTGCTGATGTCATCAGGTTGTAGGTGGTCATTAAACAGGAAGAGGTCTGCAGTACATAGGGTGGAGTATGTGTTTTTGTCTCTGATGTGTGTAGTGGGTTCACAGTCAGTACATAGGGTGGAGTATGTGTGTGTGTCTCTGATGTGTGTACTTGGTTCACAGTCAATACATAGGGTTGAGTATGTGTGTGTGTCTCTGATGTGTGTACTTGGTTCATAGTCAGTACATAGGGTGGAGTATGTGTGTGTGTCTCTGATGTGTGTAGTGGTTCACAGTCAGTACATAGGGTGGAGTATGTGTGTGTGTCTCTGATGTGTGTACTTGGTTCACAGTCAGTACATAGAGTGGAATATGTGTGTGTGTCTCTGATGTGTGTACTTGGTTCACAGTCAGTACATAGGGTGGAGTATGTGTGTGTGTCGCTGATGTGTGTACTTGGTTCACAGTCAGTACATAGGGTGGAGTATGTGTGTGTGTCTCTGATGTGTGTACTTGGTTCACAGTCAGTACATAGGGTGGAGTATGTGTTTTTGTCTCTGATGTGTGTAGTTGGTTCACAGTCAGTCTCAGCTTTGGTCAGAGATGTTGTACATGGAGAGGATCAACATGCTCTTGCAAGTGAGAACAGTCTGGTTTCTGTACTGCATGACAGGGGCTTGCTACTAACATGTAGAGATAGATAGATAGATACAGATATGTATTAGCAGCAAGCTCCTACTATTCAACATGGAAACGCAGAGTGTGGCTTGAAACAGCGAGTTGATCCTTTCTGTAAACAAGATCTCTGACCGAGATATAGACATATATGTACACATTTTTAAAAAGTCAAACACAGACACACACACACACACACACACACACATATGCAAACATGCTATATATTTTGTACATCCTATACATAAATGACAAGCAGCACTCATTCACAGCCAGTGTATGCATACCAGTTGCAGCAGCAGAGAAAGCAACATGTATCAGTGACACATGACTAAGCTGACCTATAACATAAAAAGAGGTTATGTCAGAGACATGAGGAGGCTCCTGGCCTTCCTATTTTGCTAGAATTGTTTGGCAGAGTTATTCATCTGCCTCTAGGGTGTGACAGTGGTCAGAATATCAACGGGATGCTCTGACACCCCATGGCTGTCATGACTGGTAGATGAAAAGGCTCTTTTCTGTTAAGAAGTGGCTGGCGACATAAGCTCCACTGGCTGTGCTGAAGGTGTGAATGGATGTGTGTTCGTATTGGTATGCATGTTACTTTGTGACTGGCGGTGATCACCAATATTCAAGGAACCATTGGACACCCAGAAACCTTTCCCTTGCCAGGTGTATGGAAAACGGGCCCCCTGGGAGGACCCCACGGAGTGGCCCATGCAGACCTACCCCTGGTCCAACCTGGGTTGTGAGTGCCACCTCTTGCCGATTCGCACTGAAGACGTGGGCTACGACACGATTCCTCCCCCTTCCTCCATTCCTGTCGGCCAGCTGGACGTGTCTGGCAGCAACAAGAAGACGCCGTCGCCCTCCAGCAAGGAGGAGAACGTCATCAGCACAGAGACCTCTGACCCTTTGGTGGGTTGAGGGTTGGAAGAGTGAGGATGTGGGTGTCTGTGTGTATGTCTCTGTGCGTGCATGAGTGTGTTTGTTGCCCATGCAGGACGGAGATTTGCTCTGATGAGCAAGATGCTCCCTCTTGATAGTACATTAATCATGTGCCTGTTTAAGTTGTTGTGTGTATTATGGATTTGGTGGGGTGATGGTTGTAAGAGTGGAGATCTGGGTATCTGTGTGTGTACGTATGTCTGTGTGTGCATGAGTGTGTTTGTTGCACATGCTGACAGAGATTGCTCTGATGAGGAAGATGTTCTTTCTTGATAATAGTACATGAATCATGTGTCGTGCATGTGTGCATACTATGGATTTGGTGGTTGATGGTTTAAGAGTGAGGTGTGATTCTCTGTGTGTCTGTGTGTGCATGGTGTGTTTGTCACAAGCTGACAGAGACTGGCTCTGATGAGGAAGTTCTTTCTTGATGTACATGAATCATTGTCTGTGTGGTCGTGCATTGTATGATTGTTTCACAGAGAAGGGAATGATTTTACACTGAGATCAGACAAGCCATGTATATTACATGAAAAAATGCAGAGACTCAGACATTTTGATAAATATCTTTTTGATTTTTATTTTCATAACATATCAGTCATCAGCTATCTGTTTGATGAAAGAATCTTAAATTGACAAATGTAGTCATCAGCAATCTGTAACTTATATGAGATTCATTGAGAATGGATGAGTAACGAATCCCCATTGTTTCGGCCCTTTAATGCCATCATCAACAGTCTGTTAATTATGAGGATGGCTGTGCATGACGACACACAGAATCTCCTGTGGGTTCTGTCTTTTGATGTAGTCATCAGTGATCTGTTGATTATGAGGATGATCATGTGTCGATGACTAATGGAATCCTCTGTGGGTTCTGTCTTTTGATGTAGTCATCAACGATTTGTTGATTATGAGGAGTGATCATGTGTCGATGACTAATGGAATCCCCTGTGGGTTCTGTCTTTTGATGTACTCATCAGTGATCTGTTGATTATGAGGAGTGACATGTGTTGATCACTAATGGAATCCCCTGTGGGTTCTGTCTTTTGATGTAGTCATCAACGATCTGTTGATTATGAGGAGTGATCATGTGTCGATGACTAATGGAATCCCCTGTGGGTTCTGTCTTTTGATGTATCATCAGTGATCTGTTGATTATGAGGAGTGATCATGTGTCGTGACTAATGGAATCCCCTGTGGGTTCTGTCTTTTGATGTATCATCAAGATCTGTTGATTATGAGGAGTGATCATGTGTCGTGACTAATGGAATCCCCTGTGGGTTCTGTCTTTGATGTAGTCATCATGATCTGTTGATTATGAGGAGTGACATGTGTCTGACTAATGGAATCCCTGTGGGTTCTGTCTTTTGATGTAGTCATCACTGATCTGTTGATTATGAGGAGTGATCATGTGTCGTGACTAATGGAATCCCCTGTGGGTTCTGTCTTTTGATGTAGTCATCAGGATTGTTGATTATGAGGAGTGATCAAGTGTCGATGACTAATGGAATCCCCTGTGGGTTCTGTCTTTGATGTAGTCATCAGTGATCTGTTGATTATGAGGAGTGATCATGTGTGTGACTAATGGAATCCCCTGTGGTTCTGTGTCTTTTGATGTAGTCATCAGTGATCTGTTGATTATGAGGGGTGACCATGTGTCAATGACTAATGGAATCCCTGTGGGTTCTGTCTTTTGATGTAGTCATCAACGATCTGTTGATTATGAGGAGTGATCATGTGTCGGTGACTAATGGAATCCCCTGTGGGTTCTGTCTTTTGATGTAGTCATCAGTGATCTGTTGATTATGAGGAGTGATCATGTGTCGGTGACTAATGGAATCCCCTGTGGGTTCTGTCTTTTGATGTAGTCATCAGTGATCTGTTGATTATGAGGAGTGATCATGTGTCGGTGACTAATGGAATCCCCTGTGGGTTCTGTCTTTTGATGTAGTCATCAACGATCTGTTGATTATGAGGAGTGATCATGTGTCGATGACTAATGGAATCCCTGTGGGTTCTGTCTTTTGATGTAGTCATCAACGATCTGTTGATTATGAGAGTGATCATGTGTCGGTGACTAATGGAATCCCCTGTGGGTTCTGTCTTTTGATGTAGTCATCAGTGATGTGTTGATTATGAGGAGTGATCATGTGTCGGTGACTAATGGAATCCTCTGTGGGTTCTGTCTTTTGATGTAGTCATCAACGATCTGTTGATTATGAGGACTGATCATGTGTAGGTGACTAATGGAATCCCTGTGGGTTCTGTCTTTTGATGTAGTCATCACGATCTGTTGATTATGAGGAGTGATCATGTGTAGATGACTAATGGAATCCTCTGTGGGTTCTGTCTTGATGTAGTCATCAACGATCTGTTGATTATGAGGAGTGATCATGTGTCGGTGACTAATGGAATCCCCTGTGGGTTCTGTCTTTTGATGTAGTCATCAGTGATCTGTTGATTATGAGGAGTGATCATGTGTCGGTGACTAATGGAATCCCCTGTGGGTTCTGTCTTTTGATGTAGTCATCAACGATCTGTTGATTATGAGGAGTGACCATGTGTTGATCACTAATGGAATCCCCTGTGGGTTCTGTCTTTTGATGTAGTCATCAGTGATGTGTTGATTATGAGGAGTGATCATGTGTAGATGACTAATGGAATCCTCTGTGGGTTCTGTCTTTTGATGTAGTCATCAGTGATTTGTTGATTATGAGGACTGATCATGTGTAGATGACTAATGGAATCCTCTGTGGGTTCTGTCTTTTGATGTAGTCATCAGTGATTTGTTGATTATGAGGACTGATCATGTGTTGATGACTAATGGAATCCTCTGTGGGTTCTGTCTTTTGATGTAGTCATCAGTGATGTGTTGATTATGAGGACTGACCATGTGTAGGTGACTAATGGAATCCCCTGTGGGTTCTGTCTTTTGATGTAGTCATCAGTGATCTGTTGATTATGAGGAGTGATCATGTGTAGGTGACTAATGGAATCCCCTGTGGGTTCTGTCTTTTGATGTAGTCATCAACGATCTGTTGATTATGAGGAGTGATCATGTGTCGGTGACTAATGGAATCCCCTGTGGGTTCTGTCTTTTGATGTAGTCATCAGTGATTGTTGATTATGAGGAGTGATCATGTGTAGGTGACTAATGGAATCCCCTGTGGGTTCTGTCTTTTGATGTAGTCATCAACGATCTGTTGATTATGAGGAGTGACCATGTGTCGGTGACTAATGGAATCCCCTGTGGGTTCTGTCTTTTGATGTAGTCATCAACGATCTGTTGATTATGAGGAGTGACCATGTGTAGGTGACTAATGGAATCCCCTGTGGGTTCTGTCTTTTGATGTACTCATCAGTGATCTGTTGATTATGAGGAGTGACCATGTGTCGATGACTAATGGAATCCTCTGTGGGTTCTGTCTTTTGATGTAGTCATCAGTGATCTGTTGATTATGAGGACTGATCATGTGTCGATGACTAATGGAATCCTCTGTGGGTTCTGTCTTTTGATGTAGTCATCAGTGATCTGTTGATTATGAGGAGTGATCATGTGTCGATGACTAATGGAATCCCCTGTGGGTTCTGTCTTTTGATGTAGTCATCAACGATCTGTTGATTATGAGGAGTGACCATGTGTAGGTGACTAATGGAATCCTCTGTGGGTTCTGTCTTTTGATGTAGTCATCAGTGATCTGTTGATTATGAGGAGTGATCATGTGTCGATGACTAATGGAATCCCCTGTGGGTTCTGTCTTTTGATGTAGTCATCAGTGATCTGTTGATTATGAGGACTGATCATGTGTAGATGGCTTAATGGAATCCCCTTTGTATTATGTCCTTTGCTGTAGTCATCAATCTGTTAACTATGAGGAGGGATGGTGTGTGGAAGGCTAATGGAATCCCCTCTGTGTTCTGTCCTTTGCTGTAGTCATCAATCTGTTAACTATGAGGAGGGATGGTGTGTGGAAGGCTTATGTCATCAATCTGTTAACTATGAGGAGGGATGGTGTGTGGAAGGTTAATGTCATCAGTGTGTTAACTATGAGGAGGGATGGTGTGTGGAAGGCTAATGGAATCCCCTCTGTGTTCTGTCCTTTGCTGTAGTCATCAATCTGTTAACTATGAGGAGGGATGGTGTGTGGAAGGCTTATGTCATCAATCTGTTAACTATGAGGAGGGATGGTGTGTGGAAGGCTAATGTCATCAATGTGTTAACTATGAGGAGGGATGGTGTGTGGAAGGCTAATGTCATCAATGTGTTAACTATGAGGAGGGATGGTGTGTGGAAGGCTAATGTCATCAATCTGTTAACTATGAGGAGGGATGGTGTGTGGAAGGTTAATGTCATCAGTGTGTTAACTATGAGGAGGGATGGTGTGTGGAAGGTTAATGTCATCAATGTGTTAACTATGAGGAGGGATGGTGTGTGGAAGGTTAATGTCATCAATCTGTTAACTATGAGGAGGGATGGTGTGTGGAAGGCTTATGTCATCAATCTGTTAACTATGAGGAGGGATGGTGTGTGGAAGGCTAATGTCATCAATCTGTTAACTATGAGGAGGGATGGTGTGTGGAAGGCTAATGTCATCAATCTGTTAACTATGAGGAGGGATGGTGTGTGGAAGGCTTATGTCATCAATCTGTTAACTATGAGGAGGGATGGTGTGTGGAAGGTTAATGTCATCAATGTGTTAACTATGAGGAGGGATGGTGTGTGGAAGGTTAATGTCATCAATGTGTTAAATATGAGGAGGGATGGTGTGTGGAAGGTTAATGTCATCAGTGTGTTAACTATGAGGAGGGATGGTGTGTGGAAGGCTAATGTCATCAATCTGTTAACTATGAGGAGGGATGGTGTGTGGAAGGTTAATGTCATCAATCTGTTAACTATGAGGAGGGATGGTGTGTGGAAGGCTAATGTCATCAATCTGTTAACTATGAGGAGGGATGGTGTGTGGAAGGCTTATGTCATCAATCTGTTAACTATGAGGAGGGATGGTGTGTGGAAGGCTAATGTCATCAATCTGTTAACTATGAGGAGGGATGGTGTGTGGAAGGCTTATGTCATCAATCTGTTAACTATGAGGAGGGATGGTGTGTGGAAGGCGAATGTCATCTATGTGTTAACTATGAGGAGGGATAGTGTGTGGAAGGCTAATGGAATCCCCTCTGTGTTCTGTCCTTTGCTGGCCAAAGTAGGTCAGTATGCTGAGGAAGCTGCACGAAGCGACCGACACCGCTGATCCCAACATGAAAGACGACACCGCCACCGACAGCAACCAGGCCACCTCCACCGAGGCCGCCGCCGAAACCGATCCACCTCACTGAACCCGCCTCTCACTGCTGCTGAAAGAAAAAAAGCCAAACAAACAAACAAAAACATTCAGTGATCCACAACACTGGCGGGGAGGGGAGGGGGGAGGGGGTCTCCAGGTCTCAATACTGAGCGTTTCCTTCAGGTCTTCACTGTGAGAGTTTGGTCAAGGTCTCCACAGTGGAGATTTCATGAAGGGCTCCAACTCTGGAAGTGTTCTCTTTCTTTTTTCGGGGTTTTTTTTTTTTTCTTTTTGGGCCCTTGTATAAAGATCCAGTGTTGGGAGTCCCTGGAAGAAGAAATCTGTTGGGTCACCCAGCAAGAACCTGGCTGGCTGCAAGTGTGGCTACAGTCTGTGGAGGAAGGAGGAGCAGCATGTTGCGGCGATGTGGTGAGTGCCGGGCGTGTCATGGTGATGATCAGTGTCAGCATGGTGCTCAGAGGCTGGTGGAGCTCTACTGGCGTCCTGCAGGTGGAAGAGGGAAAGAGCAGCGCCAGCGTCACCGTTTGCCGTTCTTGCATAGAAATGCAAGGATTCGCATGCACATGTATTGGCAAACACGTGCATGAATATGTCTATATGTGCTTTAGTGGACAAAAGCATGCCAGTGAATGCATATACACACACGCACACACTTGCACTTTCAAGCATACATATAAACACACACACATGCTCACATACACACACACACACACACACACACACACACACACACACATACACACATCTTGAATGAATCAATCAAAGTCTGGCATACATGTTTCTTCTTTTTTTTTTCAACTTTTTCCAACACAGAAGTTCAGATTGTGCACCACCCGTAATGTCCGGTTTCTACTGTTTGTCAAAACAGTCAGCACAGACTATGACGAGCTCTGGAAACTGAGTGATGATGAACTGCATGTGCTATTGCCCTGTGACGTTGCAGACTAGGCCCGGTCTGGGAGCTGGATGACAAAGCCGAAAGTTTGGCAATGCTATAGACATGCTATGCAACGGAATGGATATCTGTGATGGCGTAGTGTGTAGAGTGGCCATAGCATGCATGTTTGTGGTTCTTAAGGTGAAGACACGGTATAGAATGACCATAGCGTTGTGTTTGTGGTTCTTAAGGCGAAGACACGGTATAGAATGACCATAGCATTGTGTTTGTAAATCTGAAGGTGAAGCTCAGTGCAGAGTGACCATAGCATTGTGTTTGTGGGTTCTGAAGGTGAAGACAGAAAGTAGAGTGAACATAGCATTGTGTTTGTGGATCTGAAGGGGAAGGCACAGCGTAGAGTGACCATAGCCTTGTGTCTGTGGATCTGAAGGGGAAGACAGAAGCGGTGTACATGGAGCAGGCTGGGCAAGCCATGACATGCACCACAACTGGCAGTGACCTGTGGGAGGCCGGCTTCTTCCTTCTTGCTCACAATACATTCAACATGATCTGTCTTGGCCTCTTCACCATTGTTGTGGTTTTTTCGGTATGAATATATATACATATATATATAATAACCCTTTCGTTGGGCTCACAGAAGCAGTATTATCGTCACTTTGTGTCAGTTCAGGAAACCAGTAGATGTGTACAACTGTGTATGATATGCCTCTCGCTCTCTCTCTCTCTCTCTCTCGCTCTCTCTCTCTCTCTCTCTCCCTCACTCTCTGTCTCTCTCAATGTCATTAGAAGGGGTGAAGTGATGTCCATACCTATGCATGATGGGAAAAGATCTGTGAAAAATGGCGCTGACTTTCTTCAGTGGATTTATGGTGTTCATGTTAGCCAGCTGTCAGGTGATCTCTGTGATGTTTCCTGCGCTCACCCTGTGGCCCTAGAGCTGTGCCTGCAGATGCTGGAGGTAGACGAGCAGCACAGAGGATCTCTCTCTCTCTCTCTCTCTCTCTCTCTCTCTCTCTCTCTCTCTCTTTCTCTCTCTCAGTGGGTTGAATGAAGGTGAAGAGAAAGAGAACATGTTCACTGTTTTCTGACTATCAAACATTCATGAATTTCTAACAGTTTCTTGCTGAACCATCTGCAGACAACCCTGTGGTTTGAACCTGAGTGTAGAACATGTTTTGTTGATGTCTACATCTTCCAGTGATTGCTGTACGTCAATCACGATGATCAGCAGTGTAGCAGAGCGGCCATCATTCACCTCTTTGTACTAGACCGCATGCTGAGGTGGGTTTTCATAGTTGTTCACAAGGTGATTTACAATGCGTATGACTAGTCATCAGGATTTTGGTTGGAATCCTCTTTTCATACATAGTGCAATAATATACTGTGTGCAGTTGAAAGAAATAGTGTATTGTTGATTTCTGTCATGTTACCTGTGTTCATTGTACTGATGGTGATTATGAAACAGTGATGATGATGACTATCTTAAACCAAAAATTAGCAAGAGATCATTTTCTTCAAACCAGTTCAGTTGATTTTAAGTTGGAAAAGATCAAGCGTGCAATCAGTGTGTTATAGTTCAAATCAGTGTGACATCATTAGTACATTAATGATCAATCAAATCAGCGTGAGGTTATTGGCGTGTCGTGGTTCAGATCCGCATGAAATAATGTGTGTTTTATGTGGTTCATATGATAGGGTGTTTAATTCCCTTTGATGTTTCTTGCCAAGCTGTTGTGGTGTTGATCTAATCCTATTTGCTGTTGACACTTCAAGTGTTTCTGTTAGGCGGTAGTAGGGTATGTGGATTGCAGTCAATGGCAGGTATATCTATCAGGGGGGAGGGGCAAGAAAGGTATTGATGGTTAATCTCTATATATGCAACATGTTAGGTAGAAATCATGACGTTCATGTGTTGATAAAGTACTCAGCCCTAGTTCTTCGATGTACAGGGTTCTCTTTCTGTACTGTTTAGGGTTCTCTTTCTGTACAGTTTAGGGTTCTCTTTCTGTACAGTTTAAGGTTCTTTTTCTGTACAGTGTAGGGTCCTCTTCAAGATGTGTTTATGATTTAAAGTGCTTGACAATATCCATTGGAATCGAACTGTAGACATTTTTCTTGACATGTGTTTTGCTCAATTAGTCAGGGAGTGTTCAGTTTATGGATTACACTCTGTAGTAGGATGCTGTTGAAAAGGAAGATGGGGAGAGATCGGACTTCATCAGTCTTGATTCTCACCTGAAGACGAGAAGGATCAAACAGGAAAAGTGAACAAGAAATAAGTAGTTTGAGAGTTGTACATACCTGCCTTTAGATACCTAATAAATATGGCACTCACACACACACGCACGCACACACACACACACACACACACACACACACACACACACACACACACACACACACACACACACACACACACACTCTCTCTTACTCACACAGAGATGACTTATAATACCAGTTTCATGCCAACACATTCCCAAAATGGTATGCGCAAAACGTTTTCATGCGCCACAATATTTTCCCTTGTATAAAGATATATGTTGTGCATACCTTGACTGGATAGACAAAGTAATCCATGTGAACCCAGCTATTCACATTGTTCTGATGCACTATTGACATACCCAACATTCTTCAGAAATGTTTGACTTTGAACGGTCCGACAGAAGGTGTCCCTGTATCTCATTGCTGTTTGTGGATGTCATCACTTGTACAGTGCTATTGCCAGTGTAACATGCTAACATGCCAGTCGTTTTAATTTGCAATGTCTTTTTATGTGCTGGTATTGGTCTGTGCTCATTTTAAAGCCACTGTGACATCCTTATTTAAAAGGTGCTTCTTTTTTTCTTTTTTAAAAAAAGATGTTCTTGTTTACACGGTGAACTGGAAGTTGGTCTGTGTGGAGAGCGAGAATCGTCTGTGGACAGATGGGCAGAAGAATAGCTGAAGTTGACAGTCTGTGAAGCAACAGGTGATCGGTGGAATCAGAGGAAAGAGGGGGCCGGTTAGGGGGAACCAAGGGCTGTGTTTGGACACAGTGAAGTCCGTGTCAAGAAAATGCGGTGAAATGTCCACTAGGAACTTGGCAATGAAATCATTTTCGATGCACTCAACAACCACGTCAAAGCTCCAGGCTCTTCGTAAACTCCTCACCTTCAGAAAACACACTGGGTCCTTACATGCTCAGCCAACATGCTCACCATCGCATTGATACCTTTTGAATTAATTTGCACCTGGATTATTCGTTGTTCCAGACCATTTTCAGAAACGTCAGCATGGACAGTTCATTTCCTTACAGACTAGGAACTGGAGATTTAGGTAGTTTTGAAAGAATTAAACCGATGAGGAGCCTGGTAAGTTATGCATCTTCTATCGTTTATGGTAAGCCAGCAGTGTTTGTGCTTCTTGGCTCAGCTTTGTGCATGCATCAAATCATTGATAAAATCTACTTCAGTATTAAGGAGAAAAGGTGATCTTTATCCTTGTAGATGTGGTGTGTGTGTGTGTGTATGTGTGTGTGTGTGTGTGTGTGGTTGTGAGTGCATGGTGCGATTGTACAATACAGTAGCATCATACTGTTCCTTTTTCACACTGTGAAGCCTATTCATCTGTGCCTAACCAGTGATAATCCTGTCTGTGTACAGTGGCAACCCACAATGACGGATCAGTCAACCCCAAGTTTTCCTGTATTTACTGATGTCAAAGACTCTCTACACAAACGGTCTTTGCTGATATCAAGCAAAACCCTCTTCAGCTCTGCAGATTGCTCAGCTGCATGTTTCACTCAAAAAGTAGCGTACTACAACAAAAAGAAAAACAACATGTAAACATGATGACAAAAGAAATAATATATTGTGGAGGAGATGGTGAAATCCTTGGCCTGGCTGAAGGTTTGTTTAAACACAAAACACAGAGTATTTCATCCCATGGAGGTGTAGAACGCTGAGACTTGAAAAAAAAATAAGAAACATAATTCTCTCCTCTCATTAGTAGAAAGAGCCAACATATCAACAACAACAACTAAAACCTCATCATTTACAGTGAAACAAAGTTGGATTCATCCAACTTTTCGTGCTTCATTTTTGTGGAGAGTGATCCAACTTTGTTTCCATTTGTACGTTGTTCTGGAGGTATTATGCAAAATCATTACTCAGAAAGACCAGTCAGCAGTGAATTTCTTTCGATAGTCAAACAATGGTTTTATTGACTTTTTTTTTTCAATAGCTGGATTTGTTTTGACAAGGAGATTTCAGAAATGGTGACAGGACAAGAAATGGTTGGATTAACTGCATCAGAATTATTTCCCTGACAGGAAAGTCATCACATGCATTTCTCATGTACACGCTGTGGACATTTTGTTTATCTGAAGGAAGCCAATGACAAAACAGGGGAAGGAAGAGAAAATCTGTGGATTCTGTGATGCTGGGCATCTATGGACTTGGTTCAGAAAGAACTGGAAGGAATTTGGTTTATGTGTTTTTGCTTTTCACAGAAATCATACACCATATCATGGGCTTAGGCCAGGTGAAAGTTGTTTTGTTTTATTTCCCTTTTTGTCAAGTTCTGTCAGTGATGGCACCAGTGATCCCAGCTCTCCTATACATAGCCGTATCCAGTCTTGTCCTGTTGCAGCATCAGTAGCGAACAGGGAGCTTTTGGCATCAGGTCATCAGAAGGCAACTTATGGAGTCGACCTCATAGAGGTTCAGGGTGATTGTTCTGATCCAGTAGAAGCAGGATGCCGCCATCGAAGCATCCCTGTGATGACAGTCATTGGATAGTTAGGGACCAGCAGTCTTTGACCAGAACTCACCCATGACAGGCCTGTAGATGGAGACACCAACACTGCTTCACCCATGACAGGCCTGTAGATGGAGAAACCAACACTGCTTCACCCATGACAGGCCTGTAGATGGAGACACCAACACTGCCTCACCCATGACAGGCCTGTAGATGGAGACACCAACACTGCCTCACCCATGACAGGCCTGTAGATGGAGAAACCAACACTGCTTCACCCATGACAGGCCTGTAGATGGAGACACCAACACTGCCTCACCCATGACAGGCCTGTAGATGGAGACACCAACACTGCTTCACCCATGACAGGCCTGTAGATGGAGAAACCAACACTGCTTCACCCATGACAGGCCTGTAGATGGAGAAACCAACACTGCCTCACCCATGACAGGCCTGTAGATGGAGAAACCAACACTGCCTCACCCATGACAGGCCTGTAGATGGAGAAACCAACACTGCTTCACCCATGACAGGCCTGTAGATGGAGACACCAACACTGCCTCACCCATGACAGGCCTGTAGATGGAGAAACCAACACTGCCTCACCCATGACAGGCCTGTAGATGGAGACACCAACACTGCCTCACCCATGACAGGCCTGTAGATGGAGAAACCAACACTGCCCTCGACACATACAACAAGAGAGCATGAAGAGCCACAGAACGGTGAGGAAGAGGAAGGACGAGGAAACGGTGGAGCTCTGTATTGTGACTGAGATCACATGATAGTGTTGCACTTCTCTCATCGCATCGTCCTGGCTTCACGCGGGCCTGAGACGTAGAGATGTCTGCAGTATTGGTCAGGAAGTCGGATTGATACATGTATGAAACTTGACTATGTGTACTACGATTTCTTTTCTTTTTTTTTCTTTTTTTTTGTTTTTTGTTGGCCATACCATACCAAACAACCCTAGGTAGTTGCCAGCAGGGCTAACAGATTCTCAACATATCTGCCTTTGATGGGGTTTGAACCAACAACCTTCTAGTATCAGCCCATGGCATGTTCTACCACTGTGCTATGGTGTGTGGTCAAAAGAATGTTATGACTGGTCAGGTCATCTTTGATAAACAAACCACAAGAACAGCAGTTAGCTCTTTACCCACTACTATTCACAAGCTGCAAAGTAGTGAATCGGCTTTCAAGGAAAATGACAAGCAAGTAGGGTGACTCTTGCTCCCATGATGGAAAAGCAGACAGCAGCTCTGTGGATTGTTCACTGGCTGTCAAAATCTGCAGTCCATGATAGAGACCTAATCGTACGGTATGTGGTCTCCCACATATACATTGATGGTATATTGAATAGAAACCAATAATGGAGGAGGTGTGTGAAGTGTCCAGCAGTGTCAGTTGTAGTGATTGTCCATAAGGGGTTAACATGTCATGAAGCTTGCAGTGCTGTCCTCCATGGAGTACTCCGCCATTTTGCTGACACATCGCCGCTTTATTGGTCCACTTTTGATAGCTGTCTCTTCAGCACATGACAAGGTGATTTCTACTTAGTTTTAGCTTTATGACATGTTTGATGGGTTGGCTGTGTCCTCCTTTGCAGATTTTTTTTATGTTTGTTCTAGAGTCTTGAAGCCTGTGAAAGGAGGAGATGGTCTATTGCAAGTGTATAGCCTGTTAACGAGTTTTGTGCTCTCGTTTGGTCATTAACACACACATGTTGAATGTTTGGTGATATACAAGTGTGTACATACTCACACCCACACCATGCTACACACACATACACACACACGCACGAATGCATGCTCGCATGCACGCGCGATCGCACACACACACACACACACACACACACACACACACACACACACACACACCAACCACCTGCATGCACACGCACACCACATGACACATACACCACACCATACCTACACTCACTCACTCACACAAAACACACACATACACACGCACACATATGGTGTTTGTTCCCAAGGTTTTACATTCTATATGGTCAACATTCAGAGCGGTGGTGCTCAAGATAAAGTTTCACTTTTAAGTCTCTGTCGATAAAATTCTGCATACAAATCGTCGTGATTTGTCGCTAGAAAATGTCTATCCCAGTTCTTTGAAAACTTTGAATTCAGATGTTGAAATCAGTGAAGATATCCTTCTGCAGTTCGACTGGATGATATGTGAACAAGCAGCTGACGCCTACTTCTCCCCTTTTGCATTTCTGATCCGTTTGTTTTGTTGCTGCTGGGACACAGAATTCTGCTCAGTTTCCAGCAAGATTGATCGTCAGAGTTCAGGTCCGAGCCGCCTGCCTCAGAGTTGACCCTTGAACAGTCTGAAGTGCAAAATAATCACACACTTCACTTCATGCATTTGTTTTCTTTTGACGTACATCCTGAACTTGTGTAAGTCTTGTTGAGGTTGTCTCCTCTTCACACCACTATAAAAGCATAGTTAGTGCTGCCAGCCCTATAAAAAAACTTATTATCAAACATCACATTTGATAGTCATGTCTTTAGGGGGCCAAGCTGTGAAATGGTTTTGGAAACCATCAGAGGTTTGGCTTGTGAATCATATTGTAGGATTACTATTATGACAAATCATAAATGTGATAAATATAGAATCAAAAGTGAAAGCGCTACTATATTTCGATTGTTTAACATGTGCATATACACATACTCAAAACCCATTCATTGATGCAAATTAAACATAGCAATGTTAAAAAGAATGTTTACTTTAAATGACAAACACATTTACACCATATAAGAATGTTGATGTGAACCCTTGTGCACACAAAAACCAATATGGATAAACTGCAACAATGTCACCCAAAAGACAAAGGCTCACATAACAAATGACACTGATCCTAGGAAAACATTTCACTGTATGCCCTTTTTTTCTTTTTTTGCGTGGTTTTTTTTCTGTTCTTTTTCCTTTTTTTCTTTTTTGTTTTTCTTATTGTGCTTGTACATGCTTTTACAAGTTTCTATGAATTAGAGACAGGTGCATTTGATCTCACGGATTGAACCATGGAATAACAATTGACTTGTAACCAGTACCGTTGATGTCTAATATGTATGGTCTGTGGTCCTCGTCACCACTGTATGATGAATGTTGACAATTTTTCCTTTTCTTCTTCTGTTTGTCTTCAAACCTTAGTTCCGATGTATCCAGGACCCACGTGAATGTGTTGAGAGCCAACCAGCGGCACAGTCTTTTGACTTTTCTGCGTGCCCAGTTTGTGATTCGTTTCTCTAGGTGTGTGTGTGTGTTATGTTGATGTTGTTGTTTTTTGTTTTGACTGTTGGTCCAGTCTTGAACTCTGACATGGAAGAGCATGAATTGCCATTGCCAATCATCTTCCTCCAGTCTGTGTAAATGTTTCTGTTGACATGGTGTGTTGATAGGTTGAGATCAAGACGGCAGGTACCCCATTTCCTTTCTGTCCTCTGTCCTCTGACGTCTCTGTGGCTTTTGTTTCCTTGTCCATCGAAGTAATAAACAAGAGTTCAGTTAGCATAAGGCAGCACTATATTTCCTTTGAGCCAAATAATGGTGGAAAAAAATAAACTGCTGCTTCTCGCAGATAGGTAAAGCTTTAGTTTATTGTCATGATGGTGTGTGTGAGATGTTTACTCTTTAAAAGGCGCACTCACAACACATACACACACACACACACACACACACACACACACACACACACACACATACACACACACACACACATCACCACACACACACACACACACACCACACACACACACACACACACACACACACACACACACACCACACACACACAACACACATACACCACACACACACACACACATACACACTACACACACACACACACACACACACACACACACACACACACACACACACACACACACACACACACCAGTAAGGGCCATTGACAGAGTGTCAGGATAACTATATTTTGGAAAGAAATACCTCATGCAATGGACTTCTTTGCTTTGTATCATACTTCATACGCTTTTTAATCACAACCAGATGTTGTTGTTCATGAAATAAAGAGTGTGTAGTGAGTGACTGCATGTAAGTACATTAGGCTGACTCAGGATTTGGGTACACCAGCAGTCTACCTTGTTCACAAAGCACTAAGTAAAGGGCAAGGTGAACATCAGTGTGGATTAACTATTATCTTTTGTCAAACTGAAGTACCATGTGATGCAGGTTTTTCTTTCTTCTTATCACATAAGGTTTCTGACTTCTTTTTTTTTTGTAACTCAAGTACCATGCTCCTGTATGGGACACCATTTTCTTGTATCTGTTTCGTGAATGTTTAAAACAAATTTGAGAAAAAAAAAAAGATTATTCAAATCAGTTGCCAAAACTTCTTCCACTTTGATATTATTAACTTCTGATGTTATCGTCCTATCTTTTTTTTTTTTTTTTTTTGGTTGGTTGCTTCTGTATTATTCTTTACACATTCTTGTAGCATAATACTGGGTTATGAAATACAAACAATGCAATTCAAATCTGGAGTCGTTATTGGTGTGTTTGTATGTGTGTGAGAGAAAGAGCGTTATGTTCCTCAGTGTGTGCGTGTGTGTGTGCGCGCACGCACGTGTGTGTCTGTGTGTGGGGGCCACCCCTTGCATGGCTGTGAAACTTGGCACATAACTAGGTTAGAAAAGAAGTAGGATGCCATTGATAGCAGATGCACAGGTAAGTTCCCATGTATCGGACAGAATGGCTTCAGGACAAACAACAGCCAGTGTTTTTCCAGTCATATGCAGGCATCCTCCGAGCACAGGGGACATGCTGCAAAACATCTGCCCGACAGATTCACCAACCACATCCTTCCATGGAACCCCCAGGGAAGAGGTGAAAGGGACGCCCAAAGAGGAATGGGTACCAAACAATCCACAGGAGCTTTCAGATGATGAAACATGTGATGAAGCCACGTACTGAGGGAGGCTGCTGACTGTAGCCACCGCGGTACTTTGACGGCCTCGTGAATCGCACGATGTGGGAGCATAAACATCTGAGTAGGCAATATGCTAATTTATGTAGAGTATACCCACATCCCACCCACGCCTTGGACTGGAACCCACAGGGGAAGCGGAAGAGGGGACGACCAGTCACCACCTGGAGAAGAACTCTACAGGCAGAACTCAAGTTCACCAACATGACCTGGGGTGAAGCCAAGAGAACAGCCCAAGACAGAGCAAGATGGAGATCTGCAGTGTGGGCCCTGTGTTCCAATTGGAACGAAGAGGACTAAGTCAAGTCAAAGTCATACCCGCTTCACCACCCAAAACCCTGTGCATACAGCCAATGCGTTGCTCAGGCCTGCAGAGACTGCCTGACATTGTCTGCATCAAGGCGTAAAAGTGTGGATATAGTGTCATGGTTCCGCAGCTGGGGACCAGAACAGGTGCCACAGGGCACTGCCAACATGACTCGTCACAGCTCGGTGTCTCCTATGGGTATGGTTGTCATGGGGGGTGGGGGTGGGGGGAAAGCCGAAAGTGGAAAATATTTTCCACTTAGAGGGCTGGGAAGTGAGACAGGGTCAATTAAAAGATCTATCAACCCTGAGATTTATCAGCCCTGAGATCTGTCAACTCTGGGGTCTATATCAACTCTGACATTCATTAACGCTAATGTCAATCAGCATTGAGGTCTATATGAAAACGTGAGAGTAACTAAAAGTTTTATCAACACTGGGATCTCTATCAACCCTGACATTTAATAACATTTAAGATCTATCAATTGCGGAGGAAGTGGAGCCGGACTGGACACACTCTCAGGAAGCCAGCGTCCAGTACCACACGCCAAGCCCTGACATGGAACCCGCAGGGGAAAAGGAAGAAAGGCCGACCTCGCAGCAGCTGGAGGTGAGACACTGAGGCAGAGATGAAGAGGCAAGGGACCAACTGGACAGGCATTCAGCGAGCAGCCCAGAACCGAGTGTGGTGGCAGAGTGTTGTCGATGGCCTATGTTCACCCTTGAGCTATGAGTAAGTAAGATCAATCAACTGGGAATCTGTATAAATCCTAACATATACTAACACTAAGATCAGTTCTGCGTGGATCTGTGAACACTAAGATCCCTGAAGTGTGGGATAGATATCAACACTGACCTTTATCAACTCTTGGAATAAGCATTATCTATACCAGAGTCTATCCTAACCCTGAGATTTATCAACACTAAGACCTACTGACCCTGCCTGGGTATCTTTACCACTTCAGACCTTCAACACTCACATTTATTAACACCACGATCTATTCGCCCAGCATGGGATCAGTTACAACTCGGGATCAATCAACGCTAGCATCAATATCAACGCTGACATTAGAAAATCAAAAGAAAAATGACTGTACCACCAGGCGAAGGAGCAAATCACAAGACAAGAAGGACGAGTTTCGGCCTTTTTTCGTCTTCTTCAGGCAAGACAGACAACATTCAAGACAATGAAAACAAAGCATGAACAGACAGTCACTTATCTCCTCAAACTGGGCGCAAAATGGATGTGGAATGGAACGCAGTACTCTCGGCACTGGCATATTGCCATATTATTACTCAGTATTTACCCCAAGTAGGCATTACAGCTCTTTTCCTTTTCCCCTCCCTTCACCTATCTCCATTTGCTTCATCAATCTATTCTGTATCTGGACCTATCTATCCTTTCCCTTTCTTTCTTTCCTCTGTGTGTTTGTGTCTGTGTTTGTGCATACGTATATGTGTGCGCGTGCGTGCATGCGCGCACCTGTGTGTGTGTGTGTGTGTGTGTGTGTGTGTGTGTTCATCCGTACGTGTGTGTTTTCCCTTTTTTTCCTGTTCCAATAGTACTGTGAGCTTTTTACACATTGTTCATTTCTATTCCTTTCCACCTACCACCACCACCATCACCACCACTACTATTACCACTACCCTTACAACTACTAGTACTACTACTACTAGTGGTACTGCTACTGTTGTTACTATCATTGTTATTAGCATTTTTATTATTGTCATTATTATCATCATTATTATTATTATTATCATTGTTATTATTGTGGCTATAATTACAATCATCTTTTTTTTTTCAAATTATTGTTATTAACATTATTATTCCCCATCCCTTCCTCCTCTCTTTTCTTCTTTACTATCATCATCACCACCACCACCATCACCACCACCACCATTATTGCTATTGCTACTATAACCAAATTATTTATCTATCATCTAACTCCTCGCTTTCTTCTTCTTCTGTTATTAACGTTACTATAGTTACTACAATTACTATTATCATTTTTGTTAGTATTGTCTTTATTATATGATTATACTACCATCAGTAGTTGTAGTAGTAGTCATGTTTTCTTTATTTTATCATCATCGTTATTGCTATTATGATGTTAACCCGAATTGTCTCCCCATCAGCCTCGTTTCCATTCCACGGCCATTTTGCGCTCAGTTTGAACAGGTCAGTGACTGTTCGTGCTTCGTTTTCATCGTCCTGAATGTCGGTCGTCTTACCTAAAGAAGACAAAAAAGGTCGAAAGGTATTGTGTCTGTGTTGTGATTTGCTTGTTCGTTCGTTTGGCAGCAGAATTTTTTTTTTAAATCTTGTTTCAACTTCCGTCTGCGATTGGTGCTTGAAACCCCGTTTTTCTGATTCCCCCTCCCCCCCTTAAAAACTTACGCTCGCCTTGCTTTGTTCGTGGGGCGCCACGATGTAAACACTGAAATGTGCACGACCAGCGAAGTCTGTAGCTTTGTTAGTCAATACCATGTGTTTGTGTGGCATTGACATGTTTCTAATTGATAATTTTTTTAGGGAGTGGGGGTGGTTACAGGGTGTGATAAATATAGCGCAATGGCTGATCAAAACACTCGGCTCGATCCGGTCTCCAGTGCCTTAAAGATGTCAGTCATTACTATGTTATAGGCCTACTTAAACAGTTTAATGCAGCGAGGTGCCAATGTATGGGCGTAAGTGTTTTCTTGTTGTTGTTTTTTCCCGTCTAAAATGTCGCTCCTCAGTGATAGTACTCCCGTAAAGCGACTCATTCCAGCCAGCCCACACACATCCACATCCAGGCTCGTTCTACGGCACCCTTAACACCTAACAGTGGCGGTCCTCAAGGGGGAGGGGGGGGGGGATTAATACTAGGTCGTCAGAAAGCCGATCCGAGAGGAGACACTGCAGTGGTGTTGAGTCACTTCGGTGATGTGCAGTTGTGCCTGCTCTGATCCAACATACGCAAAACACCGTCTACTAGCCACACCCCCCCCCCCACTACCACCCCACCCCCACCCCCTCCCCTACTGACGACAATAAATACTTAATCGCCGAGTCAGCATGGGTGAATGCTCCGGAAAGCGCGACTGTTTTCAGTCAGCCACAGTCCTCGAGATACCGCCGACCTTAACACGAATACACGCAAAGGACATGGACGTGGAGAGGAAATCAGAATTGAGGTCAACATGAGAGGCGCACAACTCTTCCCCCCCCCCTTCCCCTCTGTGTGTGTGTGTGTGTGTGTGTGTGTGTGTGTGTGTGTGTTCTAATGAGCAGTGGGGATGATGGTGGTGAAGATGATGCTATGGTAAAGTAAGGTAAAGTAATGTTGCTTACAGCCTAGCCGACTGCAGAAGGCCATATCAGGGCTGTCATTGCGTTATGATGCTAAGGAGTTCCATTCTGGTGTGAAACAGACAGACAGACATAATGTGGCTTATAGCCCAGCCGGCCGCTGTGGGCCATATCAGGGCAGCCCGACAGACAGACAGACATAATGTGGCTCATAGCCCAGCCGGCCGCTGTGGGCCATATCAGGGCAGCACGACAGAGAGACATCATGGGCTCAGAGCCCAGCCGGCCACTGTGGGCCATATTAGGGCAGCACGACAGACAGAGAGACATAATGTGGCTCATAGCCCAGCCGGCCGCTGTGGGCCATATCAGGGCAGCACGACAGAGAGACATCATGGGCTCAGAGCCCAGCCGGCCACTGTGGGCCATATCAGGGCAGCACGACAGACAGAGAGACATAATGTGGCTCATAGCCCAGCCGGCCGCTGTGGGCCATATCAGGGCAGCACGACAGAGAGACATCATGGGCTCAGAGCCCAGCCAGCCGCTGTGGGCCATATCAGGGCAGCACGACAGACAGAGAGACATAATGTGGCTCACAGCCCAGCCAGCCGCTGTGGGCCATATCAGGGCAGCACGACAGACAGAGAGACATCATGGGCTCATAGCCCAGCCGGCCGCTGTGGGCCATATCAGGGCAGCACGACAGAGAGACATCATGGGCTCAGAGCCCAGCCGGCCGCTGTGGGCCATATCAGGGCAGCACGACAGACAGAGAGACATAATGTGGCTCACAGCCCAGCCGGCCGCTGTGGGCCATATCAGGGCAGCACGACAGACAGAGAGAGAGACATCATGGGGCTCACAGCCCAGCCGGCCGCTGTGGGCCATATCAGGGCAGCACGACAGAGAGAGAGAGACATCATGGGGCTCACAGCCCAGCCGGCCGCTGTGGGCCATATCAGGGCAGCACGACAGAGAGAGAGAGAGACATCATGGGGCTCAGAGCCCAGCCGGCCGCTGTGGGCCATATCAGGGCAGCACGACAGAGAGAGAGAGAGAGAGACATAATGTTGCTCGGAGCCCAGCCGGCCGCTGTGGGCTATATCAGGGCAGCACGACCGGGCTGTACTACTCCTCACACGTTTTCATAAAACTAACCAATATCCCGGCATCAAGTAGGCCTGGAGAATTCATGTAGGCTCTCTTCGTTGGTCAGGAGATCTGAATAGCACCCCCAGAGACACGTCCAATAAGTGGTTTGAATTCGACAGTGTGCTTCCAGTCCCTCCATATGAGGTCACAGGTCACTCAACCGTGGGTCACAGAAGTCAGTCAGAACCGAAACGTCCCAGACATGACAGCTTCAGAGGGAGGGACTTGGAACTCACACAACGGCGGTGCCAGCCCGCACAATCTGTGATGCTGACCGCTGTGCCACGGGAGTGGTAGTGGGGTTGTTGTCCTCACTACACACACGCGCGCGCGCGCGCGCATACACACACACGCACGCACGCACACAGACACACACACACACACACACACACACACACACACACACACACACACACACACACAATATGACCCACACAGTCGGTGTGACTCTAGAACATCACACTGAACTGAACACAGACTCTCCAGATGGTCGAGAGTGAAGAACGATGTTCGGGCGCCTGTCGAACCCATGACTGGACGGAAGGATCTGTGGAGGCGTGGGAGGCTTGACACCTCTCACTGACGCCCGCCCTATCTGAGTTTTCAACGATTAGGAGCGACAGAACAATAGGCGACGCCTGCCATTTTTTGGTTTAGGTTTAGGTTTATAGGGACAATTGCCTTTAGCAATTATAGCCAGAACTGGCTTTACATGTCCCTTCTGTATGTTATCTGGTCTTTATACGGTCAGGTCTTTAACTCGCTCAAGTCTTTATTTATCATAGTCAAAATAAATGGTCTTCAATAATACACTATCATCGATAGAGCTTTTGAAAAAGTTAGTATTTTGTGCACGTTTAATGTTCGGGGTTAATTTATTCCAAAGATTTGTTACTCTGTTACTAAAAGAAAATTTCCTTATGTTAGTGCGACAATATTCATGATAAATTTTATCCACACTATTTCTGGTAATATCAACTCTTGATGCAGTAAAAAAAATTTGAAATAGGAATATTGTCAACACAATTAAATATTTTATAGACTTGGATCAAATCGCCCCTCACTCGTCTTGTTTTTAGAGTAGGCAGTCCAAGAGCTTTTAACCTACCTTCATAGGAAAGATTTTGTATATTCTTTACAAGCTTTGTTGCTCTTCTTTGTACACTTTCCAGAGCAGCAGACTGCCTCTTTAATCGAGGATACCAAATTGTATTGCCATATTCCAAATGTGGTCTAACGAAAGCCTTATATAATTTTGTAAAAATATCTTTATCTATGTGAATAAAAGTACGTTTAATTATACCAATCATTTTATTAGCTTTATTTATAGAGTTTTGAATATGCTTATCGAATACCAGGCCAGAATCAAAAGTGACACCAAGATCTTTTTCATAATCACATGTCGAAATATCTGCACGCTCACCAGTATTACTGTTTAGCATTGTATATTGGTATCTTGGGTTCATACGTCCAACATGTAACACGTTGCACTTGTCCGCATTAAAATGCAAATTCCATGTGGTAGACCATTTGGACAAATTATCAATATCATTTTGTAATGTATTATGATTATAAGTTGTATTATAAATTTTTGTATCGTCAGCGAATATTTTGCAAATACTTTCCACCGAGTTTGGCAAATCCTTTATAAATATTGTAAATAATACGGGACCCAAAATACTCCCTTGTGGTATACCACTTAAAACTTCTGTAAAATCTGAATATGAACTTCCTACTCTGACTCTTTGCTGTCTTTTAGTTAAAAAATCCCTTATCCATGAATGCACTCTACCTGTAATTCCATATGATGATAATTTCACTAAAAGCCTCTCATGGGGAACAGAATCAAAAGCCTTTTTAAAGTCTAAATAAAGTATATCTACATTGTTGCCATTATCTAAAAGTTTTGTTAAGTCCTCCATGACAAGCAAAAGTTGTGTTACACAAGATCGATGTTTACGGAAACCATGCTGGCATTCTGTATATAAATTATTCAAGGTCATATGATCTACGATCACATCACGTATAATTGATTCCATAATCTTACATACAATTGATGTAAGACTAACAGGCCTATAATTTCCAGGATCTGTCATAGTACCTTTTTTAAATAAAGCTGTTACATTTGCAGACTTCCAGTCCATTGGTACTACACCTGATTCAATTGACTTGTTGAACAAAATACTGAAAGGTAAAGCTAGCTCATTATATGACTCCTTAAGAACTCTTGCAGGAATCATATCAGGTCCACAAGATTTATTTGGGTTTATATTTTTAAGCCTCTCTCTAACTGCACTGGGTGTAATACACATATCAGTTACGGTGACTCCACTGGACCTTGAACCAACTTCCAAGATCGGAACATTACTATTATCTTCTTTTGTGAACACACTAGAAAAGAAGTCATTTAAAGTATTTGCCTTATCTTCATCTGACACTGCTAAACCACCATTTTTTGTATTCAGTGGACTAATGCCGATGTTTGTCTTGGTCTGTGATTGTACATACTTCCAAAACTTTTTTGGATGAGCTTTACAATTTAACGCAACTTTTTTTTCGAATTCGATCCTTTCTTTTCTTTTTTATTTTTTCACATTTATTCCTCTTCCTTATATACTTCATATACTCACTACCTTGTTTAGTGCACATAAATCTTTAAAACGCATTTTGTTTTTTTGTAACTTTCCTCCAAGCTTTTTTATCCAACCATATTGGTTTTTTCGATATATGTGTTGAACACTCTTTTTTGGGAATATGTTTATCAATACACTTATGAATAGTATTCTTGATCATTTTCCAACTCTCATCCACATCCAAGAGGGTACTTTCACACCAATTTATCATACCCAAATCATTGTTGTTGTTTGCGCAGTGGGGGGGGGATCACTAACTGTTAAGTGCAAGCAGAAGAGAGAGCGTTCAATCTGTGACATGGTGAAGTAGGAAGAGGAATTTCCGTGGTATGGTCATGAACTGGGTATCGATTTGTTAGGGTGTGGTGCCATTGTTATCGACCCCCAGCCACTGTCACCCGTGTTGACTCAGTCCATGGAATTGTACCTGCAGTATATCATCCCATGGCATGAGTCGTTTTTGTTTGGTTTTTTCTCCCCCCCCAAAGATTCACCTGCGCGTAGCGCACACACGTAAACGTGGCGTACACCGTTTCCTGTTCCCACTCCCAACTTCTCGCTTAACCCCCTCCCTCCCCATCTGTCTGCCTGCCTGCCTTGTGTGTGTTGTGTGTGTCTCTCTCTCTCTCTCTCTCTCTCTCTCTCTCTCTCTCTCTCTCTCTCTCTCTGTGCGTGCATATGTGAATGTGTGTCTGTGAGTGCATACGTGAATGTGTGTGTATGTGTGTGCGTGAAAACGAAAGACAGAGAGAAAGGAGGGGGGGGGGGGGGGGGGGAGCACTGCAACTTGCTTTAGGATTCTTAAAAAACGCACGTGAGGACAGGGTGGTGAAGGGGAGAACTTCAAATAATAAAAAGAGAGAGAGTAACAAACCCGCAGGCAGACGACCATGCAGAGAGATAGAGAGTAAACCCGACAATATACTGTCCCGCTGACACGAGCCACTAACATCAACAACCAACAGGTGTCGTAAATCTCAACACCGATCGCTATACATAGGCCGACGTAGTCTAGTCAGGCAGGACAGGATTTTTGGACTGTCGGCTCATCCCACGCGCCCAGTCGACGACACATATAATCAGCGGAGGCCGACAGTTCAGGAGTCGTCTGCCTGCCTGACCCACCGCCCCAAACAACTGGAAAAGCCTCACGAGTTTTAAAAAAAAAAAAAAAAAAAAAAAAAAACCAACCTGAACGATCCTGAGCCGAGCTTGCTGATTTGTCGCACCCGTTTTAAAGTGCATATGTGCGCGGTTGTGTAAGGTCCTAGGGGTGTTTTGCTTCGGTTAAGAAGGGTTCTGAGCGCCAGTGGCCCGTCTGACACATCGTCTCGTTCGGTCACGAAGAGCATGATGAATGCCTTGTTTGCCTGTGCGCTTCTTACCGCAGGTATGCTAGTGTTGCCTTTTTTAATGGATGTTTTGTGTGTGTGTGTGTGTGTGTGTGTGTGTGTGTGTGTGTGTGTGTGTGTGTGTGTGTGTTTAACCTTAATTTTTTGTTATCGTGTCAGTTTGCTGTGCTTGTCTATGCCGTGTGTATTTAATGCAGGAGTGCGTTGATTAACCACTCAGTCACTGACTGCCAGTGACTGACTAAGTGATTTTATTTTGTTGTCGAAACAGAGACTGCCATGTCAGTTAGCAGCGATGATGGTGAACTCAAAATCACACAGTAGTTAGATAAATTATTCACTGTTAAATAACTTTTTATAGGATAAGTTGATGTATATTTTAAAGTGCATTTGACGGTAGATAAAGATCTTACAGTGCACGTAGATTTCACAGTAATACAGATATTTAAGGTGGGAAAAAGAAGATAATCAAATGAAGGTATGGTTTACTGATTGCACATCATCGTAGGAATGGTCAGACACTGCGTGTCGGGAAGCGTGTCCAGGAACGGTTGGGTTGCTTCCCGGATCCCTTCATTAATGCCAGATTTCTCTGTAATGACTTGGAGGGGGGGGGGGGGGGGCACTGTCGTTTGGAGGTCAGTTTAGAATTTACAAAGACAAATATTTTCCCGGAAGAAAGCAAGGTTTTTCTTTCTTTCTGTTTTTTTCTTTCTGTCTTTCTTTCCCATTAGAAAGACGTTTTTAGGAAATTGTTCTTTTTTTTTTCTTCTTTTTTTTTTGCAAAGTCCTTGCAGTGAAAAGAAAGTCTTTAATGGGAGATCCGTCTAGTCTAAACACATAGACAACCAGATCTTCAGAAGGGTGAAGTCCTTTGTTAAAGAGGGTCTTTACTGGGCAGTTCCACTGTATGATCAGTGAACACCGTGAGAATATTGTCACAGGAGGGACTGCCTGGGAATACACACCACAATCACAGGCTGTTCACGTTGAACGCATGAACAGTCGTGCACTTCTCCCTGGTGAGTGCACAAAAAGGACGTGCGCTTCAGTGTATGTGTATGTAAGAAGAAAAGAATTTTCCTGCGTGACTCATTACCAAAGACTGTGGTAAACTTCGGTTCTGTGTAATGTAATTATGAAGAAAAGAAGTTTCCTGCGTGACTCATGACTAAAGACTGTGGTAAACTTCGGTTCTGTGTAATGTAATTATGAAGAAAAGTTTCCTGCGTGACTCATTACGAAAGACGACCGTAAACTTCAGGTTTCAAACACACCTTTCAAATCTGAGTCACGGTACAGTGAATGGTTTCAACAGATCCTACGATACCAACTGCGGACCAACGATGATGTTGCTTTCGGAGAGTTTTTGTTTTACACACATTTGAAATTACAGACTAGTACATTGTCGACCAATTTTTGTCGTTCGGACGTGGACAACAAAGTGTATGTACATGCATGCATGCATGCATCATACATACATACATACAGTCGAAGCCGCTTATAACGAATCGCCGGGGACATTTAAAATTGCTTCCTGATAACCGGCTTTCGTTACAACCGACGCGCCGGTTATAATGAATTTGTCTGGTTGCTTCGTTATATCCGGCATGACGTGTTTCTCTCTCTCTCTCTCTCTCTCTTCTCTCTCTCTCTCTCTCTCTCTCTCTCTCTCTCTCTCTCTCTCTCTCTCTCTCTCTCAAGGATAATGATTTTGTTGTTCATCCTCGTAACACAGTAGTCCACATGATTACGTAAAGGCCCCAATTACACGTGCAGCAATTCTGTCAAACTTCTCGTTTGACTCCGACCGACAGGTATCTAAAATGAGTTCTGGCGTGCTGCGGGTGTCCTCACCTTCAAAATACTGACTTTTACACTTCTTTGGAAGCCAGAATGGTTGCCAGAGTTGGCAGCGCAATTTCATACACTTCGGCCTTCATGTTCTGTTTGGCTGGATTTCATACAACTTCTTGAGTAATTTCAAGTTTTGTCTTTAGCGACAAGCCTTTGCGACGTGCAGACGCCAGGATGAAATGGCCTGTTAAATTAAAGCCTGGTACCCCGACACCCTCCTCCTCCTGCACCCCGACACCCTCCTTCTCCTGCACCCCGACACCCTCCTCCTCCTGCACCCCGACACCCTCCTTCTCCTGCACCCCGACACCCTCCTTCACCCTGACACCCTCCAGCACCCTGACACCCCCTTCTCCTGCACCCCGACACTCTCCTCCTGCACCCCGACACCCTCCTCCTCCTGCACCCCGACACCCTCCTTCTCCTGCACCCCGACACCCTCCTTCTCCTGAACACCGACACCCTCCTTCTCCTGCACCCCGAGACCCTCCTCCTCCTGCACCCCGACACCCTCCTTCTCCTGCACCCCGAGACCCTCCTCCTCTGCACCCGACACCCTCCTCCTCCTGCACCGCGACACCCTCCTTCTCCTGCACCCCGACACCCTCCTTCTCCTGCACCCCGACACCCTCCTTCTCCTGCACCCCGACACCCTCCTCTCCTCCTGCACCCCGACACCCTCCTCCTCCTGCACCCCGACACCCTCCTCCTCCTGAACCCCGACACCCTCCTCCTCCTGCACCCCGACACCCTCCTTCTCCTGCACCCCGACACCCTCCTTCTCCTGCACACCGACACCCTCCGCCTGCACCCCGACACCTCCTCCCCTGCACCCCGACACCTCCTTCTCCTGCACCCCGACACCCTCCTTCCTGCACCCCGACACCCTCCTTCTCCTGCACCCCGACACCCTCCTCCTCCTGCACCCCGACACCCTCCTTCTCCTGCACCCCGACACCTCCTTCTCCTGCACCCGACACCCTCCTCCTCCTGCACCCCGACACCCTCCTCCTCCTGCACCCCGACACCCTCCTTCTCCTGCACCCCGACACCCTCCTTCTCCTGCACCCCACCCATCTTCTCCTGCACCCCGACACCCTCCTCCTCCTGCACCCCGACACCCTCCTCCTCCTGCACCCCGACACCCTCCTTCTTCTGCACCCCGACACCCTCCTTCTCCTGCACCCTGACACCTTCCGTCTCCTGCACCCCGACACCCTCCTTCTCCTGCACACCGACACCTTCCTTCTCCTGCACCCCGACACCCTCCTTCTCCTGCACCCTGACACCCTCCTTCTCCTGCACCCGACACCCTCCTTCTCCTGCACCCCGACACCCTCCTTCTCCGCACCCTGACACCCTCCTCTCACCTGACACCCTCCTCCTGCACCGACACCCTCCTTCTCCTGCACCCCGACACCCTCCTTCTCCTGCATCCTAACACCTTCCTTCTCCTGCACCCCGACACCCTCCTTCTCCTGCACCCCGACACCCTCCTTCTCCTTCACCCCCACCCTCCTTTTCCTGCACCCCGACACCCTCCTCCTGCACCCCGACACCCTCCTTCTCCTGCACCCTGACACCCTCCTTCTCCTGCACCCTGACACCTCCTTCTCCTGCACCCGACACCCTCCTCCTCCTGCACCCCGACACCCTCCTTCTCCTGCACCCTGACACCCTCCTTCTCCTGCACCCGACACCCTCCTTCTCCTGCACCCTGACACCCTCCTTCTCCTGCACCCCGACACCCTCCTTCTCCTGCACCCCGACACCCTCCTTCTCCTGCACCCCGACACCCTCCTTCTCCTGCACCCTGACACCTTCCTTCTCCTGCACCCGACACCCTTCTCCTTCACCCCCACCCTCCTCCTGCACCCTGACACCCTCCTTCTCCTGCACCCTGACACCCTCCTTCTCCTGCACCCCGACACCCTCCTTCTCCTGCACCCTGACACCCTCCTTCTCCTGCACCCTGACACTCTCCTTCTCCTGCACCCCGACACCCTCCTTCTCCTGCACCCTGACACCCTCCTTCTCCTGCACCCTGACACCCTCCTTCTCCTGCACCCCGACACCCTCCTTCTCCTGCACCCCGACACCCTCCTTCTCCTACACCCCGACACCCTCCTCTCTCTAGCATGTCTCCTCCGTCTACAGTCGCTGAACTTGATCCCAGCTGAGTCGACTGCTCTGCTTCGACAATCACTGGCACTCGCATTACAGATCATTCGATTGTATTGCTTACGAATTACAAAGGTGACGTTTGCCAAACAATACACATACAGTAGAAAAAAAAATGCTGTGTACTTTATATCTGCCTATGTGAAGCTGTGTAAGAAAATGAAACAAGCTTAGGTTATGCAGGTAGTCAAATACACCTATGAATATGTGAACTCTATTTAGAGCAACGCATAAAAAGCTCTACGTTTCGTATGGTATGCTGACACTCCCCCATCTCCCTAGAACAGCATGCGACTGTATGAAGCAATACACATGGCAGCGAACTAACCAACTACTTTTGAGAAAAGTAACTACTTCGTTACATCCGGCTTGAATTCTTCGCGGGGCTGGACATAATGATTCGCTATAGGCGGCTACTTCGTTATACTCGGCGTGATCGCCCGCTGGGGACCCCAAAACCATTTCATTATAAGCGGCATTTCATTACATCTGATTTCGTTACATCCGACGGACTTCGGAACCAACCCTTTCGCTTCGTTATATCCGGCATTCGTTACATCCGACTTCGTTATAAGCGGCTTCGACTGTACATACATACGTACATACATACATACATACATACATACAATGTCATATATACATACATACATACATGTGTGTTTGTGTGTGTGTGTGTGTGTGTGTGTGTGTATGCGCGCGCGCGCGCGCGCGCGCGCATGCATGCGTGCGTGCGTGTGTGTGTGATTCTTTTCAAATGGAGCTATAGGTGGTATTTTGGAGACGGTGAGAGACAAAGAAAGGGGAGGGAGGGAATGTTGCAAGGAGGTGGGAAGAAAAAGATGAGGTGAAGTATTAAGTATGATACGATTTAAATGTCGAGTCCTAAACATAGATTTCTTTCGTGTGAACAGAGCCATCTCTTGTGATTGTCCGTAGAGTATAAGACTTGCCATGAGACCCGTCTGTAGACCCGCTGTTTGGTAGTGGTGGTGGCCCACTTTGTCACAGAGATATTAGACCACATACACATCTGTGGCATGCCCACTTACACAGGAGACCATCGCTGTCCAACGGCCCTTCCTGTAAAATCAGTGTGCAGACAGCCAGCCAGGTGGATCTCCAGTCAACAAGAGGACGATGGCTGTCTCGGTTCAGAGCCACAGGAAGGTTCCCAGTCATATCAGAAGAGAGAAGACTCTTGTCAGTTCCTTGGTCTAAACAGAGGGGGGAAAACGGGTGTGGGGGAGGGGCGGGAGCAATAACAACCGTGTGAGCCTGGAATTCGATCCGAGTCACGCATGACCTGCAAGATACCAGACCTCTCAACGATGCGCAACCGGGTGACACAGTTGTGATGTCCGGAGATCCCAGTACCAATCGGCCGGCAAGGAGCTAACGAGCTCACGAAGAAAACGGTTGAACGGGATGACTCCCAAAATATGCTAATCAGCTTTATAAACTTCCGCGACCCAAAAAGAACTTGTGGCTCCATGTATCTGGAATCCACCCGTGCACTGAAAACACCTAGTACTTTAACGTTTTGCCGTTTTCAGTTTAAAAAGCTTCAGATGAGACCGGAAAAATCAAGTTGTGAACTGACGAGCCACTTGAGGAGTTGCGCGGTTGAGCAGACGACACTGCACTTGGGGGCTCAGAGTGAGTGCTTGGATCGGTGGACCTAGACACACGGACACACAGGTATATATCGAGTTTCAGTTAGGGCTTCGGCCTGTTCGGCTGTGTTTAAAAAAAAAATCGTTGTTCGTTTAGAGTGCTGTTTTTACAATGGCTGCGTTAGGTAGGCGCCGTCAGCGGTCCCGTGTGTGTGTGTGTGTGTGTGTGTGTGTGTGTATGTGTATGTGTGTGTCCTCTCTCTCTCTCTCTCTCTCTCTGTCTCTGTCTCTCTCTCCTCTCTCTCTCTCTCTCTCTCTGGTGGCCTCGGGTCTCTCTTCTGTTACATGTGTATACATGCGTGTCCCACTTTACCGTGCACAACGAGGAACTAAAGCGGTCACCCCAAGCGTTCATGCGTCAAACTTTTGAATCGATAGTGAACCGTTTAAAAGAGAAGGAGAAGACATGGCAGAAAGAAAGGAAGAGCGAAAGTTTGAAATAGCGTCTAAAAAGAAGCAAAGGGTGTTTGGCTTTCATATTGCAGAGAGAGAGAGAGGGTGTAGGGGAGGGGGTGGGCGATGGAGGAAGAAAGAGGGAGAGCGAGAGAGAAAGAGGGGAACAGAGGGGAGAGAGGAACAGAGAGAGAGAGATATTTGTAGACGCAGCCTTTTCAGTCTTCTTCCTTTCTCTTTTTACTTTTTTCTTTCTTTTCATCTTTTAAAGATTTCACGATTTCCATTTTTAATCCTTTCTTTCCTCGTATCCACATCTGGTCTGTCTGTTCTACTTCTCTTCTCTCTCCTTCCTCTCTCTCTCTTCTCTCTCTCTCTCTCTCTCTCTCTCTCTTCCTCTCTCTCTCTCCTCTCTCTCTCTCTCTCTCTCTCTCTCTCTCTCTCTCTCTCTCTCTCTCTCTGCGTGTCCGTGTGCCTAACGCCTCTCTCTCTCTCTCTCTCTCTCTCTCTCTCTCTCTCTCTCTCTCTCTCTCTCTCTCTCTCTCTCTCTCTCTCGCCTTGTTTGTTTAAACTAAGTTTACTGGTGGCATGCACTAAACCTGACGTTATACGCAATTTTTCGTTGTTTTTTTTTTCTGTAAGGTTTTTAAATATAGAGAAATAGCTACTTCATAGTGCTGCATGATATGATTGCGGTAGTCATTGTTGATGTACTTGTTTGGAATTGGTATGATGAAGCGTTATGTATTGTACACTTACCCCTTCATGAAGGGCTGAGGCCTACATGATTCAACCATCATTCCTTCATTCATTCCTCTCTCTCTCTCTCTCTCTCTCTCTCTCTCTCTCTCTCTCTCTCTCTCCCTCTCTCTCTCTCCCCCTCTCTCTCTTGCTCTTCCTCTCTCTCTCGCACTCTCTCTCTCTCTCTCTCTCTCTCTCCCCTGTCCCCCCCCCCTCCTCCCTCTTGTTGCAGTCTCAACACCTGTATCTCTCAGTGACACCACTCCTACGTCCCTCATTCCGACTTGACCCAAACAAGGCCACACACCCACATTGCTTCTCCCGCTGTCTTAGGACCCAGCCTCCACGGGGAGCAGTCAATCAGTATCAGGCCAGCTTGAGGTCACCCACCTGAGGAGGCGCTGCACCGCCGATGAGTCACTTTGAACTGTTCAGTGGTGTCTTTTCTTGTCCAGCAGTAGACAGGACGTCAGCTTCTAGATGTCGTTCTGCTGGCGGCATGAACGGTTCTTCTCACGGCACGCCTTCTTCTGGCACCGCAGACTTTAAAAAAGACAAACCGGAGAGGAGATCTTGCCGGGTGTGCAAAAAATTACGCAAAATATCCAACCAGTCAGAGGTCGAGGCAGGCAGGGAGGCGTGACCAGGAAACTACAATCAGGGGAGGCAACTTTTGCTCCTATAGTCGAACGTTTACCTGTCCGTAAATCCAAACTAACCCCGCTTGCAGCACCAGTTCCACTAGCACGGATGCAGACAGACACACGACGAAGGACACATCCTCAGTTTTCTTCTTTGTTCTGTGTATCTTATGTCTGCATTTGTGCTAGGTGAATCAGGGATTGTGAGCAGCATCAGCTTGGGAGTCACGGGCAGGTAAGTGTCCCCCACCCCCCTTGGAGCATAATTACCTCCCCTGTTCCCTCTTTATAATCACACCACAGGGCGTTTCTGGTTATAGTGTACAGAAGACGGGAAAACGACAGTAATACACAGGTAGAAGCATGTTGTTCCTGGCCGCTTGCCCTTAAAAGACATCACGTATCATGTTGCTGTTGAAGATCAAGTAGACTGTAGACGGAGAGAGCAGGTGAATTAGAATTGAAGTCGTTTCAACTTCCTCTTATTTTTTTTTTTCATTTTCTGCTTCGCCCATGTGGCCATGTTTTGTCAGTTTTATGGCGATGAATTGGATGATCTTGGCTCTGCGGTCACCTGTGGGCCTCTAGACGGTTTGCCCATATCGCTAGGTTCAGGTGAATTCTCTCTCCCTGGTCTTTCTCCGCCTTCTAGACACGTTGATCTTCACGGGTGATTTCGTTAGGGCCCAGTGCTGCATGCTTTGTGGAGTCCATCGGTGCTGTCAGACTAATAGCCAGGCCCACTGGGTCCTAGTGGGTACCAGGACAGAATCACTTTATCCTATGGCCACGTTCCGTAATCTCCCCTCGCCCGAAATCGCTCTCCTGGTTGGTAAGAAAGTGTGCGTGCCAAATACTTTCCCCTCCCTCCCTCCCTCCCTTCCCCCCTTTCTCTCTCTCTCTTTTCCCGGAGAAGTCAAGGAATCCAGGCCCACCTCCCTCCTTTGTTCCAAAATCCCTCCCTCCCTCCACAATTTTCAGTGTCCCCAATGACAATGATGTCCATCAAACCATATTGTGTTCGACTTTGAGGAATGTTGTGATTCTGCACTCGAGTCGTAACTGTCCCGCATTCCTGTATTTATGGGGGAAAAAAGTCATGTGTGTTACTGAGGGTTTAGTCCAGAAACAGCCCACAGGGTGGATATATAGATATTGACCACTGCCACTTGCCTGCCACAGAAGTCGGATATGTTTTGGTACATGCCTATAACTCGATGCAGTATGTTTTGGTACATGCCTATAACTCGATGCAGTATGTTTTGGTACATGCCTGTAACTCGATGCAGTATGCTTTGGCACATGCCTATAATCAGTCCATGGGGTATGTTTTGGCACATGTCTAATATCACTCCATGGGGTGTGTTTTGGCACATGTCTAATATCACTCCATGGGGGTGTGTTTTGGCACATGTCTATCATCACTCCATGGGGGGGGGGGGGGGGGGGGGGGGGTGTTTTGGCACATGTCTATCATCACTCAATGGAGGTGTGTTTTGGCACATGTCTATCATCACTCCATGGGGGTGTGTTTTGGCACATGTCTAATGTCACTCCATGGGGTATGTTTTGGCACATGTCTAATATCACTCCATGGGGGTATGTTTTAGCACATGTCTAATATCACTCCATGGGGGTGTGTTTTGGCACATGTCTATCATCACTCCATGGGGGTGTATTTTGGCACATGTCTATCATCACTCCATGGGGGTAGGGATGTTGGTGGTGAAGCCACTGCGGCACTGTACACCGTCTTCAGGGAGGACATACCCACAACTGTATTATGCTCGTGATCTCATCGCACACACCCAGATGGGGTGTGGGGGGGGGAGGGGGGGGGGGTCAATCTTGCTGACAGGAGACTCCATGATTGTGTCCCGTGCTGGAATTCCCACGTTCTGAGGGGCAGGGTGTGTAGTGTCTGGTGGAGACTGGGTGCACGGGGTCAAGACTGGTGGAGCACACTCTGTCTGCCAGGGGTTTTTTATGATGCCCAACTGCCCACCTACCCGCGGTCTGTCAAACAATAGGCCGCGTGAAACGAGGGGACGCGTTTTCACTTGCCCCCCATCTCCCCCCCCCCCCCCTCCCCATCTCCTCCTGTGTCTCTGTTCTCTCTGTCTTCTCCTGTGTCTCTGTTCTCTCTGTCTTCTCCTGCTTCTTCCTCTTCCCTCCTTTATTCACCTCTGTCTGTCTCTCTGTCTGTCAAGCTCTCTCTCTCTTCTCTCTCTCTTCTCCCTCTCTCTCTCTCTCTCTCCTCTCTCTCTCTCTCTCTCTCTCTCTCTCATACGGGCAGAATTCAGAATGAATTAGGTATTGATCAAAACTGGCTGGAAATGGGACAAGGTGGCACCGTGTGTGTGGATTCTTCATTGTGTTGAAAATAACGGTGGTGGGGTAGGCGGGAGAGAAAGGAGAGACAGGGGTACAACGGGAGCGGCGGAGGTGGGGGTGGGAGTGGGGGGGTCGTCGGTTGAGCCGAAAAGCTTGTAGGTGTTGCGGGGTGGAGGTGGGGAAGTCCTTGTGACTCTATCTCTCTGTGCTGTGAGGTCTCGGTCCGTGGATTAGTAGAGGAGGGAACAGCAACTGCATACTTCTTATCGGCGTTGAAAGGATCATAAATAAACCGTTGTGTTCAACAACTGTTGTATGAATCGGCGAGACCATCTCTCTCTCTCTCTCTCTCTCTCTCTCTCTCTCTCTCTCTCTCTCTCTCTCTCCTCTCTCTCCTCTGTGTGTGTGTGTGTCACACACACACACACACACACACACACACGCGCGCGCGCGCGCGCACACACACACACACACACACACACACACACACACATACACACACAGAGTGTAGAAAGACGGAAAGGGAGAAAGAAGCACTGAAGGCAAGAACATTAAGATGCAGGCTATAGAGGGGAGGGAGGGGAGGGGAAGACGAGGTTGGCAGGCCAAGGACATTTGATGATATTCCTTTGCCCGCTCATCCTCCTATCGTCATATGAGAGTCTGAAAAAGACATGTCTGAGAATGAGCGCACTGTGACTACTATGCTGATACGTAACCAGACTCAGTGGACTGCGTTGTGACAACATTAGGTGTCGAATACAACATTCGCTCGATGGCCTTGCTACCGCATGGAACAAGACAAAATCGCAAACAGTTTCAAGTTGTGCCACTTTGAAAATTACTTATTTCAATTTTTTCTTCTTTTTTTTCTTTTTTTTTTCTTTTTTTTTTTTTTTTTTGGGGGGGGGTTACTCTGACAAGATCCTGAACAACATTACCACCACTGCTACTACTACTACTATTACTAATGATGATAAGAATGAGATGCACTGTCCGCACACATACTCACACACATGCACGCACGCGCATACACACACACACACACACACACACACACACACACACACACACACACACCGGCACGCATGCGAGCGCGCGCTCGCGCGCGCACACACACACACACACACACACACACACACACACACACACACACACACACACACACACAGAGGGAGACTAAACAGAGGCTAGTAATGGAAAAAAAAGACTCTAGGGAGACCTTATAGCAAGTCTGCAGAGAAACCACCCCCCCCCCCCCCCCCCCCCCCCCCCATGCCCGTCATGCGTTTCTGACCTGAACTCTGTGTGCACTCTGAACTCTGTACACACTGAAGTGAGCTGCATGCAGAACACGACTGTTGGATACCCTTCTGATGTCAAAGAGTCCCCCCCCCCCCACCGGTGTCGTAATTCGAATCCGTATCTGCTAAATGGTTGTGCTGCTCAAGGCCAAACCGCCTTACGACGGCAGTCCTACTCACCTGGCCATCAGACACCTCTTCCACGCTGGGAAATGTAAGCCCCCATGAAGTTCACTTCTCTTTCCCCCCGACCACATCCAGCCGCAACTCTGTGCAGCTGTTCCTGTCGTTGCTGTAAGACTGTAGTTCCTGTTCTTCCAAAAAATTCGGAGACACCGAGACCAGGGGCGGATGAACCTACAACCCCTCGTGCTCCAATCTCTGTGGAGATGACTTTGGCTTGGAAGTCGGATTCCTGAAAGCGGCTGGCTTTACTGGCTTACTTCTGTCTTGTGGGAGTGGGAGTTTTCTCCGTACTGCTTTCCATATAGCGCAGTGAACTCGGAGTCATTTTGTTTTGATGACTTCGTGTGGAGTATGATTACCAGTTTCATGCCCACTCTTCCTGGTGGTGTCTGGATGGTTCTCACTCTGGAGGATCTGCTGTCCACACTCGGTCACTCACTTCGTCCCAAAAACCCCGCTTCCACGCTCCCGACGTCTGGGCTGTTCCAGACCGTGACTTGTGGCGTCCTGCCTGCAGAACTGTCGTTGCTGGAGCTTCTGGTGGCGTGGTCTTTTCTCTGGCGGTACTACTAACCTCATGTGCGATGTCCTGACGCCTTACTTGTGTCTCTGGGCGTCTGATCTGCGCGTTGGACTAATGCGCGGTCAGGTATCAACTAAGTCGTAGCTACGAGACCCTCTTCTTAAATTCTCTCATCTTTATAGTCATTAATTCATTCATCCATCAGCTGTAAATCATGCGCAGTGTGGTCTGGAAACTTAGCTGATACGGCTGTAACATATATGGACTAGTCCGCACGCAGTGACACTTTCTTGATGAAACTGTGCCTCATGTGTGTCCTTTCCTTGGGTTCACCTTTTGACATGCTCCTTGACCATCACCATCTGGTCCATTTGTCCTCACATCTCCCCAGGGCCGATAACTCTCGCATACAGCCTTTCCGTTGTTCTGGGAGAGGTCTCCGGTGGTGATAGCGATCTTCAAGTCCTGTGTGGTCGGATTTTTAGGCCGACCGAGGCGAGACGTGTGCCAAGCACCGATGTATGTATGTATGCGTTATGTCCGGTCACGTGACTGTTCGTCAGTGTGTGGGGAACGCAGATGGGATGTTTAACATTCCACGATGACCCTCGTTTCCTTCCGCCATTCGCCCACCTGCCTCCATCATGCAGGCATCCACGCACCGCACGCAGACATACACACTCACCCGCTCACTCACTCACTCACAGAAACACACACACACACACACACACACACACACACACACACACACACACACACACGGGCGCGGGCTCTCTCTCTCTCTCTCTCTCTCTCTCATCTCTCCTCTCTCTCTCTCTCCGTAATGAAAAATGGACCTACGGGGGTGAATTCATTGGTATAGTCAACGCATACAAATATCTTGGATTTTATTTCACTACCAGATTACGTTTCACTTTCGGAGTCAAGATATATAGCAAATAGGGCAAGGAGAGCAGTCACAGTTATTCTTCATATTTTATATAATTTGAATAGTAGCGCATTTTCTGTGTTTTTCGAAGTTATTCGATTCTCAGGTGCAGCCAATCTTACAGTATGGAGCTGAAATTTGGGCTCTCGAGAAAAACGTTGAAATAGAGAATGTTCATTTGTATGCAATGAAAAGATTGTTGAATGTAGACAATCGAACGCCAGATGATTTAGTTTATGGTGAACTTGGAAGGTATCCAATTTATATTAATTCTGTTTTTAAATTATTAAGTATTGGCTGAAAATAACCAGAATGGAGGAAACCAAGATACCATTTAAAGCGTATAGGACGTTACGAGAGTTGGATGGTAATGGCAAGAAGACATGGGCTACCAATGTTCGTCAGTGTTTAAATTCTTATGGTTTTGCTTATGTTTGGGACAGCCAGGGCGTTGAAAGAATATCGGGATTTTTTTTTTAATGTTTTAAACAAAGAATGATCGATCGCAGATGGCAAGACTGGCATGACCCATATCTATAGCAGTGACAGATTTGCACAATACAGACTCTTTAAAACAGCACATGTGAGTGAACCATACATTGAAATGAATATGAACAGGTATGTTAAGAGTGCATTGAGTAAGTTTAGATTTGGTGTCTCTGACATTGCTTGCCATCGGTTTAGATACAGTGTTCTGAAAGATAAGGAATTGATGTGTCGCTTGTGTAATCAGGCAAAGGACGATGAAATACATTTTTTTACTTTGCCGTCCTGCACTCGGTGACCTTAGAGTTAACTTTGTTAAGGCTAAGTATTATTGTAACCCCTGTAGTTTCAGAGTCAACTTATTGTTAGCAACAAGAAAGGAAATTGTCCTCTTCGATCTTGCTATGTACATATATGAAGCTCAAAAGCGAATACGAACAGTATGTTCATCATAGTTTGCATAGTGTATATGCATGTGTAATGTTTTCTTGTTTTTTTTTTCTGCCCATTTTCTTTACTGAGAATCCTTCTTGTGTGTTGTATTGCTGGTGTCACCCCTTCAGTATGGCCTATGGCCTCTATCTGCATTCGCTCTCTCTCTCTCTCTCTCTCTCTCTCTCTCTCTCTCTCTCTCTCTCTCTCTGTCAGTCTGACTGTCTCTCTGTCAGTCTCTCTCTCTCTTTCTTCTCTGTCTCTGTCTGTCTGTCTGTCTGTCTGTCTGTCTGTCTCTCTCTCTCTCTCTCTCTCTCTCTCTCTCTCTCTCTCTCTCTCTCTCTCTATATATATATATATATATAATATATATATATATATATTTGTTAAAAAGGAAAGGTTTAAAATTTTATCTACAACGTTGTTTCATGCATGAAACCGCATGCGGTTGCAATCGTCAGGATGTGGTGGGTCTGTGCTGCCGGTGTTTTATAACTGCTTGTGTTGTCTGTCATCACGTGCTGTCTGTGTTTTTTGTGTGTTTCTGATTCTTGTTCACTGATAGGAATTTCCACTTGTGCCTGCAGTTGTTAACCATTTCTATCCTGGTGTTTAAAGTTGCCATTTGTGGTTTGCATAGTATTATGTATTTTTCTGTTGAGCATAGGTTACATCTTTTTGAAATATTGTTATATGGTGCTGCTCTTTTTATGATTTTCCAGGATATATTGTAGTCTATTTTTTTCTCTTTGAGCTTCCAGATGTATTTACTCAATTCTGTTTGGTTTTTGTATCTTTCTTTGTTAAATGACTGTTTGTGGTTTGCATATCTAGTTTTAAATTGGTTTTCAGTAATACCTATATATGTTTCTTCTGCGTTCTCTGATGTTACAGTGGCTTGGTACACAATGTTGTTGTAGAGGCATTTGTTGCTCAGAGGGCACTGTTCTTTCTTGATGCAGTTGCAAGATTTCCTTTCGTCACCCTCGTTTTTCTCTATACTGCTTTTCATTTTGTTGGTTGAATCAATGATGTTTTTAAGGTTGGGCATACATGAGTATGATAATTTGATGTTACTTTTGTTAAATATCTTGGATAATTTGTGCTCTTTTGAAATGATGATGTTAGGATTCTAAAGAATTCTTTCCCTATATTTGTTTTTACTCTTCCGTCATATGGGGGGTTGAACCATATGATCTTCCTTTTCCTGTTCTTCTTGTGTCTGCTCATGTCATTATCTGGATCATATTGTAGTTTGTAGTTGTAGCCACTTTTGTGTAACGCTTCTTGATATTCAGCTGCAGCGTTATTGAATGCTGTTTCATTACATGACAGGTTAGATAATCTCTTATTTATGCCTCTGGGTATTGTTTTTAGTATGGAAGGTGGATGGTTATACTTTTGATATTTACATAGACAGGTATGTCATTTGGTTTTTTGTATGGTTTATATATATGTGCTGGTTGAGGTCTAACGTTATATCTAGGTAGTTCACTATCTTTTTATTTGCTTCAATAGTGATTTTTAGATTTTGGTTTTGGAAGATTTTACACAGTTCTTTTTTCTTATTTTCAATGTTTCTAGGGCTGTCGCTCAGCGCAGCGAGGCCGTCATCTCTGTAGAGTCCGACTT